>CAKLNU010001123.1:1137500-1537500 GCA_922788865.1 Poeciliopsis turneri
TGGTCACCGCTCTGAGGATATGTTTTTAATCTCAAACCTTTTCCCTTTGTTTTAAAAAACACTTCCAGTCAAAGACGCTGTTGTAGTTTTTTTTTTTTTTTTTATGATTTATTACATATTAATAATGGGAGTTGTTTAATTCCAGCAGAAGAACCTTCCTTCTAAAACTCGGCTCCACATCCTGGATCCTCCTGCCCTGCAATGGACCTGCAGCTCCCTGCTGTGGCCGTTCAGGGAACCTGCATGCATTTAGACTGCCTTCAGTTTCAGCAGTGCAGTGTAGAAAATGGGGACAGTGAGAAGGTGTGTGTGGGTGTTTCATGTGTGTGTGGGCGTGTGTTTTGATTCAGCGTCTGTGAAAAGGCTGAGTATGTTTCACGCTCGTATTCTGCCTACACTCAGCTCAGGAACGCTCCTGTCGTTCAAGCCCGTGTTCGTCCGTATTTCTCCTTGTTAACCTGAATTCAGTCGCAGTCCGACCCTTTGATCGTTTTAAGCCGTTGCGTTGATTATGTATCAGATTTTTGTTTCTTTTTTAAGCAAGAATTTGGGGGGAAAATCTCTTAAGCGTTCAGCTCAGTTAAAGGATTTAATCTGGCTTGTTTGTAGTAAGTAACAACCAGCCCTTAGATCCTTTCTAATAATGGAAGCCATATTTGTGTCTGTTCTGTCATGATGATGTGCAGCAGGTGATTGTGAGAAACTTTCCCAGGTTTCCCAGAGTTGCTCCCGTTCCATTTACAGCGGTCAAGTCACATGACCACTCTGCTCTCAAAGACCAAGCTGGCTGCACTCCAAGCTCCGACTGCATGGCCGCATGTGAACGCCACACTTATATAAGCGCTCTGCATGCTTTATGGCTGGCAGCCATTTTTAATTGTGTCAGTGGGACTGCTGGGAGGAAGTGAAATCGTGTGTGTGTGTGTGTGTGTGTGTGTGTGTGTGTGTGTGTGTGTGAGAGAGAGACCACGTTCCTGTGGTGAAAGCATCTCAGTGATGCAGGTCAAAATTAGTTTTATTTTTATTGAGTGTTTTAACACCTAAAGTTGTTGAAAACATTTAGAAAGCTTCATATGAAATGAATCAATCTGTTACCTGAATGTGACTCGAACGTCTTGAAGGAAGCTGATGATGACCGTTCATAGGGTCTGATGTAAAAACTTAATTCATGTGAATAATGTGGAAGTCACTGCACACAGTGACGGGCAGCAGCTCGGAGCTTCAGGTCAGAATATTTGATGAACCAGCAGAGGAACATGGAAACCTGCTTTAATGATCTTCATCAGTGTGTTTTAGAAACTTTCTATCGTCTTCCATTCCTTCCTTCTCTTCTTCCTAGCCTCTCTATTTTGCATCCTTCCTTTTGCCATTCCTCCCTTCATTGCAGCTTTATTTACATTCTTCTTTTCTTTCTCCCTTTGTTTTTTGTATCTCTTTTCCCTTTTTTTCTTGTGTCCTTCCTCCCTTCCTTGTATCTGCACTTGTGTTCAAGGATTCAAGGATTTTTTTTTTTTATTGTCATACCAGCTTAGTATGTCTGTGACACAAAATTCAGGCTCCCAGCTCCTTTTTTCCTTGTATTCTTTCTCACTTTTCTTCTTCTTTCCTTGCTTCCTTGTGTCTTCCCTTCCTTCCTTCCTAACGCTCCTTCCCCCTGAGTCGTGATTCGGCCAACTCTTCCACAGTTCAGCAAACCGCAGCAGCTCATCAACCTCCACTTTTAGATGGCAGGATTAATCAACATGGATATTCCATCACCCCCACCTTAACTTCAGATGTCATCCTGCTTCAGATTTAGGACGGCGTACTTCCCACCCCTTCCTCAGACTCCTTTATCCCCCTCAGCGTTGTGTCCCATTAGCCCGGTGCCGTGTGAGCAGCCTGTTTACTGTCTGTGTCCGCTGTCCTGCTGTTGTTGCTGCAGTGTTCCTGCGGAGCCACAAGAGCATGGAGTCAGTGGACCCCCAGTTCACCATGAGGAGGAAGATGGAGCAGCTGAGGGAGGAGCTGGAGCTCATGGAGCAGCTGAGAGACGTGAGACAACTCTAAACGAACCGCTGCGTTCACATAGCAAAGGGACATGCAGAGGACAAAAGGTTACATTTGTTAGCCCACATGACAGGAGCGTCGTTTCTAATACAAACGTGTGCTAAACTTTGTCAGTGTTCCTGGTAATTAAAAAACACACACACACACACACAACTTCCCAATTGAGGTGTTTCCATTAAATCAGAAACCACATGTGAATCAGTTTTATCATGTTTCCATCCTGTGAAGGATGGCTGAAAATGGCCCCTGGGCTGCACGTTTAAAAAAAAAAAAAAAAAAAAGCAAGCAGTGAAGCATCTGTTGAATGTTCCAAAACAGTTAGAAATATTTAGAAATGTAGGTGTGGAAAAGACTGAAACGTTAAAATAAGCAACCGTGTATGAACCTTGACCTTTTCCAGTTCTATCCTTCCAACCTGCCTCCTCAGATCATCGAGAGCCGACTGAAGGTGGTCCTCCCTGAAGACCTGGGCTCGTCTCTGATGGACGGCGTCGTCCTCTGCCATCTGGCCAATCACATTCGCCCTCGCTCCGTCGCCAGCATCCATGTGCCCTCGCCCGCCGTGGTACGTGTTACAAACGCCGGGGCATTTAAATCTGCCGGGAGCCGAGCGACGTCTCACCCGGATCGTTGTCGCTTGTCGTTCCAGCCCAAGCTCAGCATGGCGAAGTGCCGGCGGAACGTGGAGAACTTCCTGGACGCCTGCAGGAAAATAGGCGTGCAGCAGGTAAGACGGGCTTTTCTGTGAAGAGTTTGTCTGTGAGCTGGGGACGGATTCCATGTTTCCATCCAAAACGTTGTGAAGGGAAGGTTTTCGGCTCAGGAGTTATCAATATTCTGTTTAGAGATGCACCGATCCCAGATTAATATCTGTATCTGCCCCGATATTGAAACATTCTGGATCGAGTATTAAACTTTGTGAACCATTGAAAGAAGATTTGTTGCCGTTTGTTTTTCTATGGTTGACCAAGGTAGTCAACCTATTGCTTTTGTCAGTTTCAGTTTCTTTATTATTACTTATTTTAAATTGGCTTTTATACTCATAATTGCACAGATTGAACAAATTAAAGTTGTTTTGCTCTTTGACCAGGCTATTGGTGTGTTGAAGTATGCTGGACTGGTGTTATCAAATAAATTTGTAATCCAGTCCATTTATGTCCATGCTTTTTTTAAAAATAAACTTTTTAAGTCAATTCCGCAATATTTTTCTGTATTAGATCGGTATACTAATCCTCAGATATCGGTATCGGGATCAGAAGTGAAAAAAGTGGATCAGTGTATCCCTAATTCTGTTAGTTTGGAGCAGGACATGAAAACATCCTCAGTTCAACAGACTTAACGCCCTAAGGCAACATTCTCTATTGAGATACAAAAGAAAATATGAAGGTGTCCTGCAAAAGAGATCTTGCTTGAAGAAAAAGTAATAGACACATTTTCCATTTAAAATGCAACACATTTGATAGATTTATCATCCAAATCAGGAGTTTTGCAGGATACTGAACCAGAAGTGGGAGGAAGGCTGATGGTTCCTCAGCCTATGTGAAAGCAATGTGTCCTCTCCTGCAATAAAAACTCACGTGGTTTATGCAACAAGGCCGATGATTTTCTCCAGAATACGTGTTTCTGTAACAATATAAAAACCTGGGAACCCACTCAGCCGTCTCTCAGCTCTGGTTCCTCCCATCCTCTCCCATTTTCCTCCTCTTTGTCCCGAACGCTTCAAATCGAGTCATTTCACATCAACATGTAACGCTGACATCATCACCGCTGTCATCACTGCCTTCAGCTTTCTAGCTTCCTCCATCTTGACGGGATTTGACCCAGACAGTAGTCAACCTGTGCTGACTGTGATATTTGGTTCAGCTTTACTGTGAGTCTCAGTGTAAATGTCTGTGTGTGTTGGTGTGTGTGATTACTCTAGCTGCATTCCCATTGATTTTACAATTGGGCAAATTGGAATTCTGAAAATAAATATGCTTAACAGAAACACGGCACTTAAAAATGAGCATATTTCACAAAAACTGCGATGGAAACACTTTTTACGCACCACACACTCACATGATCAACAACCAGATGTTACTACTGGTGGAAATGACAAAAAATACGACAGGAAGTGGTAGGAGGAAAACGTTTTTAACTGCGTATCATCCGTAAACAAACTTACTCACATTTGATTTTGATTGCGTTTCTTATTTAATAGAAACGCTGCAGTTACACTTTTTTGTTTTGTTTCCGTCATTAGTGGCAATATTGACAAAGACTTTTTGCACATTTGCAATGGAAATGCAGCTACTAACACAAGCACACCTCCTGCAGTATGAAGGGATCCTATTCATACTCTGATGTGCAACAAGTCTTAAAGGAGCAGTTCAACATTTTTTGAGCTCAGGTAGAAGCCAGCAGCTAGCTGTTAACTTAGCTCATTTTAGAGACAGGATACAAAGAAAGCTACAGGAAAATTTAGTTAAAGAGATAAGCCGTCATTCGATGTGTTTTAATTCATAGAATAGGCTGACCACAACCTTAAGGAGGCAGATTCATATTAATATTTAAAAATACTTTATTTACCCCGAAAGTGAAATTAAATGTTGCGACTGATATCGTCTGAGTGTCTTCAAAAATCATTGTGGATTATGAAGGATGTCCACCAACAGGTCAATTTCCTGACATAAGAGATGATACTTCACAGTGACATTTCCTGGATGACACCATCGATTGTTAGCATGCTCTGCTAATCCAGCTCATTTGCTTTTGCCACTCCTCTTTAAACGATGTTGGAGTTGGGGATATGATCCTTGCCTGTTATGATTGATGGAAGCCGTAGTGTGACTGTTTGGGGTCAGGTATTATTAGAGCTGTTGAGATGCTAATTAGCATAAATGTATTAATAATGCAGAGGTTTCTTCAGTAAGAAACCTCATAGAGTGAAATCCTTTTTACATGAGTAATTACCACACGGTGTATCAAATCCTAATTTTTCCCATTGGTGGCAAAACAATTTTCATATTTTGTTCAAAATCTCCTGGAAGTATTGCATCGAGAAAAAATGTCCAGTTATTGAAATTTTGTCTGTTTTTTTTTTTGTTCCTGCTTTCATATCGATGTGCTTATTTTATTGTCATGTTTTTTTCTGTCTCTCTACTCAATGACTCTCTTTTATATGTTCTATGTTTTTTCTGTAAAACTAAAAGAAAAACCCTTCTGGTTGTCTCTTTTGTTTTAACCTGTGTGACCTCTGACCTCCGCCGCTGCTTGCTGACAGCTTGGAGCCTCTTTGCGGATGCTGCTGAATGCTTTTTACTGCCGACGCTTTACTGCGCTCCGTGCTCTGGCCTCCCATCAGCCGCCTCCCCCTCCCCCTTACTGGGCTGCTTACTGGGAGAGAGAGGGCCAACCAGTCGCCAGGATTACTTGAGCATCCTCTCAGTAAGCATCCCTGATGGTTGCCGTGGTAACCCCCTGCCTGCCTCTGCTCCCTGCCGGCTCAGACTTGTGACTTTTGAACTCTGCGTCCATTGGTTAATCTCCTGCCTTTTCTTTTTTCTTTCTTTACCTTTCGGCTGGATCACGCCATCTTCCTGTCTTTTCCTCTTTCGTTCTTTGCTTCTTTCTTTACCTTTCCCTTTTTCTTTTGCTCTTTCTCTTTCTGTTTCACTTTCTTTCGTTTTGTTTTGTTCTACTCTTTGTCTGTCTTCATTTAACTTTTTGTCCATTTCCCTTTTTGTACTTTTTTTTTATTTTTATATCTGCACTTCAACCCTCATCTCCTCATTTTCTTCAATCTTTACATCCAATTTTCTTTTCTTTTGTCTTTCACTCACTCACTTGCGTTTGTTTCTTTTACTGTTCATCCTGTCTTCATTCTGCCACTGCATTCCATCTTGGTTTTCTTTCTTTCTTTTGTCTGACCCGCCTTCATTGCATTGCCTCTCTCTTCCTGTCGGGGGCGCCAGTCTTCTCTTTGTTCACCCTACGACATCACCCAGTGCCGTCTGCACCTGGTCCGCACCACTGTAATGGCCCTGGTCGCCTTGGACACGACCCCTCCGGACAGGAAGCACGACAAGACAATCCCAGCCAGAAGACCCGCCCCCTGCAGGGCTTCAGAGACTCGCTCATTGGTCTCCGTTACCACTCAAACCCCGCCTCCGGCTTGGCAGATCTGGGACGTAATTGGCTCCAGCTTGGTTCACGTCCTCTGCTTGGTTCTCTTGTTCATAGCCTACAGTTGGATCGAGTTGACGTAGCAACGAGTTCCGCCTTCCTCCAGGCCAGGCTCCTCCTCTCCCCCATAGGCCCCTCCCTCTTTTTGTCACCGCACAAATCCGAGCCGTGAGATCATTCCCTTTGTCTTCGATGCCTTTTTGTCACGCGCCTGAGAGTTAGAGTAGGTCTGTTGTGACTGGAATAAACAAAGCCATCCTTCATGTCATGAAGAAAACGAAGCAGAATGAGCCACTTCCTCTATGCTTTTCTTTTCTCTTTGCAATAAACTGGAACAGAAGCAGAACAGGACCGACTGTTGCCATAGCGTCTATCTGAAAAAGTGTACCCGCCACCAAATGCACTTTATTGTGTTACAATAAGCAGATTGTTTTTGAATTTGTATGCTAAAGTTGTGCGTAGTGGACCTTGTTGGTCTGTGGACGTTTCCTTAATCGTTTTGCAATTGAGAATCAAATCTTGAAAGAAAGATAAAAACAAAGACACTATTATTCATTCACGTGCAAAATTAAAAAAAAAACCAACTTATCGATGTTCTTTGTATTTTTGAGTTTAATCTCACATTGAAAATTAAACATTTATAAAATGCCCCTGCGACCTCATTGCACTTTAAATTCTGATTCTCTTTGAAGCTCCGCCCTCTGTCCCGCTCTGGCGTCAGAAGCGATCGCTGAATTTTACAAGCGTTTGATTTTTTTATATGAGAACAATGTAAAAAAAAATACAAAAAATATCTATATATTCTTTTTTTTTTTTTTTAAATCTGATGTGAAAATTAATAATGAATAAGTTGTTTTTTTTAGTTTTTCAATTTTCGATTGAAAAAACCAATAACTAATTGAACTAACCCGTTGTCTATTGAAAATCCAGCGGCCATTTTGGACCGTCATGAAGCTCTGCTGGAGACGGTCGCATTTTCTCTAACAGGGTCCGTTTGTTATTTTGGCTTTAGGATCAAAGAATATCAGCGTAACATGGTGTTTATTAAAATGTTGATTTTTAAAAAGTGGACTCAGTTCTGTGACCCCTGGACTTTGTAGTAGTTGGCAACTTTAGGCTTTCTTTTTTTTTTTTTTTTTTTTACAACATTACGAATCAGTCAACTATATTTTGTCACCATGAATGTATTTCAGACATTTTTTTTTGGTTTGGTTAAATCTAGTCAGGGTACCGAGTTGACATTTAATCTTTGAAATATTACTTAATGCAAATTTATTTTAAGTGACAACGTGTTTAATTATAAAACTATGTTCAGGCACATTTCTGATCAGGAGTCAGACAAGAAGTAGGTATGAGATTCTCACAGTATAATAATCTTAATTAAAATGTTCTTTTGTTTTACAGCATGGTGTTTTTGTGTTTACTTTTTTTTTTCTTCTTTTTAAGCTCACAATAAAAATATTAATCATGACCTGAATAAAGTAGTATAGTAAATCAGATATGCAAAACAGAAGAAGGTTCAGATTTTACTTCCTGTTATTTGCTGCTGATTTGAAATTTGTATTTTTCCTCTGAATATGAGTGAATATTTTTTTAAAAGCATACATTCTTTGAAAGCAGACGTTTGTATGCAGTTTTGAAAAGTACAGAATTTGTATGAATCATTTTCCCAGCCTGGATAAAGTATGGCAAAAAAAAAAAGAAAAGAAAAGAAAATTGAGAATGAAACAATGTTGGATTTTTATTTTTTATACTTATTCCTCCTCTTGTGTTGTAAAGGCCAAATTTTTTAACATTCCACAATAATTACACTGGTTTTGACGGTGTAATTATTATAAGAATAAAGTCATATCACTATGAGAATAGTGGAAATAATGAGAGAATAGTTTCACACGAATAAAGTGATTATCAAAATAGTAAAATGAGAGTTTTATGAGAATAATCTTTTTCTCTTATGACTCTTATTCTCAGGCCAAACCAGTTACTATTTTTAGAGGACAATATGTTGAAGATACATTGTAAAAAAATAAATAAAAATCATGATGTGATACAAAACATACAGTGACAAAAAAAGCAAAAAAAAAAACTCTTTTTAAGGTACTACATAAAACGGCAGACCAGACCCTGGAAACTTTCAGCCATTCTCCTCAAACGCTTTGTATTTACTAGCATTGTGTCTCTCTTTCTGCATCTGCTCCTGCGTTTCTCCCCCCTCCCTCCCTCTTTCTCGCCCCTCTCCGTCCCTCCCAGGACAAGCTGTGTCTGCCTCACCACATCCTGGAGGAGAAAGGCCTGGTGAAGGTGTGCGTCACGGTGCAGGCCCTGGTGGACGAGGCCTCCTCCAAATGCCCCGTGCTGGTGTGAGCGGCGGCGCAGCGGGACCGATGCCGCGGTCCACATCTCCCGTCGTTCGCAGCATCGCAGCACTTTGAATTCCCCCTGGTCAGCGTGCAGAAAGGGAACCGATTCCGTCTGGAGTGGGTTTATGTACTAACTCGGAAAGAGGAACGTTGAATCGAGCTGCTTGGCTCACTGCAGGTGTTTTTTTTTGTTTGTTTGTTTTTTCAAACCCTCAAAATCAGGAGTTTGGGATCTTTTTTTTTTTTTACTGTGATCAGCTAAAATGGCAGACATAGAGCCCCACATTTTTTATGTTTTAAACTAGATTAAGAAAATCTTCACACTGGCTGGTCCCCATTGTTTTTGTAAAATCTTGTGACAGGTATGAAAAGGAGAAAAGAAATTTACAAAAGACAAACAGAAATCGAGAGGATACAGTGGACCCACGCAGTGTTTGTGGATTTTTTCTGTGGATGGTAAATTCCATGTTATTCGTGGAAGATTCGTCTACTAGCGTTTTTTTCGCAGAACATATCTAAAATATTAGATATTATCAAATATTGAAAGGAAAATGCAGCTTGAGAAGCTGGAATATCTTAGTGCAATGCTACTTGACACGATATTGGCTGGTGTTTGCACAACAGTGTTTTTATGAGAGCACACATTTTTACACACAAATTTGCAAAACTATCACTTCACGTTTTTCTGTCCCATAAACATACAACAAAAGATATTTTTCCAAGGCTGTGTTCAAGTACACTTCAGCTTAGAGATGTTTATTAGACAGAAGGATGTTGGCCAATCCAGGACAACCATCATGGATGACGTAATAATTGTGAGTTACATTTATAGGATATTTGTTTGGACCCTTCCAAAAGTAATAACAAAATATTACTTCCCTCAATGCTGCTTCTGTTGACCCTTTGCAAGTACGTCATCTAATTGTGTAAAGCTGCCATGAAGGACGTCAGAAGGGAGGAACGGGAGTATCGAACAGAGCGATTGTATTTAACCCTGTATTTCCATTACAAATCTGTGCAAAACTTTTCTAAAACTTTTAGCACAAGTAGAAAGTGAGACTGGGGGAGGCGGAGTCTTGCTGCTATGCCGTCACTAACCCTAACCCCTAACCCTACCCTATCCCTTACCCTAACCCTAAGCAGACATGTTAAAAAGATGGTATAAGCCTCTGGACCGCTATGGTTTAATGTATCAATACTCACGGATGAAAACTGTATACTTTCTGAGGGGAAGAAAAATAGATAAATATTGTAGAATCAATTTTATTATACGGCTCTACTTAACCAATGCAAAACGTTTTTATCGAAAAACAAAATTGCCCTTTTTCTACTGGGCACATTTATTTTCAAAATGTCAATAGAAATGCAGCTACAGATTATGTCTTACTAATCTCACTTCCTTAAGAGGTGTGTTAATATTAATTTTCTTACCTTGCAAAAAAAAAAAAGTTTGCTCCAAATCTGTGAGCACATCAAGGGCTGCTAGTGGCTACTATCCATCGCTGTCTTCTTTCCTCATCAAAAGGTTTCCAGACAAAAAGTTTGCTGTGGACTCAGGTCCGTTTTCAGCCGATCTGTGACCATTTTTACTGTGAAATCAACTACATAAAAGCAGTATTAGGCTGCCATTGTCTGATTTTTGATCAGCTTTGCAGGCGCTAACGTGCACATATGTTGATTTGACTTCCATCATGGCGGAGTGGGCTGCTTTCTGAACAGCATGACGTCACGTGCAAAGGGTCAATTGCTTCGTTTAAGAATCCATTCCACTTGATTAATAGGACAAATTATCATACCGCTAAAACTCCACTCTGGGTTTCCCTAGTTACCTACGACAATTCACCACCACATCCTCCTAGCATCAACAAAGAGTGAAGGCTGGAAGCTAAGACGGTTTTCACTGTTTGTATTAATGTAGATGAAATTATATTGGGTATTTGAACTATTAAAACAGCCAGTGTTAATAGTTTTTGTACATTTTTCACATATTTCTACTATTCATGGATAGCTGTGGTCTCTAACCCCCATGAATACCAGGGTCCACTGTACTGTTATCAACTATGCTATTTTATGAGAAAAGCCATAAAACAAAAAAAAAAAAAAAACAAAAAAAAAGCCAAAAATGTAGTTTTTTTAATTTTTTTTAATTTTTGATGACAAATCCAGAAATTGGTAGTGTTTTTATTGAGATATATTTTTGCCAAATGCTTTTGATGAAATTGCAAATGTATTTTTTTTTTCTTTCTTTCTTTTTTCTTGAAAAATCAATGTATTTAAAATTTCCCAACATTTTTTATTTTTTTTCCCCCTCCCGGTTATTTTTAATCCCTTCTTTTGGCTTTAAACATTAAGTTGTTTTAGAAACTTTGAATTTTATTATTAAGCGTTTGTGGACACATTTAGACTTTTTTTTTTTTTTTTTGGGGCATATTAGTCTGAATATTTTAGTCGCCTCAGTGATCCCGCTGCCTATGCACACATCATTTAAAATGTTTTTTTTGGGACTGTGTACAGATATATTTAGTTGTTTTTCTACTGAGCTTGTAGCTGAAACATTTTTGCTCTCACTTCTCTGAAGAGAATCAAACCAAAATACTAAAGTCTTATGACAGAGGGAGAAGGCTTTTTATCTACTTCTATTTAAACCTGGAGATATTTATAATATAAAGAGAAGCTGATAAAAAAAACAACAAAAAAAAATCAGAGGCTTGAGTTGTTGTATAGAGTCAGACAGAAATAAGCCAAAGGTATTTTTCTCTAATATATTTTGGGTATACGTGTGTATATTTTCTAAAGTCTACCTGTGGCTGTCTCTGACGCGGGTGTATATCTGTCACTGTCTCTCTGGAGGACACTAATCTGACTTTCTCTGCGTCGCTTTCTCGTGTGCCAGCTAACCAATTTATCCAGTGGAAATGGAGCAGGTGGATTTGTTGATGTGCTTCCGTCAGATGCAGTTTGTTTGATGTGCCAAAACACACAGTGTTACCAAGAAAGAAACGGACAAGGAGTGTAATAACGAGACAAAATATGGGAAAGTTCCAGCACTGTACATTTCTGTGTCTGCCCCCTAGGGGCCGCCGCCTGTCATTGATTTGTTAAAACTCGGTGATTCATGGATATCTGACATTGGGACACAGGTAGAGGAGTGAGCTCATCATCGTGCCTCTCGTTCAGGCCTGGACTGCTGAAGTGTGTGTTGTTTTTTTTTATTTGTTTTTAAGACATTTTGAAATAATTATGATTTTGAGTTTTAAAACATCTGAGAACAAAAAGTCAGATTCTCACAGCTCTGGAGAGCAAATTTCAAGTTAATGTAGCAAAACATTCCTTTGGCCTGCTGACTGCGCTGAAGAGGCTTTTTCTGTGTGTGACTGTGTGTGAATGTGTGAATGTGTGTGCGTATGCGTGTGTGTGTGTGTGTGTGTGCGTTGCGTGTGTGTGTGTGTGTGTGTGTGTGTGTGTGTGTGTGTGTGTGTGTGTGTGTGTGGTGTGTGTGTGTGTGTGTTTCAGGCTGGAGTTGTTGCTGTGTGAGATTATAGACTGTGTGACTCTGGGTGGGCTTGGTTTACTGCACTGTTGATGCCTCATTACCCAGCGTGCTTCGTCAACAGTATTTTATAGTGTGTGTGTGTGTGTGCGTGTGTGTGTGCGTGTGGCCTTTGGCATCATGTTGCTCTGCAGACCTGGCAAAAATGGATGCTTTAAAGGGGCAGAAAAAATGTGTTTCCCTCATTGAACTCTGTAGTGAAAGAACAAGATATTTCACCTCCTGAACTTTGAACCACATCGTTTTAGGACGGTTTTGTGGTGGACTGAAGACGAACTCCTCACTATCTCACCGCAAATGCAAAACCACAAAATCTCACCAAGTATTTTTTATTTAGTTTCAAGTACAAATATCTTAGTTCACTTACAATAACTTACTTTTCAGCAAGATAGGAGTGAATTTCTTAATATTAAAAGGAGGATTGGTTTCACTGGCAGATCATTTCATTTATTGCACTGAGAAAATGTCAGCCAGTGGAACCAGTTATTATGAATATTAATGAATTCTTGAGTTAAAACAAGTGAAATCAGGCTGAAACGTTAATTGTATGTTAGTTTCTTATTTCAGGTGTACTTGAGGTCTAGTTTTTTATTTCCATTAAAAATTAGACCAAAAATACTTAGTAAGTTTTTGTGTTTACATTCCTTTACTTCCAGAACCAACCGTCTTCTGCTTGATGCTCAGCTGTAATAGTTTATCTTATTCACTTGTTTAAAATTTTTCTTCTCTTGAGGTCCGACGTGCATCAGTAGAAGCGAACAGTTTCAATGTTTTGCGAAGCTTTGACTTGCACCAGTAACACTCACCACTGGATAGAGTTGTAATGTAAAACAATCAAAAAAGGCACAGAAAATGTTTATTTCCAGTCTCTGTGCCATGAGCATTTTCATTTTAAACAGACTTTCACATCTTATATTACAGAGGAGTGTGGTCAGCGCAGAGTATTTCTACCTGCTCTTCGAAATAAAAATGTAAAAAAATTAATAAATCACCCAACCGAATAGAGGTTTAGAAGAGTTAAGTTCTGGAGTGATGGTGGTTCAGTCTTAAAAATGTTTAATATTCAGATTGAGGCTAACTTTTGTATTCAGGTGGAACTATTATGGTGCAGGTTGTTTTCTGCTGTTTGCTCCAGAGGAAGAACAGATGGAGATGAAAGGTCGCCCTCTGCAGGCAGGCAGCTGGTACTGCATTGGCATTAAAATGTTTTAAGTGAGTAGAAACCTAAGAGTTAAAAACTCGAGCTGCCCCTTTACAGCATCCACCAGAACATGGTCTGCTTTATGTTTCTAGCTTGTCTGGAGAGCCAGAAAGAAACTTTAACATTCTTGAACTGCAGTGTTGTTGTTTTGTTTGTTTTTTTTCCATATTGGTTTCTAAAGCTTTAGCCACTTCCAGATTCAGCAGTAAAATAACAAATTTTAATTTTGAAACTAGACAAAAAAAAAAAGGCTTCCACTGGATGGATTTAATAGTTGCTAAAACAAACATCCTCTGTCATGTTAAATGTTTTTTTTTTTTTTAATTGTAGAATAACCTGTACATATTATTTATCACCATGTGCAGAGTTTAGACTTAACGTACTGTATGTTCCGCCTGAAAAAGGCTGTTTTTTTTTTTGTTTTTGTTGTATGAAAATGATCATTTTATCTTTGCGTATTTCAACACTACAGGCAGCTCGGCTGAACAGAAATCAGTATATTCCCATAAATCTGAGAGCTACCAATGGTGTTTCAGACTTCTGATATTTAACATTCCTGGCGTCGAAACGGTTCACTTCGCCCAAACGGATCATGGCGATGTCATGGCGCCCGCTGCGGGATGCAGGAACAGGAAGTCCGGGGTGATAATAAGGGATCTGATGGTCGAGTCTTCGTTTTGGGGTCTTCCACGGTTTGGTGCGCGTTGAGTCTCAGCGGTTTGGGGGGGGGGAAAGCAATAAAACCAAACTGACTACTTCCCCGAGGGTTTCTGCACTTTAAAGTTGTGTGTTTATAAGTCTTCGTTTTTGGCCCCTGAGAAAAATCTGGGTTGAGTTTGGGTTAGAATAGTGATGCCAGTGAACACAATGTGTGTGTGCCTGCTGAACGTTGAGCAGTTATTTGTTTTGTTTTTTCTTAAAACGTCTCTTCTTTTTGTATTAATGCTCACAGTTTTTGTACTTTTCTGACAGGGAGCAAATGTAGTTTTTATTTTTATTTTTTGTGACTTCTCTTCAGGTTTGCTGAACTTTCGATGTAAACGTGCCCTTTTGTAACAGTTTGTGAACTTTTGTCAAATGTACAGCGTGCATGAAATGTCCCTGTAACGTCGCCTTAACTGCTGTGAATACTGTATATACTGTACTGTATTTCTCACCACTTCATCAGTAAAGACCTCACATGTCAAAACAAAACGCGTCTTTTATGAACTGGCTGCGCCTCACGAACGCGACACAAACGCCGGATGAATTGGGAAACGATTCGTCCGGCAAATCGAGATTGGAAAAGTTTGAAGCGGGAATATCAAAAAATGTTTATCTGATGTTATTCCATTTCTTGGCCAGTAAGAAAGTCAATTTCTAAAGAATAAAGTGGCTTTTTAGAATTTGATTTTGATTAAAATTTCATTGTTTGGTCAAATTTGTCACACCACAAATTGACATTTTTCCTTTTAATCTTTTATGGAGTTTCTGACTGAGTTGTGTAGCAACAACAAGCCTGGGCTTCAGCCTATTCCTTTATGGTGAATTATTGGTTTGTAAAACAATTTAATATTTTGAAAATGTGATGAGAGTTGGGGAATATAACATTGGTTTTCCATATGTAGCCAGACCTGGAAAATACTGAAGCCAAATTCCAGGCTATATGGGAATCCTGTTTTCCAAACATTTTGTACTCAAATCTTCTAAAAACTTCAGGAGTTTGTAGAAATTTGGGTCTAAAACAATATTTATTTTCTTGAGTTTTCAAAAACAAATAATACCAAATATTTGTGTCTAATTTTTAGTGCAAATATCTTACACTTGTAAAAAAAAAAAGGCAAACTTACTTGTGACGTCAGACATAGGAGATTGTGTTAAGTTATTTCTTGAAGGGGAAGTGCTTTTGGTTAGGAAAAAACAAAGATTTTTAGATAATGCTGCTCTTTTAGCATCAGTGAAAAAATAACTAGCAGTTACGCTGGCAGATTTCATTTAGAACATTTTCAAACATTTTTATTCATTTTCTTCTTTTATTGAAGCACATGTGTAAAAAAGTGAAATGTCACTATGGGTTTTATTCATTACTAATTGGAGGAGAATCTTCAAAAAAAGCAAAAGAGTAATTAAGAGTTTTTATTCCAAAGAATTCCCGTCTATTCACCGACACTTTCAGCTATAATGAAATAAGAGTGAAGTAATTCATCACATGGTCACGTCTGAAGGTGCTTTAAACGCACAAGGCAACATTTCCTCACTTTATTCCAAGACATTATTGTAGCTGGGCGTTGAGTCGGTGAACTGATGTTTGCGTGGCGGTGCACAGCGGTGCGACGCGGTGGCGGCGGCTCAGGCGTTCAGGTACTTGGCGTGATGCTTGATGTGGTCGTTTATAAACGAGTAGATGAAGAAGTAGCTGTGATCATAGCCCTGCAACAGAATCAATTAATTAAACACTTTATGACGCAAGAAATCATTTCATACAAACATGCTCATTGATTAGAGGAAAGCATACATTTTGTGTTATGTGACAGGATGACTGTTAGTCAGGCACTTCACTGATCAGGGAAGAAAATCTCTGCTTAAAAATGGATGTCTTTCAGCTCGCAGTTTGCTGCCAGCCCTGAAGGAGGCGCAGCGAACGAGGAGTAATGACATCTACCAACATGGACGACCTGATCCTGAACATCATGGTGAGGATGTTGCCAGGTTATCTGTGATTTGGAGCACCTTTTTTAAATGGACCAATATTTTGAGCTGTATTTTTGACAGTCTGTTCCAATGTGGATGGAGTTTATTCCTGGCATCAAGTAGCAAGGGGTGTATAACAACAATAGTATATCGACAAGAATACAAACAGGTTAACTAATCAACATCATCATCATAATCTGAAAATGTTAGCGTTAAGTGTCATATGCTTTTATTTTGTAGCATTGTGAAACAGGAAGTTAAATTAGAAGAGGGCTTAGGGGATTAGTTGCAGAGTTGCAGTCTTTGATCAGATTTGAAGTAAAGTTGCAATGATTGGGTAAAAATTCCAAAGTCCATACAAAAGCTGACTGAATTCAGCTCAATAGTTGCAACTGAGACGTCTCAACCTCCCAGCCTCTGATGGTGCCTGCAGCATTATGCTGTTGGGATTTCCATCAAACTGGAATTGGAAATCTGTGAGAATTGGAAGCGTCGTGACGCTGCGGGGACGGACCGGCTGCAGTCTGAAGACGACGGGGATTTTCTTCTCTGAGCAGACGGCGATCAGGTTGTCGGGCAGCAGCTGGCTGGCGGACAGAAACTGATCGTCTCGACCCTGGTCGATGAGGATGTCGAGCTGCGGGCCGGAGTAGGAAGCTGCCAACACGGTGGCGTCATACGCCTGGAAAGACAAACACAGCGTTTTTTAGAAAACGTGCGTTCTCCCTTGAAACGTGCTTTTATTTTGTAACAGAAGGCCGCAGGGCTCCCACCTCCCACGTGGACCGGTCAGCTCCCAGGTAACCCGTGAAGGCCTTCTGCCCCCAGGGACACTGCACGGGGTTACAGATGGGAGCGAACGCGGACACGGCCTGCGAGGGAACAAAACGTCAGGAGGAATCGACGTCTAACAGCAAACACAATCCAACTTCCTGTCTGAGCAGAAACAGGAAGTCACCTTGTATTTTCCCGGATTCTTCAGGGCGCAGATGAGCGCCCCGTGGCCACCCATGGAGTGCCCGCTGACAGACATCCGCTCCGGGTCGGTGGGGAAGTTCGTGTTGATGAGCTTCGGGAGCTGAAACGGAACACGTATGTCGGTTTAGATGACAGGAAGTTGAAGAGGTGAGCGTCTGGTTGGCGGGATGGCGGCAGGAATCCGGAGCACCTCCTCTGTGACGTATGAGTACATGCGATAGTTGGTTTTCCAGGGATCCTGGGTGGCGTTGACATAGAAACCAGCTCCTGTCCCGAAGTCCCAGCTCTCGTCTTCACCTTCGACGTTGCAGCCACCTGAGGCAGGAAGGCAGGAACGCCGTCACTTCGATACACAAACTCACGTTCTAACCCACGGCGGTGTGTTTTTCAGCGTGTGTCGTCTCACGTGGGCTGGTGTCCGGCGCCACGATGATGATGCCGTGTTCGGCTGCAGCCAGCTGGCTGCCTGCTTTGGTGATGAAGTTCTGCTCGGTGCACGTCAGGCCTGCGGAGAGACGACACGACTCAGCCGGGTTTCCGTCAATCTGCAGATACTCCAACGATTGGTAAACGTCCAACAGAACAAAGCACTGAGATACAGAACCTTTCAAAAGTACGACGTTGATGTAACTTGCATTTTTTAAACGAACTGAAGACATTTTAAGGCCTTAAGTTTATATCCATAAATTTAAGACTTTCTAAGGATTCAAGTGAATTTCAGACGTCCACCATATTTTGGCCTGAGACTCACCAGAGAGCCAGTAGAGTACGGGACATTTGTCTGTTTCAGCCTTGGGGGGAAGATAAATGGCAAACTTCATCTTGCACTTCAGCTCAGAGCTGCGGACAGAAAATAGGCAAGAATTCAACAGACGCCTGTGAAGCTCAACTTTTTTTAGTTTTCGGTCAAAGGTGAGGACGGTCGTTTGTCTCACCTGTCGTGTTCGAACACCTTCTGGAAGCCGCTGGCACACTTGTTGGAGGACACCTGTGTGAGAGCCATGGCTGACCTGCAGACAGGGAGGTCACTCCACGTCTTCATTTATAGCACGTCACATAACCTCGACTTTATCACAGATCACGCTTTCCTGATATCATTCAGCTCTAAAATGTACCAACATCGGTACCGGCCGACGTTGGTACATTTTTCTAACATACCAGAAGAAAATATTGGCTGTTGGCAATAACAGCAAAACCATCGGATATCGATATCGGCCCAAAGTTTCATATCGCCGCATCTCCAATTTAAAACGCATACAATTATGATTTTACCTTTAACTAAACATTTGACTGGGACTCAGTGGAGTTCAATTTCTAATGTCCAATGGTTCTGGAGCAATGAAAAAAAAAATCCTAACAAGGCCATTCCTATTAATAACTGAGATTCCTCTGAATAATAAGAATGTGACTCATCAGCAGGGGAAAAAAAATGTAATTACAAAGTTACAGAATGTGTCACCGGAGCGCAAGAGCCCAACTGTTTGTGTAAAGAGACAAAACTTCACACAGACTCAGCAACGAATGTCGTTGCCCAGCAAAGGGCATAAACAGTGGTTTGAACGCAGACGTCCACCATCACTTTGTGTCGTCCAGAATTATTGTCATGATAATATTTTAGAAGTCGTTGCATGTTTCGTGTAATTGCGGCATGAAGCATGAACATGACTTGCTTGGCTGTCACTGGAGGACTTCCTGGAACAAATGACATAATAACAGTCACTCATTAACTTCAGTGACTGCTCATGCATCTCATGCTGGTGAAGACCAGCTCCCACCTGTCTGCAACAGAAGAAGGGGAAACCTCAAGGAACCAAATTTAGCTTAATCACACAGTGATGATGTGTTGACTTCAACAGCTCCACAACCATTCATTCTAAATAAACAGGTGTGAGACAATGCATGCAATGCCACAAAGTCAAACAATACAAAAATCGGCCACATTATCACCGCTTATGTAATTCTCCATTGTTATCTTGTGCTTAACGCCACAATAAACCAGACAAGGTTTAATTAGGGAACGTTTTATTCAAGCCGAATTGCTCAAACTGCGGTCAAAATCTAAACGCGTTAATTATTCCCATTAATATATTTAACACAAAGGAATAAACGGGAGAAAAGAGGAAAAACTGTCCAAATTTAAACGAGAGTTTGGCGTGCGGTGCATGTGTCGGGGGGGGGGGGGCGTGCAGGGATTAGCAAATAAAGTTAGCAGCACTGAGTTTATTACTTCCCTGTAGCTTCTTTTTATGAATGCCTGCCTGCAGCTAATGCAGTTAGACACTCGTGAAACAATAAGCTGACAAACTGAACGCATAATTTCTTTAACATACCTGAAGAAGCCACTGGGTTTGCACGGAAAAGAGTGCTGGCTTTGCTAACTCCACAACTCAGAGCAGCAGAGGGCGAGAGAGCGTCAATGGTTTAACGTCGTGACGTCACAGAGCCGCCCCCCCCCCAACCTCAGTTTGAGACACGATGAACAAGTTTATACACCAGGGGGCGCCAAATCAGAGGGGGAAAAAAAATACGTCCTGCTATTTTAATTTCCGAAAGTTTAATTAACTATAAGATGGAAAGAAAAAAGACACCTGGTCGAGAGAGTCTGTGCAGTTATACAATACTATAGTATGAATATGCTACAAAAAATACTGGTCAAACTAGAAAAATACATTGAAATAGGTACACAAAATGTTAAATTTAATTTCACTAAAAAGGCTCAGGAAATGAAAAATATAAAAACGCATCTAAAAAAAAAAGAATTGTGCTTTAACAAAATGTGGACTAAACGGTGCAAATGTAAGATTCTTAAATAAAAACGAGGAATTTTTATATATATTTTAAAAAAACACACACACAAAAAAAACTCTTGGAAAATTTTCTTTCCTCTTCACCTATGTTTTGATTTGTCAAAAAAAAAAAAAAAAAAATAAAATTCCCAGTAAAATACCTTAAAGCTTTTGCTTGTAATGTGACCCAATGTGAAAATGATGAAGGTTTATAAACGCTAATGCAAAGCCGCGTTCATGTTTAAAGCAGTTTATTCTCAGGTATGATCGCATGTTGTTACCATAGTGAAAGAAAAAAAAGGGGGGGGAGGGGTGCGGGGGTCCAGAATAAAAAGCCTAAAATTGAAATTAGTCACCTGGAGGGATGTTGACATCATGGAGCCTCATTTCACTCCCATCAAGCCTAGATTGAACATTTATTCATTTGCTCTCATCTCTCTCTCATGTCTCATATCATTTTCACACATCCTGCGTCTTTTTCTCATATTCATATCATGTGTTTCCTCTGCGTCTGCGATCTGCGCCCGTCTGATGAGCGCAGTTTGGATTGGAAACGACTTTATTAAATCCTACGCTGGTGTGACGCTCTCGTCCTGCAGCTGCTTCCTAAATTAGACCGTTTCTAATCGGCCCGCCCACTGGCCTCATAAGACAGATTAAATTCACTCAGCATCCTCACATAAACTCCTTCGTCTCAACATGATTATGTGAGCTGGAGGACTGATCATGCAGCTTGTCGCACAATGTGGTGCGTTCCCCCTGGAGTCCACCAGATGGCAGCAGCCAGTTTAGTTTTCTTTTCCAAAACAGGAGCGCAATTTCAACACATGGATGTGAAAACACTCCCTGAGTTTGTTTCTGCTGGGCCCTCCATAAAAGTGTTGTGGGTGTGGATGTCGGTGTGAGTTTTGCGTTTCCACCCCCGTGTCAAAGGTCAGCTTGACTCCCAAAGGTCAGCTTGACTCCCAAAGGTCAGCTCAACTCCCAAAGGTCAGCTCGACTCCCAAAGGTCAGCTTGACACCAACTCGACTCGCGCTCTCAGATTCCTGCAGGTTTCCGGCCTGGTGTCTCACGGGAACCAGTCTTCTTTTTCTCATTTTCTCTCCCGGCCACAAACAGGTGGTGGTGCACAATAAATATAGCTTTACCGCTTTACCGATGGTGGCTCCTTATCGCAATCGATCGAGAGGGGCCCCGAGGATTCTCTGCTGACGGCGCCTTGAAATCGATTTGGGGACAGAGTGCAGTTTATGGCAACTGCGCCGAGGAAGGGGTTCAAAAATGAAATTTCAAAGTCTGACAATGAATTTGAAGAACATGCTGAGACTGAGGAGGAGGATTATGGAGGACATGCAGAAAGACTCAAAACCTGCAGCCCTAAAGCGGCTGCAGGTTTAGTCGGTGTGTCCATCCTGTGTTGCATAAACTGACATAACTACATGGGTTACATTTCCAATAAAATCCAAATTAAGAAAACTAAGTTATGAAGAATTTTGCTTCATTTGTAAATGCATTTTTTTTCTTTTCAACCATATATTTATAAATATAAATTTATTGGATTTATATTAAATTTAATTAAGAACCAGGGTGGACTACAGTCATTAAGTGTGACTATTAAGCATATTTGTTTTTATATTTCTGATAGTTGGAATCAAATAAACATTTCACAGTAAAAATTTATTACACTGAATTAATAACCAAAACTAAAAATGCTGCGGATGCCGTCCATTTGCAGTATTTTATTTTATTTATTTTTTTTTTTTTTTTTTGTGGAACATGACTGCAAGTCATTCTGATTTTTTCACAGAATGCATCGAAAATATTTCAAACGAAATGCAGCTCAGGAAGCCCAAACGGCTAAAACGAATGCATTTGAACTTCAGTCTCACGAACCGACAGCCTCTCTTGTTCCCCCAGGAATCTGTCTATGTCACTGTCACCAGCTGGGGAGAAACAAGAAAAGTGCGCAGTCATATCTGTGCAAAGAGCTTGCAGCGCATTTTTAATTGGAAAACACGTCGTCTTCATCTCAGCGAGATTACATTAGATTAAACAATTGGAGCGCTGCCACGCTACTGGCTTCCAGGGCGGCCAGTCGTCCTCACAAAGATCCACGACCAAGCGACGTTGTCAGAAGAATCACCGACAGCGTTTGTGCAAATTATTTATGAGTGATGTCAGTTTTTTTTTTTTTTTTTTGTCAATTACCAACAGATGCATTGATCCTTTCAGTTAGAAGATCCTTCGAAGACAGAGAGTTAAAAAGTTGAATGTTTTCTTAGTTAGAGCCCCATGGAAAACCACTGTTATGAAACGACTTGTCTTGTTTGGAGCAAGGGGGAAAGCGTGAGGCTCACACCACTAGATGTTCTCATGTTGAAGACACACCTGTCAATGCAATGTCTCTGACAGATTTCAGTTGCAGTAGCAAACATCGATCGGACATGTCCAGTCAGCAGGGACAAGTCAATAGGTGCGACTATTAAAGCTGACAAAGAGGAAGAGGTTTCCCCGAACTTCTGCTCCGAAGAAGCAGAAAATCTCAAAGAGTCAAGAAAACCTCAGAGTTTATTAATATTTCAACACCAATGACAAAGGCAGTGTTGACATGGACTGTAGGGATGCACTGCATTTACACCAGCCCTGTTTAGTCCGTTTTAATAAAACTCTAGTTTGCCCGAGAACGTCCGGTTCATTTGGGAACGCCCAATCAAATTCCAAGAAAGCGAACTGTGGTCCGTCTAAAATCTATAAGCTGAACTCTGTTGTGGTTTGAATGCAAATGTGAACGCCGAGCGGACGGGAGACCACTTCAAAAGCAGGAAATGGACCGTAGTGCACGGCATTCTGGGAAAATACAACCAAAACAAATGCAAGAGTCAAGCAATACCATGAGAAATGTCTCGCGGTCTTTTGCCAAAGACAAAAGAGGAATCCTACAACTGGTGAAATCTGATGCTATTCCATTTTTGCTTACATTTCATGTGTAATGAAGTTGCGCTTGGTATCTTCAAAGGTTTTTACGTCATTTCCTTCAGTAATTCGCGGTGCAGCATTACTACTGGTGAAGTAGGAAACAGGTTTTTCAAAGAGTATAGTTCATTTGACACACTGCATTGTGAAAGCAAACTGCACCATCTGAAAATGGAGAAAATGCTGCAACTTTGGTCCCCCAGTCGAACAGAGTCTACTAGAAGTTGAGGGTTTGAAAATGACCTTCGTCTTCTGCATCAACTGAACTCAGGAACTCACTGACGTCGGCCGACTGTTTTCTTCCTGGACGCAATGACCTGTTATCGTCCACGGATCTCCAGCAGAGCTTCAGTCCAGCTCGCTGATGTGAGGCCGGGCAAACACGAGGGAAATGACAGATAAGACTGAGGGTGGAGAAAGTCATCGATCGAAGAGGACGGATGGTTTCGGTGACATGACAAGCTGCCCTGGGATAGGACGCATTCTGCCGCCGTCTCATCGCAGCCACGAAGCCTTTGAAGTGCCGTGCGGAGCAAATGGTGAAGGCAATGAGACTCTGGTCTGAGCGCTCGACTCAGCCTGCTAATGACTTGTTCCACTGTGTTAATCGAATAATATGCCGTGATTTTTACAAGCAGGTGCCACAGGGAGACGTCGGCTCAGGACTTCACAGTCATATTTGAAAAGTTCGTTCTCCCAGCTGTCTGCAGAATCGAGAGGGAGCTGAGTTTGCAGTACGCAAACACGGAATTTGACTTTGGTTCCACTCATAAAATTACATGTAAACATATAAATTTGGTGAAAGAGAGAAGAAGGATCTTAATATGGAAATTACAAAAGTAGAAAAGAAATCTCAGTTGGACTGTTAAGAAGTCATTACTAACACATTCAGAGGGAAGAAACTGAATAGTGCCTCTAAGTGCCAAAATGAAGGTGAAAGTTTAAACTGTTTGTGTCTAGAATCCAGGAAGTCACGACGCTGAGTAATAGAAACTATACTTTTGTTCTTCCCAATGATTCTCTTGTTATAATGAGCTCATCTGAAGAAAAGAACGTTTGTTTTCTCGAGATCACAAAACGCAAGCAAGGATGGAATCAGGCTTAACACACACACACACACACACACACACACACACACACACACACACACACACACCTACACTTGTTATTTGGAGAAGACCCTTGCGGAAAATGTGGAAAGTGGGAATTGAACTTGTCTTGAGAAAACCATTGGGGGAAAGAAGCACAAGTGAAAAATGTCGGCTCCGAACCAATTCTCATTGGAAAAAGACGCAGACTGTCTGTCAATGTCAAGGATTTATCAAATGCAAACGGTTTTGTTGAAAAGAAGTCGCATTCTGAGCATTTGCGATGAAACAAAAAAAAAAAAACACTCCTGCGAGAGAGACGAACGGGATTCAGAAACCTTTAGCCTCCAGGTTTGTGTTCCGGCCGCGTCGTCGCAGAAACTCGTCAAACAGCAAATCTCAGCCTGACATTTTCTCTTCTCCAGTCGCGAAAGAAAGAATGAAGGGCATTCTCTCTTGGCAATGTGAGTTACGTATTGTCATGTTTTCCGGCGCAGAGTCCTCGTCTTGCTCTTCTGCCCTTGCAGCAGAAGTGTTTCTGGAAGACGTGCTGACACAAGCTGCTCTCTCCTGCACACTTACAAAATCTGTCCATTTTAACTTCCACCTTTATTTATAGTGTAGTTTCATTCTGTTTTTTACCTACTTGTTTTACTAAATAACCTTTTTAATTATATAGTTTTTGGCTGTGTTGATATTTTGTTGCTTTTATTTAATTGCGCGTTTTCACAGCTTTAGATTCTGAAGATGGTCAACCGGCTTTCCTACTCGATTCTCATCTCCCTTCTCTGGCCCATCAGTAATTTCTTCGACTGAAGTGGATTCTCTCCGGCAGTATTTCAACATAAGAAGTTGTTAACATAATTTTTTTTTGCGCCGTTTAATCATTTCAGTTTGCTTGTAGTTTCAGCAATGGCAGCAGGAGAAAGTGAACGAAGGTTTTTCAACTAGAAAATCAAATCAAAGCACAAACGGTGCTTTTTGACCAATCAATTCCAGAATTGACATGTCATGTCTGCCCACAAGTTGCATTCTGACATCTCTAAGTGTTTTAATTCGTTTGTTTTAACAAGCAGCAAACAGGCAATTATTTGTGGAGAAACTGTGGCTCAACAGCAGCCGCCGCACAATCAGCACTAATCAGCGAAGACGCTCCAGCACTAGAACCGCTCCGTGCTGTCTGAGGTCAGCAGCTGGAAACTATCCGCTCAAACTCATCCGAGCTGATTACAGTTCCGCCAGCCGGCTGACAAACAGGATTAAGATGAATGACGGTGGCGTTTGAGCCGCCTCCAGATGATCCGCGGCCCTCGACGTTTCTTTACACACAGATTTTCAGATGGCAGTGGGAGTGGATTTACATATTTCCACAGCAATTTATGCCAAGTCAACCTAAGATCTGTCAGGTTGAAGGATTTCTTGTAATGTTCAATTTATTGCATCTAGGCATATATATTATTTTTTTTTTGCTAACTTCCTACCATCCAGTGCAGTCAGATCAGCTGCCAAGTCAAAGTAACAGCCTCCCTGTACATGTCTGTCTATGAGTGACCTACAGCTACATCATTAAGAAGTAAATGTGTGACTTGATTCATTTCCAAAATCATCAATCTGCTTTATTGGGACAAAGTCAGAAGCTGGGATTGATTACTGCTCGCAGGTTTCATCAGCATTAACTGTGTGATGTATTTGCACCACTTTTGGTACAGATGCTCAAGACCACACCCCACCCCCATATTTCAAATGTGATTATGAAGTGGCTCCCCCGCTTCATAATTTGACCTTTGAACTTGGTGAAAACGATAGATTTTGTTGGGGAAATCACATGCAGGACACAGAAAAAGACACGGACACTAAATGGAAATGTGGGAACTAAATGGAAATGTGGGGATTGTCTTCAAGACTTCAACCCTACATTCATTTCCAGACATCAGCTCAGAAAATGTTCTGTGAAAATACCCTCCTGTCTCCCGGTGATGGATTGTGGCTGAACTCCAGGAGCCGGAGGTGAGAAAACACGTGAACCCGCTGGCCGCAGTTTGGAGGAACACTTTCTGGGAAGTATGGGAAGTTCTGTGAAGAAACATTTTCTCCTTCCACTCTCTCCTCTTTACTCTGCTCTCATTCATCTCATGCACTCTTGATTCATTTCGAACCTTAGACGGGACCAACAGCATCCTAATGATGTAGAGAGAGAAACCAGCTTCTTCACTCTTCAGGGACTTGTTTCAGTTCCCATCCCGACTCATTACGGTACACATCTGGCTGCTGTCGGGAACCTTTCTGTCCGGTCTTGATTAATGGCCGCTGCTGCACTACCATTAAGATACATTTGCAGGAGAGATGGTGAGAATAATCTGACAGTTTATACAAAAAAAAACAAACAAACAACAAAACAGGGTTGTCAAGAGATGGTGTCAGGATGTTTCTTTTGGGTAATAATTGGTGCGTCAGACAAGACTAGAAGTTTACTTTTTAAGTTGTTTTCAGGCTGTGAAAGTAGCTTGGTTTGTGTATTACAGAGAAAAAAAGTTACAACAGCAGCACAATAAAAGAGAGTTGGGCTTATTAAAAAAAAATAATAATAAAATACTGTCCTTTCCAGTAAGCCAACATCTTTAGTTGCCCCAATGACAAAATCTCACATGATGTTCTAACATTAGAACACAGTATTAAGGGATAATAAAACATTTGGAATGAAGTCAGATCTTTACAGGTGAAACTTCTGGTCAGTCCGCAAGTCTGCGCTGTCGGGAGAACGGATGCATCAAACGGCGTCGTCTGCACACCCCACAACTTCCGATAGGATCGCTGACCTTTCAAGACCTTTTACTCTCCTCCATTTGTATTCAGCTGAACTCTTAATCTGGGAGCAGAGAGGATGGCTCCAGATGGTAGCTGTAGCCTCTAAAGGCGAGCTGGTGGAGATTGCAAATACAGATATCGGTTAAATAGGGCTTGTCTGAGATGTGAAAACATGTTGTCTACATTCACGAGTAACTTGTCTCTTACGTTTTAAACACTAGGGTGTTGTTGCGGTTTTAAAACATCGTAGTATTTGCTCACAAAGTGAGCCGCCTTGACTTGGGACGGTAAATGAAGAAGGACATAAAGTCGAGAGTTCCAAACTCTCGACTTTATGGATACAAACGAGAGTTATGTATGCATTTAAAAAACCTATTTTGAAGTCTCACTTTTTTGAGGCTTCAAAATCTCACTCTTGTGTTGGAGCCCTGACAGCGCCTCACCGGCGTTCAGTGAGGCGAGTGACCTCTGGAGGTCACTGAGAACAGACTCCAGTTTGCCTTCTTCAATGTCCATGTTGCAGCCCGTCCAGTAGTCAATCTCAGCCCATCAGTATCAGAGTGGAGCAACTCCAGGTTGTTTCCATGGCAGGCAAACCAAGACTCTGTTGAACGTGTCCGCAGCGGAGCAGCACGAGGACGCGTTCCATCGTGCAGACAATCTTATTTACTCTCTCATGCAAACAACACGCAGTCTTCCATTTGTTTGACTGAGAGCTTCCTGACAGTCTCTGGGTACGCTCTGTCTGCCAGAGCCGCAGCAGAGAATGAAAAGACATTTCATTATGTTGGTTTTTTTTTATTTATGCTAAATTATGCTTTCATAAAAACAACCAGCAGAGCTTTGTTGACGTCGGGCTTTCAAAGCTATTCCAGATCGCTCGAAAGTGAACGTCTCCACAAAGAACATCAGCAAAGGAGAAGATAGAACACTAACAAAGGGTGCATTCACACCAGCCCTGTTTAGTACGCTTTAATCAAACTGCGGTGTGTTTGCCGAGAAAGTCCGGTCCGTTTGGGGAGGTGTGAATGCACAGTCAAACTCTGACATGGACCAAAAAATAAACTCTGGCAGGTTTCTATTCGGTTGAAGTTAACTCTGGCGTTAGGGCTGAAATGATTCCTCCAGTGATTCGAGCACCTCGATTATTAAAATTTCTCGAGGAAAATGTACCTACCTCCAAGCTTGCTTAAAATTATATTTTATATTTGGCGCACCGCGTTCTGGATAAGTTACGTTAATTCAGCCAATATACGTGGGAGAAAAGAACGCGCCCGTGGCTCTTTTATTCGATATTCTCCTATTCAGGGCTTTTATGCAAGTAAGACTCAAAACACTTCGATGTGGCTTTAAACGACGCGAAACACTCATCTGAAAGAAATGTTGCCCCGTTCTTCCAACCTTGAACCGTTGGCTGTAAATCCCTCACATCGGCGTGGGGAGCTGTCCATCAGATGACAGGTGAGTGGAAAGCTGGCGGCGGCGTGTTCCAGAATTAATAAAGGCTCAAATGGCGACTGCTCGGCATTAACAGTTCCTGGTGCAGGAATTTTGACTCATCCGCTCCCTGTGACTCACTGTACTCGCATATTTCTGCCTGCGTGTGAGGAAATGAATGCCTTTCCACGACTAAGGCCCCCTGCTTATGTTGAGCTTGTACTGCGTCAGTCATAAAATCGAACCAAATGACAACCTTTCTTCCTTCTGTTTACTTCTGAATTGCTGTTCTTGTTTATTTTAGCTTAAAAATAAAACCAAAGATTTCAGGGGAGGCTGAAACTACTGGTAAGTGCAGTATGCATGAAATAGCCAATGCTTCATAATGTCTTGATAAAATTGCTATAGAGTTTGAACAAAACATTACATGTGGGTTTCCCTTCGGCTGATTAACATTCATCATGGACGTTCCAACCCAAACGGAGGAAATGGAAAAATTAAATGTACTTAAAAAGGTCACAGGAATAATCATTTCAAATGTTTCCTTTTGCGTGTGCATGTCACGCTTCCGACTGCACAGACCTGAGACGTTCAGGATTCATTTTCAGTTTCATTTAATATTCAAAGTCCACCTGTTTGATTGCGTTTTATGCAACTAAAATGTTTCTGGAAACATTCTAAGAAAACTTGCTGCCTGTGTCTGATTTTGTGACATGTGCTAATTTTGATATGTCCGAATAAAGTGCTTTTTACCAAAAGACATGAGTTTTTTTGATGCAATTGCTGTGTTTCTATTATGTGCTTAACTTACAGCAACTCTTGACACCAAGAGGAGACGTAGTTCACAGCAACTTTGTGTTGTGATGCGGTGCATAATGCACCTCTAGAGGAATGTGATCAGGCGTGACGAGTCTCAACAGCCAAGGTTTATTTTCTCCTTTAGCGTCATAGATTGCTGCTCAGGAAGAACTCTGCAGTTTCAGCATTTCATCTTCAACAATAATTACCTCCACTTTATTCAAAACATTTTCATTTCAATCACAAAACAATTGAAACAGTTACAATTTTCCCATCAAGACTTCAATTTTTGAAGCCTAGACAATTTACAAGAGAAATCGATCTGGCCGGAGCTACTGCCTCACACACGCTGCAAAGCCGCGGTGCAGAAATCCTTCTTCTAAAAGCGGCGCTTATGTAAGAAGCATGCGACTGTGGCAAGTCGTCCCCACTTCCCCTTCAGGATCACCCGCAGGTGAAGAACGTCTTTCTCGCGTTTTTCCTCTGACCCTGATTTAAATTGACGTCCATCACATATTCTCTGATGCCTCTCCGTCGAATCGCTTCACTTGTCAGGTTCCCAGCGGTGCGATGGATTTTACATCAGCCACTTAAATATGTGGCAATGGGTTCGTGTTAGTGGAATGTTTGGTGTTTTTTCTTTTTTCTTCTCCCAAATACATACATTTATTTAATTTTAGATTAAAACAAAAAACACACCTGCTAATGATTTGATGTGGTTTTTGTCTTTTTTTTTTTTGACAAAACACTGCCAACAAATTCAATGTAATTTGACCAGGATATGAGTCAGAAGGTTAATTTCCTTATTTGCTGACAAGCTGCTCCATCCAAGGTGTTAAAAGTGAGAAAATGCAAATAAATTGAACGATATTAAATTTATGAAAAATATGTGTGATATTGTAGTCAATTTAAACATGACTAAATAGAGACTAAATAAATTAAATAATAACTGCTTTAATCGGTAAATATATTTATCTTTAACGGTCAAAAAGAAATCGATGGCAAATGCACCCTCCTTTTTTTGTAATACAAAAATTAAATAATTACACAAATGATCATTTTTTAGCTCCAATATGATCATAAATTTATAATTTTCTCTTTACTTTATAATATAGGAATCTGGGTGATTGGTGTGAGATTAGCCTAGAGTTGTTCAGGTGACACAAGAGTATATATCAATTTGTCACAAATCTCCTAAGGTTACATAATATGTGTTGGGAAAATTGTAACTATTTCAGCAACATTTGCTCGTAAACCATTTTATGTTGTAGTTGAACGCCAGTTGAGAAAAATCATATTCAACCAGTTTAAGATATTAAAAATAGCTTCTACATAACATTTTGATTTATTCTGCAGTCACAGCATCGTCGCTCAGACTGAACCTAAAGACACATCAAAGCAATTCACAGCATTTTATTCCCAATATATTATGCATGACATCATCTGAGGGTCCCAACTCTGCTTCCTGTTGGAAAACTTGCACTAATTGGCTGTGGGAATCAAAGGTAACACTTTGAGCTCATTTCATCATTTTTAATACTGGTGCTTTTAAAATGAATTAAAAGAAATCTTAAAAACACAAATTGAAGTGTCAGGATGCTTCTGCCTGTTTTTTGTTGTTGTTGTTGTTGTTTTGGTCTCTTTCTGAAGAGTTAATGAAAGGAACATTTGTTGTTCTGGTTTGGTGCTGCGCCTCGTTTGATTTTATTCCTGTGAATCAGAGATTCCGGTCAAATTTGAACTATTTCTGTTTGTTCAGAGTCCCGGGTGACATTCCACACAATGTCACCCGGGACATTGTGTGGAATGTCCACACATGGAAGGCTGCATGGATATCTGATCCATAAAGCCTTCAGAAAAAGATTATCAGCTCAAATTGATCTGTCACGCAGATTACAAGAACACAAGCTGGGTTTCCACGAGCCATAAAATTGCGCAAATTGAAGCTACGAGGATAAATTTGCTTAACGGAGACGCTCCAATTTTGGAAAAACTTTTGTTGTTGTTGTTTTTTGACACTGTACTTGTTCTTAGCTTCACCAGAACCAACACAGCTTCACGCAGTTCATATGACTCAATATGATGGAGCTCGAGGAGTCACATGATGTCCAATTCAGTAATGTTTACCTCCATTCATTTCTTTTAGGTGTACAACTCGGACTTATTAATTTAAAAATATTCATGAACATCTAAAAAGTTACAAATTGACATCGTCTGTGTCTCAAACGTGCCAGACGCGTGTCAGCGCTGTGGCAGGTGTTGTTTATGGAAGCTGAGAGGCTGAATTCACGTTACGACTGACCTCCGGTCGCTTTGGTCAGCCCGTCTGTCCTCTTTTCCTTATCGCGCCCTTCCACTCCCCGGGTTCCCCTCAGATCTCGGCTGCAGTCTGTCTCGTCTCTTGTCTCTGTCCCACTTTTCTCGGCGCTCAACTGTCTTTGCTTTGGAAAGTCGTCAGGCCGTTTTCTTTCCTCGTCTGTGTGTGGGCCAGATTAGGCAGAGTTAAGTTTCTGCTTAAGACCTGATGTCTGAATCATTCTGGGTTTTTTTGTTTGTTTGTTTTTTTTTTTTTTTTTACTTTTGCTAGTCACAACTGTGTCTTTTTTTGTTCCTGTTCCAAATGCAATACTTCTATTACTGTAATGCCTTCTTTTGTCTATCACAGTTTATGTTCTCAAATCGGGTGACGATTTCAAAATTCAAAACCGCTTTTGCAGATTTCTGGAACAATCCAGGGAGATTTTATGAACACTATTTTGACAAAGCATTTTAAAGGCGTATGTGGTGAGGATCTTTTCTAACAAGTTTTTGCAATAAAAGCTTTATAAATGTCATTGCTGGAGTATTGTGTGATGACAATTTCGGGTCATTATAGATAGGAGAAGAAAGAAAGAGTAAATTCCCACCAGAAAACTGAAGAGCTTGAAAAGTTCACCGTTTTCAAGCTGGACAACACTTACAAATTGAGATGAATCTCGCCAAAGTCGAAATCTTTCAAGCTCTGAAACTCAAAGTCTTCTTTTTTCTGTCTTCAGCCAGTTGACTGACTGTTGTGTCCAACAGCAAATTATCCACATAATTTGCCAGCTGTCTTGTAAATATATGAAGGGATACCAACATTTGTAGAACAAGCTGGTTAATCACATTAACAAGCAGCGAGCTGAGGGGTTAAGTTGAGCCTTATTCGATCTGCTCACACTCCGACGGCGCTAAGCGGTTTCCCTACCGGGCTCCCCCTCGGCGTCGTCAATTAGTGCTGCATATTAAAAAGTTTGCTCCACTTTCTTAATTAAACCATCTCGAAGAAGGCGCTAGCCTCAGACGGACTTGCCGCCACTTCAATAAAAACCCTGCAAATTAGCATGCACTCAGACATGCTTAGTCACACTTGTGCCGTCCTCGTGCGAAGCCTCCAATTAGCTAGCAGGAAAAGCGTCTTGTTAGGGGCGCGCGCAGTAAAAGCGCGGAGCTAAAATGTTGCTAATAGTCGACTTATTAAACATGAGCGTTAGCGTGCCGCCGCGTGCGTCTGTGTCAGGGTTGTTGACGGCGTGTGTTTTGTGATTCATCGCCTCCCGTCCTCTGACCGCTGCGCATGTCCCCCCCCACTGACCCCTCTGGGTGGCCCTTCCAAATGCCATCTATCAGTCAAGCTGTATTACATCGCGCCCTTCAGGTGGCTCAGCGGGGGGCCTTTCCACACGCCTGTGTTGCGCAAACACGCGACGGTGAGAGGAGAGTTATTAACCTCTTTAGCGCCAGCGGTAATGATTCCGCAAGGCGCACGCGGGGGCGGTCAGGCGGTCCCAGTTAAAGCGCTGACTGTCGACCGCCTGGTGCCGCAGGGAAATGTCAGCAGTGTCGTGTCATCGTTTTGGGTTTGCTCAGGACATCAGCTGGAGGTAAGGTGACTGTCTTTATGTGTTCATTTCTGGCACAAAATGAAAAGATGAAAGAAAGAACCAAAATAAAAAATAAAAAGATAAAAATTTAGGACGCAATCCACACAAATGTATTTTAGGCAACAGGGGAAATAAATGTTGATTCTTTTTAGGTTTTCTCCCTTCTGATCTGGTTAATTAGGTTAATTAGGCTAAGAGATGAAAAACGAGGATGATGACTGTTGAAAACACAAAGGGAGGTTAAAACCAGGCTAACGCTTGAGAATGAACTGAAATACACAAGCAGAACCTGAAGTTAGTGCCACTGTGACTGTGGGGCGGTTTGATGCAAATTTGTGACAATAGTCCAAAAGAGATGAAATGTCCCTCTGTTATATTAAACCTAACATCAATGTAGAGGGGGAAAAAATCAGTCAATTCAAATCCATTAAGGTTTTCTGTTAGATATTTAAACACACCAATTGAAGTTCTTTATCGTATTCCTAAATTCCTTTGGCGAAGGTTCCACCAACGCCAATGTCAAGAAACTCACAACTTATGACTCTTATTCACAGTCAGCATGTCCCACAAACAGAAATCTGAGAATACCGTAGATGCAGAACAAAGTCGCCGACATGTGAAATGTTGCAAAACCCAAAACCTTTGGCAACCAGGTGAATCATCGTCGGGGTTATTTTCCGCGAAAGCAGAAAGCGACGAAAGATCTGAACCTTCCCAGAAGTCGCCGTCCTATAAGAATCACTCCAAGAGTCTAATCGTTTGCAGTTTGCACAATTACACACTCAATGGGAAAGCATCTACCAACGCGTTGACGTTTTGCTGCTTCTGGTGTTTGTTGAATGCGCAGCGAATAAGAGAAGCTCTGGTAAAACGAGACCATCGAACTTCTCTCCCATCGGCTCCTCGGCCTGCCGATGGAGAACGGCGTCAGCTCCAAATAAACATCTGGCTTGTTTACCGCTGACTGCAGGGTACACTGTAGTACAGTGTGACGACGCGCCAACGCATCTAGGTCAAATACGGCAAATGTGTAGCTGAGCGGGGGAACGACGGCGAAGCGAGGAGAAGCAAAGAGGGGGGGAAAAAGAAAAAGATCTGGAGGAGAGCAAGAGCAGCACTTCAAAGTGAAGGAGCGGATGAGTGATGGTGAACACGATAATTAGGAAGAACCGTGAACAGATCTGCCTGAGGGGAGCGAGGAAAAGGTTGCATGTGCGGCGCTGCGCATTTGCAAATCGAATCCGACTCCGTGTTTGTGTTTCAGTACATGTGTGTGTTTTTATTTACTTTAAATAAATAATCTCGACGATCTAAATGCACACATCCACCCCTTCCGTTTCTCCTCCGCATCCACTTGAAATCAAGAGGGTTTGAAAGAAACATATTTACGCCAGTGCAGCTGCAGTCGATTCGGCCGCCACACCTGTGACAAAAATGTGAGTCCGCCTGCAAATTTTTAATGATGCCAGGCATGACTCCAAAAGCCTTTTATCTTTGTCCGTGGAAAAAAATGAAGCGTGTTTTGTGAAATATCAACTTCTGTTATGAATATGATACGTTTCCTGTTTATGTTCCTGTTACGCTGCAATACAGCTCCAGGTTAATTTGCACATTTGGATCCTTGTAGTGGACCCTTTAGCTGCTTTTTCATCCATCCCAGCTTCTACCTAAGAACCTATTTATTATATATATTTATTTTTTTACTCATCACGCTACTCTGATTTGACTTCATTTCTAGTGACTGTGTGACGTCACAGAATGAAAAGCAAAACGTGTTCTGGAAATCAAATGAACATAAACTGAATGCTACACATTTTAGCTTAATATATACACTACCTACTGTATCTGTTACGTAAATATATTTCACATTCACAAACATTTATTTGGGAAATTATTTCTTCTTGAATTTATTTTGCCATGTTTTTTAATGCCAGTCTTTTAAAATTGCAGAACTGGCATATAACATTACAATTTAGTCTATCTGCATGTATTTTATCAGACATTATAATTAGTTAGTCAATACTTTATTTATTTATTTTATTATTTTTTTATTTATTTAAAAAAATTAATAGTTTTCCTCTGATGAGTAATTTCTTGAATGGCGACGTGAAAGTCAGGGCCCAGACTTTAACGTGATAATTTCAATTAATTACATGAATTTTAACACATTAAATGTTTTAATGTAATTAATAGCATTTATTATGCATGAAGAAAATCGTTGTATTTTGCTTGTTTCTTTGTAAATCTGACATCCGCGAACAAATGCAATGAACGACAAATCTGCTTTTCTTCTTCTCGTTAATTCCCCTTTTTTTTTTAAATTTTTTTTTTTTTAGAAAAAGTATCTCCTCTAACTTTTTTAAACTACAGACAGTTTTTTTTTTCTTTTACTTTTTTTTCTTCCTCATTCTAAGTTGCCTTGGACGTGATTAACATGTCATTTATTTAGTCACTGGGTGTTGGATTAAACTTTAGATGAAAAATGACTGGCAATAATAAATGTTAATGAGCTAATCCAGGAAGTTTAATGAATAAAACAAAAACCCATTTAATGTTGGATGGATCCGACATGCATTAATCATGGTCTAATGTTAAGGGGCTATTTTCGCTCTCGTGTGATCGTTTCCCCACCTTCCCCCCTCCCACCAACAAGATCATCTCCAGCTTTTCCCAAGACAATGATTCGCTTTTTCTCATGATGTGCAGCAAAAGTGAAATAAAACACAACATTCAGACTCGTGTAAAGAAATACGCAGGTGACTGCAGTTTAGACAAAACAAAAACGAAATTCTGTCGATTTATTGCCAACAAATCCAGAAGAGTTTCGAACACCCAAACTCTTTTCACCCACCAACAACGGAACAAAGGCAACCAAACAGAAGCAACAATATCTGTTTGACATTTAATGTTACAGAATTAAAGCCCGAGGAGAAAAATGTTAACATTTCATGTCAGAAGCAAGGGGCACTGGATTACACAACATGTCTTCGTTGTGTGTAAATTGTGGTGTCTAAATGCACTTTTGAATTTTTTAGATCAAGGCATGATGTGTTGCAGAAACAGAATACAGAGTGAAGGTTTAAAGCGTTCAGCTCTCTTCAGATCAAAGTTCACTGGCTTATTGTCATCTTCATATAATAATGCAACGTTGGCTTGGAGTTAACCGAATGAGACTCCTGCAGAGTTTTGCTGCGGCTCTCCAAAGAAATGGAGAGAATACCCAATCTAAGCAGTTGTCAGACTTTCTGTTGTGCCTGTGGTGTGTTTGGGTGAAACATTGCAAGTGCTGCTCTATAAAGCTCTAAATGTCTCAGGACGAAGCTCCATTTCTGAAGGCCCTTTTACCCATTTAGGCCCTCGAGGCCCTGCAGGCTATTGGGTTACACATGTATTGAGTTACTGAACTGCAGAAAATCTCCACTGAGTTTTAGACAATCATCCCAAAAATGCTCCGTGTTGCTGTACTGCTTCTGATGCAGCCATATATCATCCTGACGTTTTGTTTTTCTAAGTCGTTACCAAAATGTCCACTCCTTACGCTTCTCCACTTTTGTCGTGAAAATGACTTTCTGACTAGGTCTGTACCTAACCATGAGAAAAGTCTGGTCCTTCCACCTGATGCTCTGCTCAATTTGAGGAATTTTCTAATCAATACGTTTTGTTTTTTTTGCCTCAAACTACAGCTTGCTTGCTCTGTTTGTCTTAATCCCCATTCAAAGGGGATTATTTTAACAAATGAACTGTTTTACTTGCATCCCAAACATAAAATTCAATATAAATGTTGATAAACATTGTGCTTTAGAAAAAGAAAATTGTAAGTGGCCTGCACCTGTGTAGCACAGAAGAGGCTTTAGTTCTTTGGTCCTGGGGTATTTCTATGTGAAGTCTGCATGAACGAGTTCTCTCTAAGTAATCTGGTTTCTGCCCACAGTTCAAAAACATGACCATTATGCTTATTCATGTATCTAAATTTACCTTGTGTGTGTGTGTGTGTGCGTGTGTGTGTGTGTGTGTCTGGTTGTGTATTCTTAGTGGCTTCATTTCCATTGCAAATGTGTCCAAAACTTTGTTGATATTCCGCTAATGTTGGAAAAACACAATTTTGCTATTGCGTTGTTTCTGTTAACTAAGAAACCCAATTAAAGTCACGCGTAAATAAGTTTGTTAAAGCAATAAGTCAATAAAAACACACCACACCACGATCCTCCAACTACTTCCTGATGTCGTCTTCCTCGTGGTTTGCTGCAGTAGCAACATCCAGTTGCTGATCATGTGACTCGTGTGATGAGAGCAAGTTGTTTCCATTGCAGTTTTGCCAAATAAACCAATTTTGATATGGATAAACAAAACACACCTCATCCTAGCCCAAAAGCTTTTATTGGTAAACAGAATTTTTCTCTTTTTTTTTCTTCATAATTGGCACGTTTCAATTTTGCTAATTTATTTTCTAAAGGTCAAATTTTGTCGCACCGTTACGGGTTGGCGACCCGTCCAGGACATACCCAAGAACTCCGCCTCCTGCCCGATGCCCTCTGCAGTAGCTGCGTGGCACAGGTCCAGACGGAAACGGACAAGTTCTGTCACACAAATGAAAAATTACAGCGTGCAACACTGCAGGCTTCATCTGCAGAGTGAGAGCCGTGGGAGTGATTCATCCCTGTCTCTTAGAGTCCTTCAAGTTGTTTCAGGACTGCCTGCAGGCCTTTGGTGGTCTTTTTTTTTTTTTTTCCCCTGACACATTTCTGGGACATAACATTGGTGTCGGTGTTGCAGCTTTTTAGCTCCCTCAGACATTTTCTGCTTGTGTCTTGATCTGTGAACAAATAGAAAAGCCTTTACCTTGCTATGAATTTTGATCTGCTTTTCACATGTCAGATGAAACGTCTGCTTGGGTACAATTTCAACCTAACCCAAAAGTCATTTACAATATTGCTGTACATGCCAGGAATGTCTCAAACATGAGCATATTAAATTTTTTAGTTGTGCGTATGACAGCTGAACGCATCTTAACTATTTTAACTGTTAGAATAGACAACATATTTATATTTATATGTTCTTTTATATCTCATTCAGGATATTTTTGGAACACATAGAGCAACATAATTTATGTACAGCCTGCTTCAAATTTCTATCGGATTGGTGATGGGTATTTTGGTGACCTCTTGACATTTGTATATTTTCACCGCACCTTAAACTTGGTAGATAATGATTTCATAGATGCATGAAATCACAGTGGCTGTTGTTATGGTTACAGCTTCTGAAGAGAACAGAGATATGCAGCAATAAATCTGATAATGCATTTTTAAAAGCTTTGATGAAGATGCTACTGTTCTAATGATTTTGTTGAGCTTTCATATGCAGTGACAGTCGAAGGGAATCTGATAATATAAGTGTGTATTTTGAGTAAAGCTTGAGAGTAACTTCAAACAGTTTAAACTAATCTTCTACATTCATCACTAATGAAAGTTTTTATTTTTTTTGTTTTGTTTTGAAAATGGCAAAAACATTTTCTGCCATGAAGTTTATAAGCCGACAGAGTTGATCATAAAACTATAAAGGATCATAAAATACCGGAAGACATCAGAAAACATTGAAATTAAGAAATTAGCTTACCCGACATTTGAACAAGCAAAATAACCTTAATGCTTCTGTTGCCTAGACCAATTGAAAAACAAGAATTGGATCGCAGCAGTCAGCCAATCAGGGATGATCTCTTGCCTGTCTTTGTCAAAAATGTCAAATTAGTATGAAATTGTCAAAGGACAATTCGTGGTTGTCAAGGATTCATTTTTAATTGCAATATATTTCCAATAAGGTCAGAGAAGAAGTAATCTGTTTGACGTGTCTGATGCGTTTTCACCAACACGGCCTGTTTTAATCCCAACTACCGTCTGATAAGTAGATGTTGCTCAACGTTAAATGATTGCGACTCCATGCCGGCAGGTACGGCTATGAAAGAGTTTAGCATGAATTCTGCTGGACTAAATTAGGCATGAATAGCAATCCAGAAATGGACATCGGTTTTCTCTAAATCCAAAACACTCAGATGGTCAGACATGAATTGAACAATTATTTCATGAACAGAGACTCTTTAATTCTTTACAGTACAACTTTTATTAAAGCTATTATTGTATGTTTATTTATTTATTTATTTTTATCATCAATAAAAGCAATAGACGACCAATAAAAGCAGCCAAACCCAGACAAGGAAATCATCTCCTATGTACAAAATAGTGAATTCTGCAATTTGCCAGTGATAGGCCTGATATTTTACAAGGAGCAGTTGTTGATAATATTCATACTCTTTAAGAAATAATAGATTTTATTCAAACAACATTAGTTAAAAGGGATTAAACGCTCTTCAGATGCCACAGAACCTCTCGCTGATCTCCCACAGCTTCTTTGAGGCGACATGGTCCCTGGCCTTGGCGAAGACGTTTCTCGCCGTGCAGTTGGAGAAGTAGCGCCCGCTGAGGTGTTCGATGCCCTCCTGCAGGGCGCAGTGCAGAGTGGTCTGGCTTCCCTGGAGCGGGGTCTTGAAGAAGAACATTCCAAGGTTGGACAGAATCATCTGAACGGTCGTGTCTGCGTTCCTGGCCAGCTCGGTCTTGATGCCCCCTGCGAGGAAAACAAAGTCTTTTGTGGTTACCTGGTCTTTCAAAGTAAACACCTGTTTTGTTATGTTCTATGGTTTATGATTTGAAGCACTTTTGTTTCTTAGTACTGGGAAGCAGTGAAAATCATTCAGGTCAGTGAGAATGGATTAACTTGAGGCCAGACACAATCTGCAAAACGAACAACATGGTTTGTTTGGAAGGATAGCAAAAAACAGGACAGATGTGGCAACAAGTCGATGACTTTTCCAATTCATTGTCACAACTTTTTGCTATAAATGTACATGTAACAAATTCATTACAGATTGAGTAATTATTTTTAAAAACTGAAAAATCTGAGTCTTAGCAGTTTTTCTGCATTCCTTTAATTAAATTAAAAATCTGCATGTACTACTACTGAACTCTACTATAAGGAATCGGTGCACTGCACTATGAATCAAATATAAAACAGTCAAGTCAGGGAAGTAGTCATATTGGTAACATGATGCTGCTGTTATTATTCTTCTGAATGAGTTTATCTGCATTCCATATCATCCATGTCCACAAGCCAGGACACGGCTTGTGGACGTGTGTGTGATTTCCTTTTGGATTTAGTTTAGTTTCCCTTTTTTTGTTGTTTTCATTCTACGACTTGCTCCATTGCTGCCAAATGAATTCCCTTTTCAGCTTTCTAGCCTGACAGAGTTCAACACCGACTGACATTTGGAATTATTAACTTCATTCACTTTGACATATCCAAAAAAAAAAAAAAAAAGTCCTGAGAGTTCAGCTTAGTTTCATTAGACTGAAAAAGTCTGAGGAGATTTTAGTCTGGCCTGGATGTTTTCCTTGATGTAAAAACGATTCTATCCTGAAACTTTATTTGCATAGACGTGTAAAAATCACAACAGACTGCTGTTACATGTTGCAACATAATTTCTGCAGCTCCTTCATGGTCTTTGCAATCTCACTGTCTGGTTTCTGTCTCGTCCTCTTAACAGTCCCAGAGTTCTATTTGATTTTTTAAGGTCACCAAATTACCACACCTTGCCAAATGATTATTTTTTGTTCCAAGGCATCTCTAAACTACAGTGAAATGTTCTAGCTTTCTCCAGATTGATAACTTTTGTGCAGTGAGATACTTTCAGTCCTTCGTAAACTTTTCGCAATCTGTGGCGTTTCCATTAGCAATTATTAGCTGGATTTTATTCTGAAATTTGCTTTTGTTTTACATTCTGCTAATGTAAAAAAAAAAAAAAAACATGCACACAATTTCGCAATTACAGTTTTACCATGAAATAAGAAATGTTCATCTGTGCTGAACCATTACCATCTACACTGCCTGGCCAAAATAAAAGTCGCCACCTGGATTTAACTAAGCAAATAGGTACAAGCGGGCTGCACAGTGGCGCAGTGGGTAGCGCTGTTGCCTTGCAGCAAGAAGGTCCTGGGTTCGATTCCCGGCCCGGGGTCTTTCTGCACGGAGTTTGCATGTTCTCCCTGTGCATGCGTGGGTTCTCTCCGGGTTCTCCGGCTTCCTCCCACAGTCCAAAAACATGACTGTCAGGTTAATTGGCCTTCCCAAATTCTCCCTAGGTGTGAGTGTGTGTGTGCATGGTTGTTTGTCCTGTTTGTCTCTCTGTGTTGCCCTGCGACAGACTGGCGACCTGTCCAGGGTGTACCCCGCCTCTCGCCCGGAACGCAGCTGGAGATAGGCACCAGCAACTACTGACCCCGTTAGGGAGAAGGGTGACGGAAAATGGATGGATGGATGAAATAGGTACAAGCCTCCTATTGGATAATTCCTGCATAGGCGATTATCTTTCAGCTGGCTACAAGTTATTTAACCCCAGCTGATGCAATGAGTAACTCCTCATTTCTTAAACAACCATGGCAAAAGACATCCTGTGGTCGTGGAAAAGATGTTAGTCTGTTCATGAAGGGTCAAATCATTGGCATGTTCAGTTTGCTAGGGAGCATAAAGATTGGAGTCTGGAGGAATAGAAGAGAGTCATGTGGCCTGACGAGTCCAGATTTACCCTGTTCCAGAGTGATGGGCGCATCAGGGTAAGAAGAGAGGCAGGTGAAGTGATGCACCCATCATGCCTTGTGCCTACTGTACAAGCCTGTGGGGGCAGTATTATGATCTGGGGTTGCTGCAGTTGGTCAGGTCTCGGTTCAGCAACATTGTGTGCCCAAAGAATGAGGTCAGCTGACTACCTGAATATACTGAATGACCAGGTTATTCCATCAATGGATTTTTTCTTCCCAAATGGAACGGGCATATTCCAAGATGGCAATGCCAGGATTCATCAGGCTCAAATTGTGAAAGAGTGGTTCAGGGAGCATGAGACATCTTTTTCACACATGGATTGGCCAACACAGAGTCCAGACCTTAACCCCATTGAGAATCTTTGGGATGTGCTGGAGAAGGCTTTGCGCAGTGGTCAGACTCTCCCATCATCAATACAAGATCTTGGTGAAAAATTAATGCAACACTGGATGGAAATAAATCTTGTGACACTTCAGAAGCTTATTGAAACAATGCCACAGCGAATGCGGGCTGTGATCAAAGCTAAAGGCGGTCCAACAAAATACTAGAGAGTGTGACGATTTTTTTGGTGGCGACTTTTATTTTGGCCAGGCAGTGTACATTTACTTCCACAGATATTGAGCACTACTTCTTCTTTTCTATGGCAGTTGGCAAAACGCTGAGTGTGATGTGTGATGTTATTGCGCCCTCTACTGCGCATGCGGGACACTTTCGGGTTGTTTGGAGTTCACACTGAAGATCATTTACAAATAGCATATATTTTGAAATATGAACGACCGGTCCTAACAAATCCGATTTCACAAAATATTGGATTTGGGTCACTTCATGCTGCGACGTGGACCTAACCTTTGAGATCCACCGTTTGCGGTGAGCACAAACCACTTGCATTGGTTCTTACCTGGATGGAGGGAGTAGCAAGTCACCTTGGTTCCTTTCAGTCTCTTGGCGAGTTCGTGGGTGAAGAGAACGTTGCACAGCTTACTGTCGCCGTAAATTCCAAAGCTGTCTATCTGTGATGTTCCTACTCTTAGGTCTCTGTGTGTGTTCAGACAGTCAAAGTCCACTCTTCCCCAGTTGTGCGCCGTGGACGACACATTCACCACCCTGCTGGGTCCGCACTCCTTCAGCCGGTCCAGCAACAAGCTGGTTAACAGGAAGTGACCGAGATGGTTGACGCCGAACATCATCCCGAACCCGTCGTCCGTTCGGCCCATCATGTAAAGACCTGGGACAAAACCACGTTGATATTTCATATCAGTTGTCACTTTTCCATAGAACCAAACAAAGTGACGCATAATTATGAAACGGAAGAACTGCAATTTAAAATGTTTCCTAAAGATAAAAATCCCAACTATGCTGTGGATTTAAGTTCTGCTCCTGCTTTTATGTTCTCTGTGTCCACGTTGCTTGTGGCAAATTTGAAATTCTACTTTTTATAGCTTGTTTTTGATCTATTTTTTAATAATTCCACTGTTTTGCTCCTTTTGAGTTCACTCCTTTTGAACTCACAACACAAAATTTGTCCCATAAAAATATTTCTGTGGATCCTTGCAGGTCCTCCAGGATAACCGCAGGGCTCTTGGATACTTCCATATGAGAAAAATTCATTTACTTCATTGATAATTTACTAACTAATGCATTTATTCTTTACTCTGTCGTACACCCAGATGTCCCAAAATGCCCCAAAAAGTAATCATGCAGACAGACACCTGCAGATTCTGTTAAAGTTTCATAATATTTATATTCAAAGAAACTATTGATGCCTTATTTTGCTATTTTTTGTTGCTAATATAAATTACTGTCCTTAAAAAAAACAAAAAACAAAACAAAACAGAGATTCTTCCTAACTATATATTTTGGTTCCTTCCTTCTGATGATGCAATTTTAAAATATTAACTCCTACCTGCATTGTTGATCAGGATGTCCAGTCTGCGTTCTGTCTTCAGGAAGTTCTCTGCAAAGCTGCGGACCGACTTCAGACTCGCCAGGTCCAGCTGCATGAACACCACCTGATTACTGCCGCTCTCCTGAAACAGACGTCGACAAGTCAGCTAATATCTGGCAGCATCTTTTACGTCTCTGCCTACGTACCGGAAAAACGGAGTCGAGTTTCAAATTGCCTTTATTTCACGCTCCAAATGTCAAGACAACAAACGTTGATACAAAATCAGAAAGGAAAAAATAAAGAGGCCATGTCAACCGAACACAAAACATCATTGCATTCTCACAAATCACATTTTATAGAACATGAATAGATTCTTTCTTGTACAATGAACCATAAATGAAAATACAGTTAGAAAACTTTTCACCAAACCCACCAAACAAATGACCTAAAAGAACAAGAAGAGGATTCAATCTTCAACCTTCGATAAATAAATGAGGCAATGTTTCATCCTGAGAACGATAACAGCAGTAAACTCTAAACGCCAAGATTAAGGTGTGCCAGATACCTGTGAGTAGCTTTGGCCCCAATCACTATCCTCCACCAGATGTCCCCCACCCGCCTGTACAGGGACAGACGGGTCCCTGTACAGGTGGGTGCCAACGCTCTGATGGAATCGGGCAGAGAGGTCTCTGCTTTCGACTTCAGCAAGTTGAAAGAATCTTCCGAGCATGGATTGGTAGAAAAAGGGTCAGACCAGTCAAATCCGAAGTTCCTTGTCTCAGCGAAAACACAAGTTGATCATGTCCATTACGCCCTGCTGTCCTCAGCAGGAGACGCACCATATCCAACCACGGTAGTCCAACACCGTACAACGGCTTCAGCAGTGTTTGAAGCCCGAAAGCCGTGATCCGCGACACAAGGTCGATAAATCCTCCCTCAAATACAGGCAAGTTCAAGGCTGCAGATGAGGCCAGTGACATCCAGACCAGAAGAAATCCACGAAAGTGTTTCGGAGACGTTGTATGAGAGAAGATGGTGGCGTTAACACGCTTAGTTTGTGCCAAAGGGCCGAAGCGACCAAGTCCTGTTTGTGCAGGAATGATGTTTCACATGAACAGCAGCAAGAGCCTCGGGCTGTGTGATAACATCTCTGTGTTTTTGAAGACTAATTTTACAATCCTGTGGTTCGCTCGCTGGGTGGACCGGCCCATTTAGGACTGAACAGTTTTGAATAGGCTCCTCTATTTTCTGTTCAGGGTAATGACTGATTTAAGTTTATTTTGAGCGTCTAAAGGTCAAAATAATCTACAAAAGAATCTACAAAAATGGAACTAGGTAAATATTACACAACAACCTTTTTTCCTCTTTTTTTTTTTTTTTTAATTCCAGCTTTCAGTCGAACCTTTACACAAAACCAAAATTCTTGGTTTTAATTGCTAGCAGGAGTTTTTGTTTAAGGATCTCACAGTATGGTGAGACTTTAAATCTCACCATACCGTTCACTTTTTAAAAAATCAGTTAAAATGTCTGGGTTTTATAAAAGACGAAATCTCCTTTCAAATGATGAGTCATGATCCAACCACACACACATCGATCAATATGCCCATTTTATAAGAGAATATCTGTGTGTTATGCATTCCTTCCTAGAGGAAGTGTATTTTATAAAACCATTTTAAATGAATGTTTTAAAAACTTTCTGCCCAAAAAATGAAAAGTTTTAAATTATATCTTATTCTAACAAATTTTTGACTTCTAAAACTGAGAGATTTTTAGTAATTTTTTGAAGAAAATAGAGCATAATCTCAATTTACTATTTTTTTCCCCAGATCTACATCGGCCCTAATATGTTGAACAGACCAGTACTAAAGTCATTGAAACTTTCTCTCTATTTTCAGTCTAATCCTGCCTCATTGTGCAGCTTTTCTTCCTTGCTTCACTGAGAAACAAAGACATGACCAGCAGACTCTCACCCTCCTGACGTCCTGCAGAGCAGCTTCTCCTCTCTGCTTGCTGCGACAGGCCAGGATCACTCTGGCTCCTCTTCTCGCCAGCTCTATGGCAGTGGTCTTCCCTATGCCGGTGTTGCTGCCTGCAGGTGGAGAGCGGTCAAAAACCAGAAGCACATCATCCCTACAAAGCAGAAACTTCACCCACCGGTGACTATCACAGTTTTCCCGTGCAGCTTTGCGTTGCTCTTGCAGCTCTTTCCTATCACCACAACCTGACGGAAAACGTAAGCGAGGACGACGAGTCCCAGCACCAGCAGGATCCAGAACATTGTTCCTGCCTTTTGAGCTGCACTGAGGAAGCAGTGGGAGCCGCTGCAGAGTTCACTCGCTCTTATTCCAACAAACAGCCTCTTCCTGAATGGGCTGGACTTTGATTTACGTGTAATCAGATTGCAGCAGAGCACAAAAGCGGAAATTCTTAAGAGTTGGCCCGGCCCACGCAGCTGCTTGTTGACATAATGCTGGGTGTGTTTTGCTGAATCGTGGCTGCTGATACTTTTGCAGGCCTGTTCAGTTGCACACCGCTTGGTGTTGGTCGTTCGCATTGAATTTCAGCGAAACACATTCGTGGTTGTTGTTGTAACTGTGGCAAAATGTGGAAAAGTTCATGAAAACTTTTGCGAGCCACTGTAAGATTATTTTTCTTCTTTAAACTGAAAAATAAACAAATAATAATGAAAATTATGTAAATACCAGAATAGTGGAGGTAATGACGACTACTAAGATTATCTAAGCTGATTCCACAGACATGAGTCTATGGTAAATAACGGCTATAATTTTAGTTTGTTTAACAGTTTATTATTAAAGTTATCAAATATCCTAATAGAAAAAACAAGCTTGTGTCTCTCAGCTTAAAGATTCTGCTGCTGGTTGTTGGCAGTGTTGTGCAATCTCCAAAAAGTAGCATAAAAGTTAGTTTAGTCATAGGTGAACCGTGTACACGGTAATAATTCATGTTCATGGCTGAATGACTTGCATGGCAATTATTAGCTGAACTGTGTACACAGTGCTAATTCACGTTCATAAGTTGAAAGGCAGCTAAAACAAGACGCCCACGTCCCAACGCGGCGCGACCACTTCATGCACCTGATCACATCTCCTGCTTCCACTAATTTCTGATCAATGCCAGATTGTTTACAGCTTTTTAGCATCGATTATCTCTGTTCTCGTGCTCTGCAGCACGATACGGAGAATTTTCAAAAAACTTTTGTTAGTTTTTGTTGTCAGGAATCAGGTTTATGCATCTACATTGCCAGCACATTTAACCCCAACTCCTATAAAACGAGAACCACGTCTGCGTTGTCATTCATACCAAAGATTATGACAAATGCAGCAACGACTGAAGGACTTTTTGTCTAGTTTCCCACAATCCACTTTTCTCTACTCTGCCGTGTCATGTTTGAAGATAAATCAGCGCACCTGAGCTGATAACAATAGCTGTGTTTATTTAGGCAGGTATGAGGACAATGGTTCAACTTTGCCCTGTTATTTTTTTATTTTAGTCGGGTCATGTTAGAGGATGAGAACAGCAGGTCTTGGTCTGGAACGTAAAGCTGCAGCGTTTTCTGATTTTCCTATTAACTCTTGAGTTCCAGTTTGTCTTTTCTCTTTATTTGTATCAATGCTTCAAGGCTAACAAACTGCTACAATGTGAATTTCTTCTCTGGTTGCACCAACCTTTGTATTCACATTGCTAGTAGCAAACCTTATATATTGTTGACTCAGATATTTTTTGGCCACCATTTTTTGTACTTTTAGTCATTTTTGTATCAGGCTCTTGTTTGGCTTTGCTGACTAAATTTAATCAAAAATGACAAATGATGAAAATACAACAACCAGTGCACCTCACCCACAGTACCAAAGCAAAACAAAATAAAAAAATGTTCCCCTCTGTGGGCTGGCACCTTAGGTTAATTAAAAACTTTTACTTTTAGTCTTCCAGGGTAAGTAGCTTCAAGGGAACTGATAAGATTCGTACAAAGTTGTCTTTCTAATCTCTTGGTACAAAACACACATAACAGTTCAAACAGAAGTGCAAGTAATAAAACCGATGCTGGCTTGACTTCTAAATGCGAGAGGTTTACATTCACGTCATTCAAGAGCTCCTCTCTCTAGAGGAAACAAAACACTTGTGGAGAGTTTGGTTTATATCTGCTTCAAATAAATCTCAGGTCAAATGTGTCACTTTAGTTAAAAGGGATTAAACACTCTTTAGATGCCACAGAACCTCTCGCTGATCCCCCACAGCTTCTTTGAGGCGGCATCGTCCCTGGCCTTGGCGAAGACGTTCCTCGGGGTGCAGTTGGAGAAGTAGCGCCCGCTGAGGTGTTCGATGCCCTCCTGCAGGACGCAGTGCAGAGTGGTCTGGCTTCCCTGGAGCGGGGTCTTGAAGAGAAATCTTCCAATGTTCTTTAGTATCAATTGAACAATTGTGCTCTGGTGCCTTTGCAGTTCGGTCAAGATGCTTCCTGCGAGAACATAAAAGTCTTTTTGGTTACCTGGTCTTACAGTCAAGGGAAACAATAAGCTTCACTTATTTTACCGCTGTAAAGGGAAAACGAGTATGCAGCTTTCTGTGTCCAACACAAGTTGTCACTTTCACATAATGTGAAACTGTGACTCTCTAAAATGTAATAGTGAAACTGGACAAAATGTTGGTGAGTCTTAGGGTGAGTTTCCAGAACATTGGTGCTTTGGAGTCACATAACTTTATGTCCTTTTCCCAAAGTCCATCACCTTCTGTCTGTCTTTGCTCCTATCCTGGTGACCCATTGCTTCCTCCTGTTCCCATAACCAACAAGTCCTTTAAAGTCTGCACCAGTTATCACTCTCAACTCTTGGGATGCTCGTATTCTGATTGTGAGGATTAACCGCAAACAAAATTGATCATCATGCCTTTAAATTTAGGCTTCTGACTCGTCAGCCTGTCTAGTCTGACACTTTGTATTTTCCAGCTCCTCTCCCAGGATAACTCCTACTCAATTTCTCTTTGCATCTACACCATGGTGGAAAGACTTGAACCCTTTTCTTCCTCAGTCAAAACACTGACACAACCTTCTGCATTTTTCCAAACAAATGCAGAAGGACTGGTTTGTGATTGGCACAACCAATCACTGGGTTGTGATCCCTCCTGCTTGCATCATCCATGCTAATCATAATAGGATAGAAAAATGTTCCCAGAAGCTAAGAAACTAAGTAGAAATTTCTGCAGGTTTTTATAGGCCTTGTCATGGTCTTATTTTTGAAGTTGCAAAGAAGTTGCATTTTAACAAAATTACGCGCAATTTAAAAATTGATTGTGGTAAACTCAGTTGGCTTAGCAACGCTTGATTGGTTCTTACCTGGATGGAGGGAGTAGCAGGTGACCTTGGTTCCCTTCAGTCTCTTGGCGAGTTCGTGGGTGAAGAGAACGTTGCACAGCTTACTGTCGCCGTAAATTCCAAAGCTGTCTATCTGTGATGTTCCTACTCTCAGGTCTCTGTGCGTGTTCAGACAGTCAAAGTCCACTCTTCCCCAGTTGTGCGCCGCAGACGACACATTCACCACCCTGCTGGGTCCGCACTCCTTCAGCCGGTCCAGCAACAAGCTGGTTAACAGGAAGTGACCGAGGTGGTTGACGCCAAACATCAAACCAAATCCGTCCTGAGTTCGACCTATGAGGAAGACGCCTGGGACAAACCATGGAGAACCAAGAGTCACGTCTTCTTTACCACAGTAAGAGATGACTTCCTGAATCTCCCCACTGAAACTTTCTGGCTACTGAGATTCACTTCATGAGTAACTGAACATCTTTAAACACTTGAACATTTTGTTAAGAAGATTAAGTCAAATTTATGACACAAAGTTCACCCATCAAAAGATTCTCCTATCTGAGCTGTGGATACTTGTAGGTCTTCCCGAGATACTACAGGTCTCTTGGCTACATACACGTTCGAATCATTAGAATCATTGACTTAATTGATAATTGACTAAATACTGCATTTAGTGTGTCGTCTGGTGTATACCAAGATCTCCCCAAACCCTCCAGAAGTAAACGCTGTGGAGGGTTTACATTTTGGAATCACCGGGTCTTGTGCTCACTATGTCATTTCAGAAAAACAGATTGACATGTGTAACTTGTGACCAAGTGTGATAAAATATTGATTTTATTCAAACTTTTGCATAAAAATGTAAGATGCTGAGGACAGAACTCCTACCTGCGTTGTTGATCAGGATGTCCAGTCTGGGTTCTGTCTTCAGGAAGTTCTCTGCAAAGCTGCGGACCGACTTCAGACTAGCCAGGTCCAGCTGCATGAACACCACCTGATTACTGCCGCTCTCCTGAAACAGACATTGAACACTGAATGGGTCAACTGTTAAACTATAGGCAAAAAAATAAGCATACAGTCTGACTCGCTGTAATATGAGATGACTTTTGCAGCTCCTGGAAAAATTGCATTAGAGCAGTGCACAATTCCCTGCAGTCAAAATGACCTCCAGTTTAGGTTGAAATAGGTAGACATGACCATATTTAATTTGTTCTGTGCATCCTAAATACCAAATCCATTATTTTATGGACGTTTACACAGTTTCAAGAAAACTCTAATCTGGCGCCCCGGCGCCCCACGGACCTATTTGTCCGCAAGTGAACATAATAAATATAATTAACATTAAGTGTAATAATCTCCCATAAGCACTTTTTCTTTGGTGACTTCCAGTATCTCCGCTACTGCTACACACTAAAATAACAACTGCATAAGTTAAATATGTGAGCATCATGAGAGGGAAACCTCCTTCAAAACAAGTAATGATCTGACCGTGTTAGATGACTGGATATCCAAGTTTACCGATTTTAAGTGGGAATAATATTTTGGACATATTTTGTGGTACTATTGTGATAAGGATAAAAATTATGATAAACTATGATTTATTGTTTGCATGGCTGTGACTCCCTGGATCAAGATTCCAAGCGCCACAGATATTGCTCTTGAAAACATTTCTGTTTGCATTGGGCTCCTTCAGGATGCCGGTTAGTTTTATGAAGTGCAATTTGTATCACTAAGCTGCACACATTAAGATCATTGATTGGAACATATCAATTTATCAGATTCTTTTCGAGGCAATATTTTTGTTGTATATTTTGCTATTTTCTGATTACTAGAATTTTCCATGTTAAAATATCTACGTGTCAAAATAATTTGGAAAACACACAAGCTGTCATAGGGTGTGTTATTTCTATCACTTGACCTTCACTAAAGTCTCTCTCTCTAATTTCAGTCTAATCCTGCCTCATTGTGCAGCTTTTCTTCCTTGCTTCACTGAGAAACAAAGACATGACCAGCAGACTCTCACCCTCCTGACGTCCTGCAGAGCAGCTTCTCCTCTCTGCTTGCTGCGACAGGCCAGGATCACTCTGGCTCCTCTTCTCGCCAGCTCTATGGCAGTGGTCTTCCCTATGCCGGCGTTGCTGCCTGCAGGTGGAGAGCGGTCAAAAACCAGAAGCACATCATCCCTACAAAGCAGAAACTTCACCCACCGGTGACTATCACAGTTTTCCCGTGCAGCTTTGCGTTGCTCTTGCAGCTCTTTCCTATCACCACAACCTGACGGAAAACGTAAGCGAGGACGACGAGTCCCAGCACCAGCAGGATCCAGAACATTGTTTTGAGAACAAATAGCCTCTTCCTGAGTGGCTGGACTTTGATTTACAAGTAATCAGATTGCAGCAGAGCACAAAACCGGAAATTCTTGAGAGTTGGCCCGGCCAGCCCATGTAGCTGGTGTTGGCAGATCAAACATTCATAATGACATGTGTGGTAAAGTTCAGCATTGTTCAATTTTAAGTGGCCAGATTATGCAAGATTCACATTTTGCACATTTAGGTACTTCCATTTGGATTTGAAAATTGTCAAAAATGTCCCCAGAAGAAGTGGAAGTCAGTTTAGTTTACACTTAGAAAAATAACTCTTGAATTTACATAAAATGTAGCTACATATATTTAAATAATGAAGTAACAGTAATGTAAATAATGAAGTAACAGTAATTTACATTTCAGCCACTAAACCTGCACAAACCTGCACAAACCTCATAACCTTTGTGACACCACCTCATTAGCAGAATGAGCACAAGTTCATTCATCAGGCATAAAAAAAAACAAACAAAAAAAAAACATTAATGGAGAAGTTAAAGCTTTGTGCCATTAGCTTTTCAAGTTTCCAGAGGAATTAATCTTCAGAAACATTCCCATTAGTAAAAGCTCTTTCCTTTTTATTAGAGTAAATAATGAGCTGAAAATATACAATGTCTTTTAATACAATGGCTTCTAATAATCCAGTCAAATATTATCAGATGGTCCCATTAGCTCTCCGTAAAAAGACTATAGAGACAAAAAGTAAGAAATGCTCTTTATTTACACTCTCATTAAAACGCCACATATGGATCATAAGTTATGTAATATTTAAATCAAGTTAATTCCCTTCCTCTTCATACAATGTCTGGAGAGTTGAAGAAAAGTCACATCAAAGTGTCAACTTTGGTCTCGGTTTCTATTTTGGCAAACAGATTGAAGTGAACATCATGAGAGTCTCTCATCCAAAACAAGCTGCTGTCGTCAAACGCTCCTCAGAGGTCACAGAATCTCTTGCTGATCTCCCACAGCTTCTTTGCCGTGACGGGATCCCTGGCCTTGGCCAGGACATCTCTGACGGTGCAATTGGAGAAGTGGCGCCCACTGAGGTGTTCGATGCCCTCATGCAGGGCGCAGTGCAGCGTGGTCTGGCTTCCCTGGAGAGGGGTCTTCATGAAAAATCGCAAAACGTTCAACGCGATCAGTCGAAAAACGGGGTTCGCGTTCCTGCTGATGTCGGTCTTGATGACTCCTGCGGGAAGATCCAAAGGTTTAGCTCGCAGCACAAAGATAAGTAAATTAGTGGAAAGCAGTTTTAGCCGTGTCTAGTCAAATCAAAGTCCTGGTAGAAAAGACTCGTTCTTTGGATATCATCCTGGGGCCACTGACCTATGCAAAATGACTACAATGAAAACTCACAGCCACTTATTTTATCTCTTAAGTGCCACTTAATAAGTTTACCAAACAATTTCAACAATATTGTTGGCCATTTTATTTCTGCTTAAACTTGAGGTAATCTAACAAATCTAAGAAAAAAAGGTCTGTTATGTTTGAAACATTTGTTAACATGCGGCCTGTGAGATGACTGTGTATTTTTTTTATGTCTGCAACCTCGCAGGGTAGCTTCTATGATTTGGAGCCCTTTATTTTTCAGAGCAATGTTCACAAATGAAAAAGTAATGACGGGAACAAACAACGTTCTCGAGGAGAAACGGCTGAACTTGGGGTCAGACCGCACAATAAACAAAGAAAACGGCAAAAACATTATGAGGTGACAGAAGAAATACAAACATTAAGATTCCTGTTAAGAACAGGATCCGGAACAGGATCAGACAAGCTCTTCAAAACAAACATGGCATGCATGTCTCCCATTTCCAAAGTTGTTTGCGTCAGGTTAACCTCGAGACAGGAGATCAAAGTGAGAAACAAAAGTCTCTGCGTTCACTGAACTTTTGAGTGATGTGCCTTGCCACTCACTTTCTTGTTCTTACATTTTCATTAGTCTTTGTCAAAAACTTGTGCTTGTCAATCGATTGAATAAGAAAGCATCCCTATGTATCTTACCTGGATGGAGGGAGTAGCAGGTGACCTTGGTTCCCTTCAGTCTCTTGGCGAGCTCGTAGGTGAAGAGAACATTGCACAGCTTACTGTCTGCATAAACCCTTTGGCCGCACACAAATGACGTCCCGGTCCTTAGATCTCTGTGAGTGTTCAGGCAGTCAAAATCTACTGTTCCATAGTTGTGCGCTCCAGACGACACATTCACCACCCTGCTGGGTCCGCACTCCTTCAGTCGGTCCAGCAACAGGTTGGTCAGCAGGAAATGACCAAGATGGTTGACGCCGAACATCATCCCGAACCCGTCCTCAGTTCGGCCAATTATGAGCAGACCTAGAGCGAAACAGAGACAGTCCTTGTCACCTAAGGTTTGGTTGAAATTTGACAGTATTTAATGAAAAGTGCTGAAACCGGCTCTCGTTGGCGTAGAGGCGTGATGAAAACTGCGTTATTTTGTTGAGAATGCCATCCGCCTGCCAAAACTCAACCCCAGACCGGGTCAAATTATTTTCGACAGAGCTCTGTGCGATGGGTCGTGTGATTGGTCTGAAGCTAGTTGCAGTGTTTTAAGTGGAAATGCTCTCAGACAGCGATATTATGTCCCTTCAACTATTCTGCTTCCTCTATCCGGTTTCTGTATCTGTTGGAGACATAAATACTTTTGGGGAACATCAGACACCGTGAGAAATTTGTGTGATGTTTCACTAAATATCTACTAGAATGATGAGACTGGTGAGTAGTTAATAATTTCTCTGTGGAAACTTTTAACGTCGTAATGGAGGAGGCTGCTGCTGAAACGTGTGGCGTCTCCTGAAACCCAACCAGCGGATGTGGGGAGGTCTCTGAGATAGAAGGGTACACTGAAGCGTGAGGTTGACCCTCAGGGTGGACTGCGCCGTTGTTTGAAGCCATGTCAATTGTTTGGATTCAGACAAAGTTATGTCGAAGCCCTTAGGCTCCCTATGACGAAATTACTTTTTAAATGCACTCTGGGGGTTCCTGAAACGAGCAGCATATCCAGTATGTCATCGAGGCCGAGGACAGAACTCCTACCTGCGTTGTTGATCAGGATGTCCAGTCTGCGTTCTGTCTTCAGGAAGTTCTCTGCAAAGCTGCGGACCGACTTCAGACTAGCCAGGTCCAGCTGCATGAACACCACCTGATTACTGCCGCTCTCCTGAAACAGACATTGAACACTGAATGGGTCAACTGTTAAACTATAGGTCCTTATCTATGGCAGTGAGATGTAGATTACCAAATAAATAAAGCATACAATCTTATTCACTATAATATGAGATAGAATACAATTCTCAGTAGTGCCAGTGTCATACTGTCTTTATTTGGGTGAGAAACAAAGACATGACCAGCAGACTCTCACCCTCCTGACGTCCTGCAGAGCAGCTTCTCCTCTCTGCTTGCTGCGACAGGCCAGGATCACTCTGGCTCCTCTTCTCGCCAGCTCTATGGCCGTGGTCTTCCCTATGCCGGTGTTGCTGCCTGCAGGTGGAGAGAAATAATGAAAGAAAAGAGAAACAAAAATAGAAACTTCACGTGAACTAAATCTTTACCCACCGGTCACTATCACGGTTTTGCCATGCAACTTTGCTTTGCTGGTGCAACTCTTCCCCTTCACCGCCGTCTCATGGAAGATGTACGCAGCTATGAGAAAGCAGACCAGTAGAACTATGGCGTACATCGTTTCTGGCCTTCGAGCTTCACAGGAGACCGGATTGCCTGAGAATGGAGTTGGAGCACTTTCAGTTTTATCCAAGCCTTATTCAAACAAACACAGCCCTTTTCTACATAGACTTCACTGTGTGCTCTTTTTTTTTTTTTTTTTTATTAGATAACAGTAGAGCAGAAAAATTCTTAAAGAGACAGTACGACCTGTTGGAATCCTGCTGACAGGAGGACAAATGAGCTGGTAATTAATGTCTTTTAGGCACAACAGTCAAAAACCACAGGAAAGTAAAGGTGCGGCTCATTTTAATCAGAGGGATTTTGTCATTATCTTTACAAATGTTAGGGTTGTTTCATTACACACACACACACACAGACACACACACGCGCGCGTGACCTATGTACATAATAATTTGCAATACAAAACCACTACAGTCATTGGTTAGATAATGTTTGTCTGTCAAAGGTGAAAGCTATTAACACACAGGAAACATTCACTGAGAGAGATTTGTTGCTGCCCGGTAGGATGACCTGACAACTTTATTTTGTGGAAATTGTACATAAAATTTGCACGTCAGAAAATTCATTTAACATTAAATACATTTATCTACAATTAATGACATTTTGGAGACCATCCACTCTTTGTTAGAAGATGAACCCAAAACAAATTTACCCCGAGCTCAGACTGCAGTGGTCTGTACAGACGCCTTACCAGACTGTCCTGACTCTGTTGGTCTACGTTCCTTCGCTCATCTATGGTGTCTAGCTCTGCGTAACGACCAGAGGAACAACATCCCATATAGAGTCTGAATCTGTTCCTCGGTGAAATCCTGCTTTATCAAGTCAGTCAAGTTTATTTGTATTGGACATTTCAGCAACAAAGCAATTTAAAGTGCTTTACATCATAAAGACAAAAATACAAAGACACCTCGCTGCAGATGCTGCTTCACTTCAACCAGATCAGGAATATCCACTCCTGCACCACAACCAGCACAGTGGACTGACTCTCCAGGAGTTTAGAGTACAGTCATTAAAGTCAGAGCAGCGCAGCACTCAGAGCGTTTGATTAAATGGCGTGAAAGCACGCCGGCCACGAATGAATAAATTGGCAACAATGCTCTGTTTCGACAGTTTAATTAACTCAAGCCGATGTGGCCCATCAGTCCCTGGAGTTTGAGTTTTTCACGTAAAATAATTTAAACAGTACAAGAGACTTCTTCCTTTTAGCTCACACCAACTGAGCTTCGTTTTAGTAGATAGTTTCAAACTGGTGAAACATCCAATCAAAGCTTGAATCTAATTATTTTTTGCGTGTCAGACAGCTGTTTATTCAGAGCAAATGTTTGGTAAACACATATGTTTATTTTTTATTTGCTTCCAAAATATAAATGTAAAATGTCCTCGTAGGCTCCTGTAGATTGTGTTCTGCTGTCAACGTTTCAACAAACCACCTTAATTAGACGAGAGCAAAGGAAAGGACTAATTTTCAGGTTGCTTAGCGACAGGTTTATGTATCTTACTACATCATTATTATTGTTGGCCTTTTGAGAAAATAGTGGTAGGGAACAGAAAGACCTACCAAATACTCCACAGAGGATTTGATTTTAACGATAAGCTAAAAAAAAAACAGGTCATGAACAGCCAGGTTTAAAGCTCTGCGAAGGCGCAGTGATCGATGCTTTCAGTGCCAACTCAAACGAATCATGGAGTCAGAGATTGTGGACATGAGACTGGAAAATCTGGTTTACTTTCAAATCTGATTTATGGATTGTGGGATTAAATGCTGGTTTTGAAAACAGGAATTTTGTGAAGGCTATGGGTAAGGTGTGGTTTAACTGTCAGGTAACCAGACGTGAGTCAACAGTTTGTAGTGTAACGTTTTGGAAATTCATCTAAAATCGCCCCATTAGTGACTTTAATGGCCGTTTTGAACCGTTAAACGTGGGTGGAACCCGACGGTAAACGGGTTCTGTGACGCCAACATCTGTTAACTGGTTCATCTGTTGATCCAGTCATGTTTGTTACCATGTTGAAGTGTATCAAGTTCATTTGTGTAGCACATTTCAGCAACAAGGTGGAAGTTCTTTTTTTTTAAAGTGCTTTATTCCATCAAAACACAAAAACAAAAAGTCACAAAAACATGATGGAGTCACCAATCTGAGAACAAACAGTAGATTTTAAACAGTAACACACAGAATCGTCTGATTTTCACAGAATAAACGCCACATTAAATGTGGAAAATGTTTTTAAATGACTCATCAAGGCCTCACAAAACCTGGTGTTTTGTTTTCACCGGGGTGTGCGAGCACCTCAGAGCCAACGTACCGGAAAGATTTCAGTTTTTTTTTTTTTTTTCTACAAATATTCTTTGCTTTTCTTCAGCGTCGAGTCTTGAAACTCTATTCCTTTAGAACTGACCGCAGTGAGAGCAACATCTATTCCTCCTAGCAGTTTAAAGAGACGGCGCGCGCTCTCTAAACGGATATAGCTGTGATGATGGTTTCCATTTAGGAGGCTTATTTCCTGACTGGAGAGAGGCTGTTTCCCAGTGACCCGTTTCGTCCAGGTCAGTTGCTAATCAGAGGAAGGACGACACTCACTCCCAGACATTCACACTTAATGTGTCCCGAGTTTAAGGGGCAGGAAGCAGCAGCTGGACAGAATGTTACACTTTCCTGCAAAATAATATCGTGTGAGGTGACCCCAATTTGGAGATCAGCGGACATGTTGCTGTGTTTTCATCTAACTTGTCTTTAAATTAGATAAATATACAATATACAGTCACAGGAGGATGAGAAACTTGAGGCATCGCAGTTAAAGCTGAAATATGTAAAACAAAAGTTTGAAAAAAAAAAGTTTGTTTTTTTTTACACATTTGTTGAAACTGTTACTGCTGTGACAGTGTAATATGAGACAGAAACAACCAATCAGAGCCAGGAGGCGGGTCTTAGTGCTGTCACTCAACCTTTGATATTTAACCTTGCTGTGCTGCAGCCGGTTCACCGCAACAGAACCTGCTACAAATGCTAAGGCTAGTTGGAATTTGCGCTAATTATCACAACGTTGGTATTTGCTGACTAGTTTATCCTCTGGTATGACGGCAGATAAATGGTTTTTCTGTAACTGTGAGCTGTTTCTCCGCCATTAGCACATTTAGCAGCAAGTACATGAGTTTGATTGACAGCTCTTTGTTAGAGTACACCATGAGAGAACAGGTCAAACCAAACGACAAAATCTAAACTAGACCAAATAGTTGGTAAGATTTTGTATTTTTTTGCAGTGTCAGTGAACCCTCTTGGTACTGTAGGCTCCACAAGTTACAGAATATTACAGTTACAAAAGCGATGACTAACGCTGGAGCAAAAGGCACAACAGAACATGTGCAAATATCTTCAGTAAACCTGAATATCAGGGAGATTGAAATGGCTTTCCCTCAGCCAATAATAGCCTCTTCTTTCAGGAGCGTTCAAGTCATTTATTTTTCACTCCATCACTTGGATCTCCTGGTTCATGCAGACAAGCACGCTCATAGAAAAGAAAAGCTAAGTGGAAAAGCTAAGCGCTCCTGCGTGTTCTACCTGCAGGAGCGCTGACGGAAGACGGTGAGGATCTAAAAATCTAGCATGAACACGGATACTTCAAAACGCAGCAGGTTCAACACAGACTCCTGATGGTGCTTGCAGAAAGCCAGATATTTCTCTAGTGTTCAAAGATTCAATAGCAAATGCACATCATCAGCTCATCTCTGCTTTGATATAAATAACAGTATTGTACAAGACAAACAGTGTCAAGATCTGACCTGAAACTGTCAAAGGAGGGGGGGTGAAGGGAAGCGAAGGGAAGAGTCTCACTTCCCTTAGATGTAGAAACAGTCTTTTCCCTCTCAGTATGTTTCAACTGAGAAACATACTGAGAGGTAAATTTGCATCTTTTTTTTGACAAAGGGAAAAACTGGTGCCTATCTCCTGGACAGTAGACTCTACTGAACTCCTGGGGATATTCAGGGCCTTAGAGATTCATTTTCTATCCACCTCCTGACTTATACTTTTCAGTCACATTTTCTCTGGTTTGTTTGGAGTGTTCTCTTTGTCCTCGTGCTGCACTTATCAGGAATACTGATTAACCAGAGAATGAGCCGCTGCTTTGAGTCTGGCGCCACCCTCTGACTGGGACTATTATTGTTATTATCCTTGCCGTTAGGCTCACAGGTCTGGACTGGCTCTAGCAGAACCTAGTGGGGACGGATGGACAAATTTACATCAGACACACTTTGTGGGGCCAGATAAGTGAATTAAGCTTTATTTTAACGATAAATTTAAAGGGGCAGAATTATGGAAACTCAACTATTTTCAGCTTTACACCATGTTGTGCTGTTACTCCCATAGCTGAAGTGGTGCTTTGCTTCTTCCATGCATGAAAAATCATTTACTTTCCTGCCTCGCAGAGCAGGCGTCCCCTGCAACTCCGCCACTCAGTTCCTTCAGACTAGCCAGCAGCAATTAGCAAACACCTGATGGAACTGACCATCTGCTGAGCTCATTATAGGAGCCACTTTTCAGTAAAATGTTGGTAAAAACACTGTTAAAGGATTTATAGAGGAGCCATGTTGTTATGACTCTCTGAAAGCGTACGTTCAGAAAGAGCAGAAGCTTCTTAACGAGACAGAGGTCCAATTTCAAGCCATTAAATTAAGAAGTCAAATTTATTTTAAGTCATGTTTCATGTGACAGCATATTTGTGACAACTGGAGGTAACAATAGTTATTTGATTGTGCTATAAAATGCCACTATGTTCCTGGAAAGCACCCAGTACTACCACTTTAATGGAAACATAGCAATTTTGAAAAACTCTTGTTTTGTGATGAAAGGTTTTGGCGCTAGGATGGTGTGGAGTTTTTGGCTGCGTCAAAATTACTGCAATTTGCAAAACTGCAATGGAAGCATTGCAGTTTGCGCATCGCAAATGTCATGCAATCAACAACCAGATGGAAAAGACGAAGACGACAACGGGAAATGGTAAAAGGATGATATTTTATTAGCGACTTATCGGATAAACAAAATGATTCACGTGTGATTTTTTTTTTTATTGCATTTCTTGTTTAGTGGAAACACCGCAGTTGAAAAGTTGTGTTTTTCAACATTCATGCACTTTTGTAAAGGAAATGCATCTGGCGAGAAGGAAACAGTAGCAACTGAAGCCTGACGCCGGTTGCACAATACCGCAGTTGGTAGAATTGTTGCCTTGCAGCAAGAAGGTCCCGGGTTCGATTCCCTGCCCGGGGTCTTTCTGCATGTTCTCCCTGTGCATGGTGGGTTCTCTCCGGGTTCTCCAGCTTCAAAAACATGACTGTCAGGTTAATTGGTCTCTCTAAATTCTCGGTGTGTGTGTGCATGGTTGTTTGTCCTGATGGACGGATGGATGAAACCTCACGCCTCTGAAAGTAAAACGCGAGTATGTTCCTTGAAAGCCTGACTTGAAACGCTCTCAGCTGCTCTCCCTTCGCCCTTTGTTGTCATAACTGTTGTGTTTCACTCTGCTGAATGTCTGGGGAGCTTTATTCTTGCGGAAGAGGCCAAAAGTCAAAGTGCTTCATCTCTTTGTTTCGCTGTCTGTGTTTTCGTCTGCATGGACAGTTTTCTGGAGCATTGTGTTTGTGTGTTACGGGTAGCGGCTGCTGTTTTCTTTTTCATTCTCAGTCCTCCCTCCGCCCCCTCCTGTCCATCTGTCACCAAAGTCTCATATAATCTTTATTTTCTCTCTTATCTCTGTTGAACTACTCTCTAAATGCAAAACAAACTCTTTGCTCCAACGTGCATCTGTCTGTCCTGGATATCTAACATACATATTTTTGCAATATGTTAGCATTGGGACCCTCTTATCGTCCCCAAACAACACAGGAGGAGCCCGGCGCCACGGTTTCTACGTGGAAGCCAGATCTATCAAATCCAAGTTTTTAACTCTGAATTCGACCTGCATTTTCACAGCAAACGCCTCATTAAATGCACCTTCCAGAGACTTTTCATGGCACTGAGTCCTGCTGTCGCTGCAACACAGAGATGGGCAGCAAACAAATGAGAGAAATGCAACGCGATGGGGTTGACAGTCAGACAGCCAGAAACAGAATGAAAGGGAGTAAATGATGCAAAGTGCAAGAGACACTTGAAGAGTCAGCAAGTGGACGAGGGCGACGGTAATTACGCCTTTGACTGAGCGGGAGCATAAGAGAGCGAAAAAGATGATGATTTAGACGGACCGGATGGAAAGCGAAGTCTGACTCTGGGAGAATCGGCAGAGGCTTTGATGTAGTTTTCGAGGAAAAGCAACCCGAGTGGATTGGAAATCATTTACGTGGAGAGAGACAACAATGACGTTTAAAGGCCGAGAGAAAAGTAAACTTTAAACACCGCTTCGAGTCACGATTAGTGAGGCAGTCGACTAATCTGTGAAGGATTGTTTTAATCCATGTCTGATTCCCCTAGTACCACACCTACTCAAACCTGCACTCCGGATTATTGTACACATACACACCATAACTTACGGAGGATGTATTTGAAACAAAAGCTCAACGTTTTCCTCTTTTGATCAGCTCCAACTTTAAATGTATCATTCCCTCCTGCCTCCTTAAGAGGCGATCCATCCTGTCTAAATGCCTAAACCATCTTATTGACGCCTTTGAGGCATAGTGACTGAGTGAATTTAGAGCTTTACTTTCTTCAACACAGCAAACAAGTGCAATGCTTGCTTTGCAACAGACAAGATTTTAATGCTGTATCTTTTTTGTGAGACACTGAGAGACATAAACTCCTGAGCTTAAAGCAAATATTGACCCCCAACCCAGAGAAAGCAATGCACCGTTTTCCGGTTCAGAGCCACAGTCTTACTCTTACATGAGCTGACTCTCATCGCAGGCACTTCACACATACCATAAATAATTCTCCACAGCCTCAGCAAATTGCATCAACACCCCAGTTTTTGTCTCATCGCTGCCAAGCAGCTAAGCAATCTCCCATCGTCTCTGGCTTCCACCGACTGGTGTCTTCCTTGCAGCCGTAATACACACCAATGTTCTTAAAGTCGCATCAATATGGCCAGTTTTGATGTGTTCCTTACTCGTTTCTCACATGGAGTAGGCCTCCTGTTGCCTTTTCAGGCTGCACCAAGTGAGCCTCAGGACTCTGTTTGACAACTACATGGCAGAAGCCAGGTTTCCTTATTTTGGACAAATGTAGCCTCTTTTTCGGGGCCATATTTCAACAAATTCTGAATCGCTCCTCATCTGTTCACCAGGATGTACTTCGGCGCCATATGCCGAAAACCTGGACAACATAGACCCTAAGGGATCACAGCGGTTTGCGAAGCCCTCCGTCGCATGAAGGTGATCATTCTAAGAAAGGCTATCTGCTTCCTAAATAGAATAAAATGTGCGTTTGCTGTGACTTTGCTTCGAAGAGCAAAGGGAAACTGTTGGCAACCTCGCATCTGTCCCTTCACACAAAAGGAAAGCAATTTTGAATCACAATGCACAAAATGAGGCAAACAAGGAAGACCACTGGGTAATTAATTTTAATTCACCACATGTATGTGCCATTGTCAGAACTCAATTACCAACTAATGGGAAAACGATGCCTATCAGAGGCAATTTTTACACAAAACCACAATGAGCCAACAAATCTCAAGCTCCATCTATGAAAGCCTTTTCTTCCTTAAATGACGGTGTGATTGTCATTAAGAATGGCCTTTTCTTTAGCAATACTACAAAAAAAATAAAAAGAAAAAAAGAAAACCCGTGATGAAAAAGAGACGAATTATGCCAGCGCACATCGAGTCCATTAAGTAAGCATGAGTCATAGTGGGAGAAATCGGTAAAGGAGGGAGTGGAAAAAAAAAAAAAAAGCATATGAGCCACACAGAGGGAAAATGTTTTTACAATTTTCGTTTTGATTTTACTTGAACAGCATCTGCTTGGCGACTGATTCTGCTTCACCCGAAGGAAATGAAAGGAAAACGTCAGGAGCGCCTAGCAACGAGACGGGAGAGCGACTTCACCTATCCATTTGGAGCCGAAACAACAGCTGCTGTTGCTTTCACTTCAATTAGTTGCCGGTTCTATACATGCCCAACACAAAAAAAAAGGAGGCGAATTTGAACAAAGACAAAAATGAACAAATAATGCCAGGTTGCTAAGCGCACTGGGGTAGGAGGGTATAAATTACCGGGTTGGAGACTCGCATTCAGAGCTGCCTCCCCGTTGCCACCCAACACAGGGCCCGTCAGAGAGCACACCTACGTGCACAGCCGTGTCCCCGCTCTGTTATCCTGGACACGGACCTATTAACGTCTCAACGCTCGGGGCTATTTCTTTTTTTTTTTTTTTTTTGAATTTCCACCTGAACAAACACCGGAGCTTGAGTCGACAACGGCTCGACGTGTGTGAGGCTAAAACGGGCCAAGGAGACAAAAGTTTTCACAAACAAAAAAGTCTGGCTGTCGCCAGCGACAGGACAGTGGGCTGCTTGACAGCTAAAGCAAGAATAGCACATTCCTGGCCTGCTGCTCTCCCTTCTGCGAAAAGGGTTAGAAGTGGATCATATTCTAACTATTTCAGCATCTTCCTTTAGGACATATAAACTCAGATGAGCTGCCAGGGTCCAAAAAGCCTAAATGAAAAAATGGTAAATGTCCTGTAGTTGTATAGTCCAAAGTGCTTTTACACTACATGTAAAGCCATGTAAATCGACAACAGTAAATGTGATGTGGGAAGGGAATGCTTCAGAGGTTTTTCTGTTGTTTCCTTCTGCAGTTCTTGGTGCAGCGCCACCAGGGGGTCAGCGGGTTTTTTCGGTTAGTCTGGATCGTTTGACACAGAGTGGTGTGAAAGTGAACCGCACCAGCTGAAAACACGACCAACGTTGCAGTTTTGGTTCTCAATTGAACCAGATTATCAGGTGTGAAAACAGGCCAAGAATACGACTGTTCACTCCAAAGTGAAAACAGTTTGAAGTCTAATAAAACCGTTTACAAAAGTCAGCTGGAATGTTTTAGAGACTGAAGTTGTTTTTGGATAGAAATCTGCTTTGGACTGGAACCATCTCTGTCTAGTTATCAGCCTCAGCCTCTGGGACCAACTAACCTGGATTTATGCTGAATGAAGATGCCAAAAGAGTTACACTCTGCACGACAAACTAAACTAGAAAGTAATATAAGTACTGTAAATATACAGATGTCCCTATAAAGGAAAGAGCAGCTCTCTTGTGGTCTGTAAACAAACCCCACCCATAAATTTAAAAATGAATATGAACTCCTCATGTAAAGTGGAGAAGTGCTTCCTGATGACTAAATAAGATGTTCAGTTGTGTGTGAGAGCATTATTAAAATTTAACCTGCATCACGGCTTTCCTGACTTGCAGTCTGCATGGCGCAACTTCTCTGAAATTCACGGGGATTATTGTGATTGTAAGCCTTAAAAGACGACTTTAAGGAAACTGAACCTTTTTTTTTTTTTCCTAAGAGGATTTAGTAAAAATAAAGGGTACAAACAGTCGCCTCAGAAACTGACAGACACACACAAGGCGAGGATGAGCTGACTTTCACCATCCGCCTGCAAACACGTTTTAGGTCTGTGATTTAAAATCTGCAATGCAAACAGCGTGGGCCGATCTGGCCACAATATGCGCAGGAACGTGTGAGGCAACACGATTGTTTTATGATCAATTTGACTCTGGCGACACGCTGGAGATCAAAACGCGCCGCAGTGCTGACATGTCTGATCAATCAACACGGGGTTTTTTTTTTTTTTGCTGGAACTGAGCAAAGAGCCAGGAGATTCGTTAGCATAATTCATTTTGTTTATTTTTGACACTGCGATAAAACAAGACGGACATAAGTGGGTGGTGAATAAATATTAATTACATAAAGATGATAAAAGGGACACAAAAGGTGAAGAGTACAAATTTAAATTGGACATGGCATCCCTAATTTTAGGTAACACCTTTTTTTTTTTTTTTTTCACAATATACTTTGTTAAAATTTCAGAAGCTGTTTGTTTTTTCCAATTAAGGAGATGTGAGTCGCTCGTTTGTTGCTCCGTTTCTACCAGAACAAGTCTTCTCTTTAGCTCAGGGTTGACTTTGCTCCAGTTGTTACTGCACCAGTCACAATAATCAATAATGATAATTTAAAACAAAACCAGTTATTTCCGTTCACATGATTTATTGTTTGTCTCCTATTTTTCTGTATTTATTTACCAAAAACTGGATGATAAAAGTCTTCAGTTTGGCGCTTTGGTCTCAACCATCCCATTTTTAAAGGACAGACACTTCAAAATTCTTTTTATTTCTTGTTGTGTTTGCTTCATATATTTAAAATGTCTGATCTCTTAGGATGTTTTCTTGCATTATAGATTTGCCGTTACTATTATATTACTTGAAAATGGTCTCTAAACGACAATATTATCGTTTATCGCAATAACTTCTGGAACAATTTATTGTGCAGCAAAATTTGTTATGGTGTCAGGCCTCGTTGACCTTGTTAACCCTAAACCTAACCCCGACATCAGGTGTACAACAGAAGCCATGTCTGTAATTCCAGACCTCGGCGTTATCTGATTCCTGGTGGGAGTTGCACCAATACATGTATTTTTCTTCCTGGACAAATCTAAATCCAGCGGAAACATTATAAATAGATCCGAGGCAGACAGTTTATGTGAGAAAACCCTCCATCTTGCCAGAGTTGGGGCTTTTCTGGAGAGAGCAAGTGGAATAAATTCTTCCGAGAAGTCTGTGCAAGACTGGTCAGAACTTACTGGAAACATTACAGCCAGCAGACACCACATATTGAAAGCAAATGTGTGCAATCTCTCTCCTGAATGATATGCAATACTGTAGTGTACTGGCTCTTAATTCCTTATCTGTTTTTACACCTGGAAGTGGCATTTCTTTCTGTCACGCTTTAATAAAAAGCATCCATTCTCTTCTGCTTATCTGAAACTTGGGGTCATAGGTAACGGAAGGATATTTAGGCATATAGTACCTGCACAGTGACACTAACCAGCTCATTATGGGGGATAGAAACCTGTTGCAGATGAACACCAGTCCATTGGTCCATCTTCCGCTCCATTCTGCCATCACTCATGAACATTTTCCCGTAAGGCATGGAGGGAGCAATCAACATCAGTTAACTGGATTCAGTTAACCATGCATTCAGACATCATCTGCAAAAGCTGAAGAGAAGAGCCTGAGTTTCCCTGACCAGAAGCCATTCTCTCCATAAATAGACCTTGAGATAAAGTCATAAAATCCCCCTCAAAAAATGCTCAGAAGTTCGAGGATGTACCATTACAAAACATGAGGTAATTCAAGGGATGCCAACACTTGCAAGGCACAATTTTAGTATCCAAGTCTGAGCATGTCAGTAAAGCCTGTTGACCTAAGAGGGAACAAATCAAATTCATTTACATACTGGACATGATGAGGGAAAGAGAGGGGAGAGAAAGGCACAATGGAAGAGAGAAAAAGACACATCAAAGAGAATGAGGGCCAGCCAATACAATGCAAGGGAACGACACACTGGGTAGAGAGAGAGAGAGATAGATAGAGAGAGAGAGAGACAAAGAGCGAGTGAAAGACTCAGAGAGGGAGAGAAAGGAGCTTCCCGCTGAGAGGAAGAGAGGCTGCATGTGGAAAGCTGAGAGCAGAGCGAAAGCGGAGAAGCACTCAGCTCTCGGCCACCGCGGAAGACGACTAACAACTTGCCGACTGACAACACTCTCCTGGAGAACCGAGAGCTCTTCAGTCAGCCGCGTGGTTCTTTACCTTCTTCCTCCACTTCTTTTGAAATGGTTTCAGGAAAGTGACGAGACATGGGGATGTGCCACGTGGGAAGCACGAAGGTTCGCGCAGGAACGTTCAGGTTGTTGACGGACATGGATGGAGAGTGAGAGTGACTGGCGTTTTCCACCCTTGTGCGGATCTGGAGACGAGTAGGAAAAACATGGAATACTTCAGATTCCTTGGAGGGCTGACTTTGATTCTGGTTGAAAGGAGGCAGTGAAATGTTTTGTTCTCCTTAAGGGAGAAGGGGGAAAGTTAGTGACACACAGACAAAGCCATGCTGAATGTAATCATGACCACCAGCTGCTCATGCCATCTCGCAGGTGTGGGGGCAAGTTGGGGTGAGGAAGCTTTTTAGGAAATTCCACCCAGCTTTCCAAGTTCTTTTCTCGAAAGTGCAAATTTTGCCCTCAGGAAGCAACATATTTGCAGGAAAATTCTGTCAAGACAGAAAATTATCGTTGTTTTTTTTTTTTTTTTTAAAACACAGCTTATATTTTTAACATGAGCACTGCTGTGCCAAGCTCAGACTTCAAGGATGTGAAACCTGTGACTTCCGTTCAAACACCTTTCGTAAGGTTCTTCTTTTTCTTCTCTCTTTTTCATGAAGACACTAGTCCCAGGTTTAAATTTACCTGAAGCACTTCTGTCTCCTTTGCTTTTAGCTCATTTTTCCAGACACCTTGAGACACACTGTGGCGGTATCACCCGAGCAATTTAATTTTTTTTTACGAACGCCCTATCGTCCTTTAAGATCAAACAGCTGCTCTTTTCTGTCGCTCTCAATCCAGTAGTCTGCTATTTTTGTTGCCCTCTGTGGAGGATCATCTGTTGATCCTGACAGACATTTCAAGGCACCAGTTCCCTCGGAGGTGCTGGAATACCCAACGCACGTGTTGCATTGAAGGGTACTTCATAAATCAAGAGACGCTTTGCAATGCTTTACAGTATTTTAAAAGAAAATGCTTCTTCAAATTTGAATTCCCTTACTCCAGTCTGGGCTGTTCGTCTGGGGTGAGACTATGAACCTGCGTGGCGGCAACATGTCTGAGTTGATCTCTAACACCATCAGGACCTTCAGTGCTCTGGAGTCCAACCCTTGGCCTTCGCCTTTGCCCGATAACGTCACACACTTCAGGTGTCAGGGGAGCAGCCTCGCCCGCAATGGCATTGAGACACCAGTGGCAAACTGGTCCCAGCACGGTGGCACGGCGGACTTCGGGTCTCGCTGCCTTCACGCCGAGTTGCGGGCGGAGAAGAACTGGCCGGCGCTTCTGATTTTGGTCGCCATCGCCGTCACGGTCATGGGCAACATCCTGGTGATCCTGGCGGTTTCCCTGGAGAAAAAGCTGCAGAACGCCACCAACTACTTCTTGATGTCACTGGCAGTGGCTGACATGCTCCTCGGCATCTTGGTGATGCCGGTCTCCATGGTGACCATTCTCTACGGTAAGCCGCGCATGCCACTCAGATTGGGCTTTTATTAAGTTGACATTTGGTGTGTTGCTGACTCCACTCCAATGTGCTTCCCACAGCCTTTGGATGGAGCGTCTTTAGGACTAAACAGACTGCACCTGTCTGCATGCTGAATGCTTCAGTCACTCTTTTCTGGTTCAAATCGCCTGTACTCTGAGTTTAGGTTTACCTCTAACCCTGTGTTTGGAAGTGTGGTACATAAAAAGACAGGAAAGAAAGGCTGTAGAAAGCATGCCTGGCTCTGTGGTGGTGGAGGACAGATGGAGAGCAGCAGTGATGGAGGTGGTCAGCCCTGTTGTTGACAGCGATGTGTTTATTTGGAGCGCCGCTTCAATGGAAAAAGAAAGTGGCACAACTTGCCTCCGTAGAGAGATGAATGAAAAGGCTCACAGGGCCATGTTTCTGCCACACAGACACAAACTCCTACAGGTAGACTCTGTTAATACTGCATGCCATGCATTATATAAGCAGTCAGAACTGCAGTGCCTGGTAAAAGTATTCACACCCCTGGAAGGTCTGATCTTCTTTCTCTGTCAAATTTGAATGTATTCTATCAAGATGTGTGGATGAGGTGGTTTTTTTTTTTTTTTTTTGGCCGTATCAAATTTGGTGTGTTTTGCATTTTGTCATATCGTGTCACATGATCAACAACCAGATGTTGCTACTGGCAGAAACGCTGAAGAAGACTACAGGAAGTGATAGGAGGAAGATGGCACGGCATAATTTTTAACGCCTTATCGCACGAGCAAACTGATTTTAATTGCGTTTCCTACTTACCGTAATTAACACAATTGCAAAGTTTTTTTTGACAACTTTGTAATGACACAGCTTTTGATGTTGCCAAAAGTGAGCATTTCTACTTTTCTCTGTTTAGTCTGATAACTGAAATTAAAGCTGCAGTTCCAGAAATCAGTCCCTGCTCTAACTTTTGGAAATGCTCACATCCACGTCTTGTTGCAAAGCCAGACTTTTTCTATGACTCCTTCCGTGCAAAAACTGATATTTCTCAGTAGCTTACATCTTCTTATTGATGTACAACATTCTTACAATGACACACTCACAAAAAGTGATGGGGAGGAAAAAAATATGTCGCTTTCAAATAAAAGCCATGTTTTCAAATTAAAAGCGGCCCACTTGGACTCAGCACTTCGGTAATGACTCAGGTCATCTGACAGGCTCCGCCCATTTTCCCATCAACTTCTCCAAAAACGAAGCAACCCCATAACACAGTGCAGCCGACGCCATGTCTTGAAGCAGAGGCCGTGTGTTTAAAGTGGACTGAAACTATTCCTGCCTCATTAAGATTTTTGTATGCAGGCCGAAAAGGTACATTTTTGTCTTATAAGCCACATGTTGAGGAACAACGTGTCCTTCACATGGACTGTGGAAAACATCTGGATTTCTTCTTCTAGTTCTTCAGCAAGGCCAGATTTGTGAAACATGTTTAAATCTTAGGCCAGATTTATACAACAAAACTTTATTTATTTATTTATGGCCATAATGCTGTTTGTTGAATTACATTTTCTACCAACTGTTTGTATCCTTTACGCAGGCAGCTGGATTTATTTGGACATTTATCTTCATTTCTGTGGGTTGCTGATAGCTCTGGACTTTATTTAGGGGAGATTACAGTATTATTAACTTTACAATTGTTAAATACTTTGGTTATCCTATTAAATTAAAAAATGTGAGAAAGTGAAGGTGTGTGAAAATGTAAAGCCGGGGGTAATGATGTCAAACTGGCTCTGTCCTTTTTCCACCTGCTTTTATCACCGGATTCCCTGTTCATGCGGACTTCACTGCAAAACACACAAAACATCCCAAATCTAAACCATCCTGTTCCAGCTGGATGAGGCTTTACCATCAGATCAGACTTCAGGTGTGATGTTGTTCTTTATTCTTTTTTTTTTTTTTGCCTGTGAAGAACAAATAATTCCCCGTTGGAAAGGTGACGTCGCAGTCTGCCGTTCCACAACCTGCTCACTTTCTTCACATTTCACAGAAATACAAATATAACACGGCGTGCTCTGTCACCAACACCAGTGATTAGTGTGAGTTAGACAGAGAGAGACGTTTCTCGGAGGTGGCGATGAGAGCGACGTGGTGGCTGCTTGGAAAAAAGGTGAACTGAAAATGTCAGGCAGAAGATGGGCGAAGTCCTTAAAAATGCTGGCTAAAATATCCTTTTATAGCTTTTTCTTTTACGCATGTCAGATGTCGTGATTTGAGAACTGAAACTGACTGCCTGTGAGGTTAGACCTGTGTGAGTATTGGCAGGAGGCGAAAACGCTGGAATAACTCAAGGCTGTGGGAACAGTCTGCAGCTTGCCTAATTGTTTACCCCAGAGGTATCCACATGCAAAATCAGGTCGGGAATTGTCGCGGTTTGAATCCCAGAAAATGTGGACTTCCTTTCTTAAAATGCAGTATTGTAATGTATTTAAATTGCAGAGGGTTCCTCTGGGCTTTATTCCGGCTCAGCCTTGTGGTCGTGGCTGACAGCTGTCATTCAGAGCGGGACGGTGTCAGGGATCAGAACTGGCTTTGTTTCACCAGAGACGTGTCGTCAGATACGTCTTTAAAGTCTGTCAGTGGAAGCCTGATTCACACGAGAAAGAATACAGAAGGCTTAATGTCACAATGTAATCAATTATTAAAGACACAATTTGATGTATACGTTGCTCTATCCCTTTTTTTGTGATGGTTACTAAAAGAATACGTTTTGCAGGGATAAACACGTCCACTGTGTTGGCATAGAAAGTTGACTGAGCTTGACCTTGACTTTCTCGGTTTTTTCCTCAACTACCCAAAAGGCTTTGCTGAACCAAAAAGATGGTGTAAACACACCAGAAAACAAAAAGATTAACCAAAAGAAAAAACAACTTGTTTCGAAATCCACATTAAATGAAAAACGTCGGATAATTATGTGTTTTTCGTCGTGGTTTCTGATCAGTTTGTCAGCAGTGAACGTTATGTAAATACACTCCAAAAAGGATTTTTTTTTTTTTTGTCTATTGCTCTCTGAGGATGAGTTCTTACAGTATTATGCAACTACCATCATATTATTTGACAATGGTCTCAAAGTACCAATATTATCTTTTATCGCGATATCTTCTGGAACAACTTATCACGTTATCGTGGCAGGATTAGCTTCGATTCGGTTTAATTACCATCAGCTAAAAAATTCTGATGGAACCGTCTCTTATTTCAATTGATAAACATAATAATCCATCTGTGTTGAAGGAAGCGGTCTGGTTACAACTCATGAAACTAATTTTCTTTACATGACAATTTTGCTTTTTCATTAAAAAACGGGGCAGAAATCTAGCAGGATTTGACTCAAGGAGGACATTTTTCTGTGGGGGGAAGCAGTTTCTCTGCACCTGGCCTCATCACCCGTCTGTGACATTCAGACAAACAGAACGTCCAGAACCTTTGCTCCGCCCCTTCCTCTCCTGGGAACCTCGCTGTCATTGCCACTCATACCCAGGTGGCTAAGGATTATCATCTCGTCTCTTGATCCGTCACTCTCCCACCGCACGCACACACACACACACACACGCACACACACACACACGCACACGCACACACACCTACTAAAATGCATTCTTTATTGTTGCCCTTTTACCAGCGGGGCCTTTTCTCCTCCGTGTCTCAGGATTCCGCTGCTCCCACAGGAAACCTTTAAAAACCCAAACAGCAAATTCATTTGCATGAGAAGGAAGAGCGCTTTCAACAGGACGACATCCAAAAGCGCTTTCAACAGGACGACATCCAACGCTTCAGAAGTCACTTTCCCCCCCCCGGCTCTTAATGAGATGACAAAAGCACTAATTAGCCATGCTAACTCAAGACAAACAGCGCCGTAATTATTTTTCTAATGTTCCCACACAGCCTCAGATTTGTTTACTGATTCTGGGAGCGAACGCAACATTGTTTTTAAGCGTCAGGCCGCGCTGATTACTGAGGCGGAGAGACGATCTTACACATTCAGATTATGGGCCTGATGTCAAAAACATGATTGGGAAAAGGTTATTAATGAGGCCACAGATCAGATCATTACCGGGGTCATCCCCGACATTATTGGGGTCATCCCCGATCAGATCATTATCGGGGTCATCCCCGATCAGATCATTATCGGGGTCATCTCCCTGTTATCCAATGGGGCCAAAAAAAAACTTTTAAAGAAAGGAGACACAATTTTTTCAAAAGGGGAATCATATTTTTGTGAAAATATCAGATTAGAACAAAATTACCTTTTGAAAATAACCTTGAAGCAGGTTTTAAGTACACTTTTCATTTAGCTCACGTTTCTGTATTAAATGTTTTATTGATCTGGTGTAATATTCAGATCTGAAGCGTTTTCATTGCCTGTAAGCAGAAAAATCAGCGTAATTAACAGAAATAAATGCTTTAATACATAAATTTGACTCTATTTGAAGTGTTTCTCTTAGTGATAAAGTTCCTGAAATAAATGGACTTTTCTGTAATATCCTAATGTATTGATTAGTTCTGAATGTGTGAAAAAAAAAACAATAACAATGGGCACCATCCTGAACGCAGCATAGCGGTGGCAGCATCATGGTGTGGGGATTATTTTAATGATCTGATCAAAGTCCTCAGCCATGTTTAATAACTTAATAAAATGACACCTGGAAGTATCAATGCAGAGCCGACAGGGTGTGAACTAATCCAATCTGATGACTGGAAACAGGAAGGAATAACATTCTCGTCACGTCATTTTAGACGTGAAAAAACTGTTGTTGTCGTTTCCAGGCCATGCTGATCGCACAAAGTGGATCTGGTCTCTGTTTATCAGGAGCAATCTGTTGAACCAAAACCCGACTGCTTAAAGCCAACTTTTTAAATTATTCATAATTCTGGGACAAAATGTGTCTCACATTTTGTAAGTGTGAAGTTCTTTTTAAGAGAGTTTTCCTTCTATCTGCTTATTTCTGCTGAGCTGATCCATGAATCCCTGTGAAGATTATCTTTGTACCAGAAGTGCTTTGTTATCCTCTTTAAGGAGCTTTGTTTCAATTGACCATAAAATTGGACAATTTCTCATTTTCTGATATTTGGCTCTGGGACGACGCGTCGTTTCGAAATTGGTTTATTTTGTCAAACTGCAATGGAAACACGACTTTGGCTTCGTACGAGTCACATGATCACTGACCGTACGTTTCCACTGGCCTAAAAAACAAAGAGGATGAAGGAAAGCAGGATGTTTTTATATTACTTTATTGTTTTTTTAGTAGGAGAATGATGGTGAGGAACAAATGGAAACTCAGCAAATGCAAAATTGTGTTTTTTCGACATGTGGGATATTGACAACGTTTTGTGCACATTTGTAACGGAAACGCAGCTTTTGTCATTCATTGGAGGCGGCACCTGCATTCAGCTTTTCTACATTTGAAAAGGATTCATCTTTTTTTTATTTATTTGTCATTACCAAGACAGGTGTGTATAATCATCCGACATCCATATGACATAATGAAATGCTCATCTGGTCTCGTAGATAATATGTTTTGTAAGTTAACTCTTCAACTATGAAGAAACAAAACAATGGCTGTTTTTATGTTTTATATATATATATACATATATATATATTAGATACCTCCAGTAATTTCTGCTTTCCCTACTCTAAAATAAACTATAAACATGCTTGATAGGTATTCCTTTAAAGAGAAATAACTTTAAGCTGAATTTGTAATAATTCAGTTTTTTAATCTGTCCCTGTTCACTGTGGTTCTGCATTATGTTACCGGTATGAAAAAAATAATGTATTTTGAATTAAAGTTGTCCCATTCAGTAAGCAGTAGTCCTTATTAATTGAAATTTCAGTTGTTATAATTCCAGCTTTGTTTTGTTTTTTTTTCTTTTTCATTTTGTTCTTTTCTTTAATTTAACGTCGTGGGTCGAACAGGTGGCTCCGTGTGGAGCTCGGCCACCGTTGCCATGGAGAAACGGAATCCATCAGTCAAAGCTCCTGCAAAGTCACTGAAGTGATTTTCTGTAAGTGGTGGATTTTTGAAATTAGATTTTCATTGAAGCATAATCTTTGGCTTCTGACTAAATGGAGCCATGTGATTGGAGCTGTGCAGCCTAACCTTACTTTTTTTTATTGCGAGAGCGAATTACGGCTGGAAGAGCCTGCATTGGGCTCTCAGCTGGGGAAGTTTGGTTCTATTAGAAAGTGAGATTAAGAGAGCTAGGATAGGCACACACTGTCTGTAAGGAGATTTAAAAAAAAACATGTAATAAAACAGAAAATTAGGAAAAAATGAAAAACAGACATTTGTATTTGTGGAAAGATGGCTTAAAAAAAATCACTTTTTCTTTTTTTTTTTTTTTTTTTATAAGAGGAAATGCTAAGAAAATGTAGCAAAATAAAGCTCTAATTCAAATTTCCTCCATCCTCTGATGTCATAGTAAGAGTAACGTAGCCGGTCCTGACGCAGCAGAACGCCGCGACTTGATCCCAGCCGTCAGAGGAGGAATACATCACAAGTAACACACACCTCACTGGACGTTCAGCAATGACCCTTTCATTTCCTAACACCAACAAATAAGTGACACCCAGTTACAGTTGCATTTCCATTGACCATATATGTGTGCGGTTCACAATAAATTTGGTAAATGGAAATGTACAAAGTTTCAAAAACTTGATTTTCGATCACAAGTTTTGGCACAAGGATGAGGTATCTTTATGACATATAAATTGTCCTACGTCAAACATACTAACACCAAGTAAGTGTGTTAGTACTTACTTGGTGTTAGTAAGTACATAATAATAATAATAATAATAATGATGATAGTTTGTGTGTATCTACAGAGCCAGTCTGGTCATCTCTTCTTTCATGGTGGAACGTTTTAGTTGCACTGTTTCATCGAGCTCTGGGCGAAGCTCTAACATATACTCTCTCCAGTGTCAGCTGTAAATATTGAATATTTTTGATCAGATATGAATCAGTGTGCACAGCTTGGGGGGATACGAGGCAGTTCAACCGGCTAACGGCTGATCTGTTTTAGCTTGGGCTCAGGCCTATTGACAGACGGCCCAGCAGGGAGATTTAGCTCACTTGTTCAAAGCTGTTTGTCTGGAACAAGCGTTTGACGTCCATTGGGCGGACTGCAGGTCAACCTCACGCTGCGTTCGTGCAGACTCGTCCGGAACGGGCTCGAAATCAGAAAACACAGATCTGTTTCTTAACGTGGCGTTTGCTGTTTGTTTCTCCGCGTTTCTGTCGTTGTGGCCCCCCCCTGGGATGAGCCATCATAACACAGCTGACAGACTGATGAGCCTTCTCGCCTTGCATAATCCTCCCGATACCTGCTGCAACGCTGAAAACAGCTTCAGTAACTCGACTTGGCTACAATTTGTACCCAAAATGGTTAAGTATGCAGTGCTGTCTCCTCTAAGCTGACGGGTTCTACATGTTTTGGTGGAGAAATGAAGGAGCTGGAGAGATTTTACCCCCATGAGGTCGACTGCGTTCTGAAACCGAGCCGCTAATTAAACGGTGACGGTAAACGGTTAATTGTTCGGGCTGTGACAGAGTTCAGCGGTCGGTGCATTCACGTGTCACATTTTGATTTTTGCAGCTCATCTGTTGTCGTGATTTGTAAATAGCAGGGCTGCATGAGAAGCAATAATAATGTCACTGCAAACCATTTACGAAAACTTTCTGAGTTCCTCCAGATAATTGGCAAACTCAGGGAGTAAACAGTGAAGTCAGAAATGAAAATTGGGGTAATTATTATCATTATTATTATTTTCCTGGTTTGGAAAGGTCAACAGCTCCCAATCAGACAAAGATAACATTTTGGTATTTAAAGGTGACTATAGGGATGCACCATATATCAGCACCAAAATCGGTATGAAGCACTGTTAATCATTTTTTAACATGTTGGTATCGGCCCGATAAAACTGATATTAACTGATATAATTTCTATACATGTTTCTTCTTGTTGTTTTTCTTTCAAAGATGTTAAAACAGTAGAGAAATACATCTAATATTGGTTATCAGCCACAACAGCAATATAAATATCAGATATTGATATCGGCCCAAGTTTTCATATCGGTGCATTCCTAATGTGTTTTTATGATAAGTTAAATGGATTGTTGGATTTATTTTGAATGAGGTTCAGTGAAGCTATCACATAGAACAAACATACTCAAGAGGAAACGCCGCAATTACAAAATGAAGGGATGTTTTTTTCCACATTAGTAGAAAAAAAAATGTTTTGCTCTCTGTGAAAGGAGAAGCCACAGAAAGGTTATCAATAAGGATGAAAGGAGGAGGTTTAAAAACAAGAAGAAGTGAGAGAAGATGCTCATGGACACATTAAAACCAGCTTCAGCTGGAATAATCACTGACAAATACACACTTTTTGGTTTGCAGTGCAACTGATAAGATATCTTAAAACTACAGATGGGGTTTCTTCCGCCTCACCACAGCTGAAACTGATGATGGAGGCATAGAAACCTCTCTTCAGGGAAATTCTTCAAGTCAGTTCTTCAAACTCTGGGTCTTTTTCTGGTCCTTTTGTTGTTGCTGCTATCTTTCATGACAAGACAACAGATTTGTGGTCTAGTAAATACCCAATTTTGAAACTCAATTTTCTTGACAGAAAATGAGACATGTAAAGCTCCCTTCATGAAGGTAACACCCTGTTTAGACTGAGCTAACGAACTAAACACCAGCAGCTGGCACTAATTCATGCTGTCAAAGAATTGTTCATTTCGGACGAAGTGGAGGACCATGAAGTCCTCCAAGCGGCCGGCTCAAATCTTGGCTCTAGATTTGAGTTTTTTCTGCAACAACAACCACATAACTACGTCACCTTATCTCATGCTACGTAATGCAGATGCTCCGTCTGCGATCATGAAAGTTTACACATGCTGAATGGATGGTGTGGCTTCCACTAACTGCACGCTGACTTACCTAAAGATTATTTGGGCTAATCAAACGATTGTGAAAGGTAGTTTCACCAAAACAATATAGAAATGAATGTACCTTCCCCTCACAATATTCTGGTATTTTGCAAATAGTAAACATTTTGGCAATCCAAAGTGGGCTAAAACAGGAAACGGGTTGTATGGGTTGATGGTTTGATTTCTGACAGCTACACAAAAACGGTTGTTTTGTTTCCAGAGGTATTAGACGGGAAGGAAACTACCATCTGTTGTGAAAGCTTCAAAGATTTGCCCTCATTCTTTGGACAGACAGCTGGAGGATTATTCACTGTCTTTTGCTGATCCTGCAATGTTTCGCTCTTGAACCAAATATATTTCAACGGGAACGCGCTTTAGAGCCGGTACGTTATTCAGGCAAGTTTTGCCTCCCGAATAAAGAGAAAAACAAATAACTTGATGTTTGTCAAAGCTTAAACGGTCCAAATCAGTTTTCGCATTGCTTTCTGTTGTTTTTTTTCTTTATATTTTTTCTGATAATTCTGTTATACATATCTCCCTTCAGACCCCAATTTTTGTTGAATGTCTTTACTGATCTTTGTAGTTTTCTCTGATGTTCATCTGTGAACAAACTGTCACAAGGTTTCCATTACTGACGTAGTTAGAAGTATAGGGAGAACAACATGTACAGTTAGAAAATCGGGCAGAGGAAACCCGAATCACGCCTCCACATAAGGTTCTGTATGTGGAAAATGCTCCGAGTTCGGGTCGCTAACGACCTTGGTGAGCCATGAAAATGAAGGCCTGAGAAGTTAGTCTTTAAATGCGGAAAAGATTGTTTTTATAGACTTATAGAATTCAAAGTACCTTAATGAAATTAGAAGCTAATTTAAGTCTTTTCATTAAAACCTTTTTTTGTGGATGGTGACGGCTGTGTGCAGCACGGATCTCCTGTCTGTATTACAGCTAATTTGAAGAAGCTATTTCATGCTAAACCCACATACATTTCTTGGACATCTGGGGGTCAAGATATTATCATTGTGTATTTTTATCATTTGTTTTGACTCATGGTTTGTGTCCAGACATTCATTGATGAGCTCCCAGAAAATGAGTCTCTCTAAGACAGACTTGGAGACATAGCGCCGTTATTTCTTCTTAAAACGTGCGTTTAAGACAACTTCCGTACTTTTCGGACTTTATCTTGGCTGCAGTTTGACCGTAACTCTAATCTCTGTCTCAGCCGTTTCTCCGTGGAGCTAATTTGCAATTTCATCCAAAGTGTAATCTCTAAAAAAACACCTCCACTCTCTCTCCTCCCACTCGGCTCTGCTCTGTGACGTTGCCACGGCGCCGCAACTCTGAGAGCATAAGAACAACCCCGAAATTATTTTACTGTTGCAGACAAAACGACGCAGCAAAACCTCATTTTACGTGCGGCGATTCACGACTGCTGCGACAAAACAAATAAAAAAACACAAACACTGATGAATCCAAAAGAATCAGACATGAGAAACAATTTCATGTTTTACCTGTTGGAATCAATTAACCGCCTTAATAAAAACGTGTAGACCTACTATAGTAACTCATTTTTTTAATTTTTTAACTATTAATTGTAATGAAATGTGCGGAATTCATAGCAAACCTATGATTAATTAGATTATCAGCTGACATTATTCTTCATGCCCAACCGGTTTTATCTTTTCTAGGGCCAATTATCTAATGAATGACAATCGAGGCTGTAAAGGTTAAACCAAAGAATAAAAAAAAATCACAACATTCATAGAAAGCAGCAGATGTCAGATCATTTTTTTTTCCAGTGTCAGCATTTTACGTTTTTTCACAAACCCAACTGAGATCCACGAGACGTAACTCTGACCTCGAACAGGGAAACTCCTCAACAACCTAACGCTGCCGCGCATGTGTCAGTCCTTCAGAATGAAACGAAAAGCAATAATGGAGTGCGGTCTCACCCTCGTCCTCTCTCCATATATATATATATACATGTATATAGAAAGAATGTGAAGCAAGCTCAAAATCCTCCATGATTTCCTACTTCCAGTCACACCATCTGCGACCTTAAGACCCCAGGAAAGACTTTAATCTGCTGCTCTGCTGCGTCTTTCCAGCATCACTTGACAGATTTTGAGCCGACTTCAGTCAACAAGCTGAAATATGACTCGGAATCCTCCATTTTGAATTTTTGTGGCTTTATCTGTGTTGAAAAGGTTCTCGGAGTTTATACATCTACATCGGCTGAACGCTGAAAAGACTGTTTTTGATTTGCTCTCTAACACCGTACATGTGGCTTACTTAAGAAAAATTGCACACAAATCTGATTAATTTTATATTATTTCTCTTTATTATGTGAATGTGTGATTAAAGTATTGTGTCCTGAGCTTGTCCAAATTCTTGAAAGAAAAAGAAAAAAGACTCAAAAACTCCTGAGTAAATAAAGCTTAAGTAACAAAAAATATCGATATCGGTGATATCGGGTCTATATTTGCCCGATGTCAGATCAATACCACCATGTGTAGTATCACACGTTGTTCTGGGGGGGCAGATGAGGGTTTAAACATTATGATTATGTCAATTATGAATTTGCTAAACATTTTTTTGATTTTCTAATTATTACGTTTTGTTGTGTTGTGAAAACCAATCACACATTTAAACATCTGTATGTAAGAAAGACACAAAGTGCCCCTAATTTTTTCTTTTTTCTTTTTCACTTCGCTAAAGCTTTCTTGCATGAAGAAAAAAAAAGAAAAAAAAGAAACTACTAATAAGATAAAACTTGGACCTCTAGAGACACTCGACCCGCTCAGAAACCTCACTCTGACTGAACAGGAGCCCAGACCTTATCAGCTAACCAGAGTGTCACCGACTCCCTTCGCTGATGCTCGACGGCGGCTGAATGTGCTCAAATCCCTGCAGCAGATTTCTTATTTCCAACAAAAGATTGAAAGCAGAAGACAGAGAGACTGCTCCAGCGGCAGAGTAATGATTTTATTGTCATTTCGCACAATCTCTGTCGATGTCATTCAGAGAGCAGTAATGACTGCAGCTTTCCTCGTCTCCATTCCCCCGGCCTGTTTTATGTGATATGGTGCTGTTGTCGCTCTCTTAATGGGTTTCTCATTTTTTATTTTTCTGTTACCTCATTTAAGTGAATATTGACTGTTTACATTGCATCATCAAGCAAAAGATCCCCCCAAAAAACAAAAAGTAAAATAAGGCACAACAGACAGCAGTCAGGGAGTCGTTTCTCCTTTAGCTCCTAAGATTGTGACTGAAATGAGAAGGGGCTTAGACAGCCGCCATGAGGTCACACAAATATGATGACCTATAAGGTGACCTACATCTTATAGGTCAAAGCAGAAAACATCGCAACGTCTCACAATGTCTAAAAAAGGTCATGTGTCGATTTGGATGTTAAATTAAAGAGTCTAACACTATGTTTTATTTGAGGGAGTATAATGTTATTCACTCAATTAAAACATAGCTGCAGCGTTGCTTGTTTCATTGTTTCATGCATGCTTGCGAAATCCTTTAATCTCCATGGCAACCTTTGAGCTGTGCAACACACCTGGGTGGGCCTAGCTCCGCCTTCAAGGACAAAGCTCCTCCTCTGCGCTGCAGTTTCCAATCTTCTGCGCTTTTGCCCCACCCAGCTCCTTCAGACTAGCCAGCAGCAATTAGCAAACACCTGGTGGAACTGTGCATCAGCTGAGCTCATTATATGTGAGTTACGTTTCAGTGAAAATGTAGCTGAAGGATTAAAAGAGGAGCCATGTTGTAATGGACTTTCTGAAGGCAGAGTTTCAGAAAGAGCAGGAGCTTCTTAAAGAGACAGAGGCCCAATTTTAAGGCTTTAACCTATGAAGTTGAATATCTTTTATTTAATGTAAATAGCATTTTGATAACAACTAAAGGTAACATAGTTACTTCAGATTACTACTATAAGGCTGTAAAGTACATAATACTGCCTCTTTAAAGATCATTTTGAAATGAATAAAAACAACAAAAGCAACACTTTCATGTTGTATCCTTGGCTACATAAACATCCAGTCATAAAAACTGAACATCCGGACATAATGTGCTCACACTGGCTCCAGGATGAATGTGTTTAGCACATCAACAGGGGTTAACCAAGGCTTCATCCCAGGTTCATTGCTAAGATGGAGACACTCCAGGGAGTTCTCTCTTACCTCCAGGATCTCGGTTCATAATGACACTAAACAATATTTAAAGTGTCTGTTTTCCAGCCGAGCGCCTAAATACGCCCTACTTCTGATCTTCTCCCAGGGGACCTGAAATCCCTCCGCGCTCATGCAGTTTCTATTCTATCTTCCTGCAACACCTGATGACTTAAGGAGCGTCGGAAGCACAAGCCGTCTCCACGGAAGTGCCAGCGGCACTGAAAAAAGAACGGCGCGAATCAGGAGCGGGAACCGAACAAAACGACCGAGGCTGGAAAGGTTAAACAGATTAAAACATGGCTGAGGAGACGGTTTTCAGTTGCTCCGGAGTCTTCTCGCCAGAAAAGATAAAGACTCGGGCTTTGATTATTCTAGCCCGCGTTTTACCCCGACAAGTAGGGCGGCTGTAACAAGTTACACAACAACACCAACGCTTCTTGGACGCTCGGTTAGGGATCGCCTTGATGTAGCAGTGGATTGCCTGCAGCAAGAAAAAATAAACTCTAATTCCTCCTTTTGATATCGGTGGTGTTGGGAGGAGGAGGAGAACATAAGCAAGAAAGTGACACATAGGAGGTGAGATAGTAAAGTCCCCCGAGTTGGGGGGGAGAAATCCCCGTGTTGTGCTCATCCGTTTGTGAGAAACTGGATGAGATGGAGGAGATTCTGATTTTTATGATTCCCCGAGAGGCTCGGGGACAAAAATTAAAATACCTCTCCTCTCCGCTCCCCGCACAGCCAGGCGGAACAAAACGAAGTCGAGGGAAACAAAAAGGGCAACAGCCGTCATCGGGCTCTGCTGGCCAGATGTGAGACGATGAGACATGTCAACGGGAAGGAGAGGAACAAGAAAAGGCAAAACACAAAGCGTACATAGACTGGATGATGGAGATTTGGGAACTGAAGGAGCCTTCTTGCATGTTGAGACACAGTTTTTGCAGCGTCTACGAAGCAACTCGTCTTTCCAATAGTTTCTGTACCTTATTGGTCGTGAGATGCTTGAGTTGGAGCATCTTGTTGTGAATGAATCATCAGGTCATCACTGGTCCAATAGAGAAACACAACCATAAATATTTGCAGTTTTATCTAAGATAGAGACATTAATGCCAATACCAGTCCATTACAGAAAGAGTCTGCTGAATCGACCTCAATTCTACATTTTATTATGTAAATTTCACAATTTTGAATTTATACGTTAAGAAATGTTACTCCCCCGTGAAAAACATACATGGAGTGTTTGAGAATCTGCCATGGCAACCGTTCAGATGTGCAAAACGCTTGGGTGGACGTAGCACCACCTCCTCGCAGCTGCTGTTTCCAAACTACCAAGCCTCCACCTCACAGAGCAGCCCTCCCCCAATCAGCTCCTTCAGACTAGCCATCATCAATTAGCAAACATCTGGTGGAACTGAGCATCGGCTAAGCTCTTTATAGGAGCTGCTACTCAGTGGATGCTGGTAAAAGGTTAATACATGTTGCGATGACTTCCTGAAGGCGGAGCTTTCGAGCAGGAGTTTCTTCCAGAGTCAGAGGACAGAGTCAGAGTCAGAGGACCAATTCTAAGACGTAATATTCCATCCATCCATCCATCCATCCATTTTCCGTCACCCTTCTCCCTAACGGGGTCGGGAGTTGCTGGTGCCTATCTCCAGCTGCGTTCCGGGCGAGAGGCGGGGTTCACCCTGGACAGGTCGCCAGTCTGTCGCAGGGCAACACAGAGAGACAAACAGGACAAACAACCATACACACACACACTCACACCTAGGGAGAATTTGGGAAGGCCAATCAACCTGACAGTCATGTTTTTGGACTGTGGGAGGAAGCCGGAGAACCCGGAGAGAACCCACGCATGCACAGGGAGAACATGCAAACTCCGTGCAGAAAGATCCCGGCCCGGGAATCGAACCCAGGACCTTCTTGCTGCAAGGCGACAGCGCTACCCACTGCGCCACTGTGCAGCCCCAACGTAATATTGCAAAGTACAATTTTTTTTAAGTCAAATTTGATATATGTAACATTTTTATAACTGACAGTTATGTGATTATGTGATACTTGATTGTGTTCTAAATTGGCTCCACCTTTAAACAAATAAGAACCATACAGCTTTTTCTTTCTTCATCATCAAAATTTGAAAACAAAACTTTATCGGCGGTCAAATGTTTCACGATTCACCAAAGATTTTGAGAATGACTTCATATTTCAAACCAAATATGGATCAAGGAAAACAAAAAAATTGAAAAAAAAAAGAAAAAAAAAAAGATTTGTCACTTTTCAACACTGTACTTTTTTACGCTTAGCAAATTTACGGTACTTATTCATCTTAACATGCAATATGACCTGGTACATGAAAATCCCTTCTAACACACAAGTTGAGTCATCTGAAAGTTTTCTAATTAATGCAGACAGAGGCGTATAATTAGTGTTGAATAATTAGAGCTTCAGATGAAGCGTTGCCGTGGCACCGAGTTCAGCCGCTTCAGTCCCAGAGGAGGGAAGTTGCTTTCTGAAGACCCGACTCATCGCTCACGCGCAGCGAGTGTGTTGGAAAAATGGTTGGAAGATCCAAATTATTTCTTTACATTGTTTATCTTGTTTTCATGTCTTGGATGCATTACACAACATTTTTCAGATTTTTGTCGCTATTATTAATATTCAACTTGTAACTCATGTCTGCAGTGAGAATCAGTTTTATTCTCTGTGCTGAAAACAATCATTTTCATCTTGTGGACAGCGAAACGAAAAACTAAAATAGAAAAATATGGCCACGGGATCATTTCACCTTCTTGCCATCTTGCATCCATAAAGAGCAAGAAGGGATGAGCAGCGCCACACCAGATGGTAACTGACAGCGCTAGGTCCCTCCTGCTGGCTCTGATTGGTTGTTTCGGGTTAGAACTACAAGAAGTTAGATTTTTGTTTCAGAATTATTATAACCATCACAACACAGAAACGGTTTCAACGAAAATGCAAAACAATACTTTTTATAAAAAAATACATTGCTCAGCTTTAACACATAAAAGATTTTTACATATTGATGCGCTCTAATTAAAGTCGGAGAAACCGCTGCTCTCCTCCGGTTCAGAGCCAGAACTCCTCACCATGTCGTCGCACCGGGCTCGCGGCTAAACCGAGCCGAGCTAACGTTTAGAGCGTCATCATTCCTCCGCACATTTCCTGCATGAACATAAACTCACCAGCCACCTAATCAGGTTCACACCTGGCTAAAACCAGGGTGGATCTCCCTTCTCCTCCAGCTTCAGACTAATTCTTCTCAGCACAGATTCTACAAGGTCCCAGAAACCTTCGCTCCATGTTGGCAGCGAAATAGCATCTCAATATTCCTGCAGATTCAGTGGCTGCATAGCCATGATGCTCATCTGCTATTCCATGGCATCCCTGAGGCGCTGGATTAGAGTTTGGTGAAGGTGAAGGCTCACTGGCACATTAAAGAAACCAGTTTTACATGATATGATGCATCATCTCATTGGAATTTAGCAAAAGCCTGCAGTGGCACCACTAAAAAAAGTAGCAAAAATATGCATGAATCAATTTAAAATGTGTCATTTCATAAGTTGTGCAATAATACAGTTTTTACTTAACACTGTATTTTATTAATGTTGCCTAATACATTCTAATTAGACTAAATGAATAAGCATTTCCACTGACAGAAATGGGCAAATTGAAATTCCGACAATAAATTTGCATAACGGAAATTTACCAGTTTAGAAAAAAAAACATGTTTTTCCACTACAGTGAGGTGATTTTCTGCCACACTAAAATGCATTCTTGCAAAACTAAATTGGAAACACTACTGCTACTGGTGGAAACACCAAATCAGACGACAGGAAGTGGTAGGAGGATGATGGTTTAAGCTTAGCCATGTGTGACTTTCATTTCATTTCTTAGTCCGTGAAAACACAACAATCGCAAAATTGTGTTTTTTTTTCACTTCAGAAGAATATCGACAAAGTTTTGCGTATATTTGTAATGGAAACTCAGCCACTGTGAACGTGATGTAATTACAATCCAGGGCTGCAGCTGTTATGTAGCTTCCTGGTTTAACTCACCTGAACCACATCACTGGATCACCACAAAGTTTGGTCTTCAGTGTAGTTTTCTGTCATCATTTCTTACTTTTTTTTTTTTTTTTTTTGTTTATTTTCAAAAGAAAATGGATCTGTTCAAAGTTCATGCATTTCGTTTCTCTGAAGCTCTCCTCCTCCACTGGTTCAACTGTTCCAAGCCATTTCTAACCGTTTACTAGACTTAAAGGCTCAAGATGAAACAGAATTCTGAAAGCCGTCGTACCTCCAGGTTCTGTTTCTGCCCCACAACTTTGTGCTCTGCTCCAATTAAGGCTGTGATGAACAAGTAGAACCAGCAATAATAATAAGATGTTTCTGTTGTTGAAAGCAAATGAGACTGAAATCCGTCCAGGCTGCTGAGTGGATCCCTGCTCAGATCCGAAGCAGCCCGGAGCGGGACCAGAACATGCTGCACGGATTATGGCTCCCATCTGGCCTCTGAGTCCCAGGAGGAGGACGAGGAAGAGGAGGAGGAAGAGGAGGGCCACGCATCCTGATGTGACCGCAAACCGGACAGACAGAGACAGAGAGTGAGATCTGCACCGTGTTTAATGCCAGAAAATGGACGGCACACCAGCTGCACTCTGACCTGTCGCTAGAGAACATCTACAGACATCAAACACCGAAACCCGCTGGATGTAAATCAGCTCACAGGGAGACCGAAGCGCAGTTGGTTGTTTTGTTACCCTACATTGCTTCATTTTGGTTTTTTTCTTTTTTTAAAAAAGAAGAAAATCAGGATCAGATGTTGGTAGTTTATTTTAAATGTAAACGAGCGTTTCCTTTTTTCGACTAGTGGCGTCAGATCGTTCTCTGATCTGACGGTTGGCAGCGAAACATGTTCTGGGATAATGAACCGTCTGTTTACTTCCAGGTCCCACTGGAGGATTTGTCTCTATAAAATATGTGTTCAATCTTTAGAATTCATGTCCATTTAAATTAACTACGTCAGAACGCTGCGTGACACAATAAAACCCAATAATATCATTTCTCAAGACCTAAGATCAATAGAGAAAGGAGTTTAATATGATAAGTTGATTCTTTTTGTGCCCATTAAAGCTGAAACAGAAACCTGGAGATGGAGCCATCATTACTGTAGCTCAGTGCTCGATTGAAGTGGCTTAGGAGTCAAAAAAAAGACTCTGACTGACCCACTGTTGAGACTAAAAACAACTTTCACCTGGTGGAACAACAAAATGTTTCCAGGGTCTCTTATTCTTTTTCTCGTTGATCTCAAAAATCCTCTTTGAAACTTCCAGCCACCCACTGAGTTAATCCCCAACCTCGAATTTCTGAAGACAGTTAAAAACCTCCTCGGCTCTGAGGAGCCGCAGCCGACCAGTGAGTCAGATTCGATCGGAGTCGATGTTTGAGTCACTTTTGACTGATGCACTGAGCGACCGGCGTGATCTCTAAAGCGTTTTGAGAAAAAAGGAGAGAACCTGAACAGTCCCGACAATTTGACAAACACAAGACGAGAAGTCGGATCGTAGTTACGCTTGACATAATCCGACTCGATGTGTGTGTGCACATGCAGGCACACACACATGCAACTCTTGTCCTGTGTGTAACTCAGAGTGGAGCCTGGTGCCCTGCAGACGCACAAAACCCACCGAGTATTTTTGGTCTAGTTTCTGTTTCCTTTAAAATAAGACCAGAGAATTTTGTCAGCAATATACAGGAGCTTATTTGAGTCAATAATCCTTAACATTGCTGAAAATGTTCTATTAAAGGATTTTCTCTTATAACATGGGGGAAAAATTCAATCAATCAATCAATCAATCAATCAATCAATCAATCAATCAATCAATCAATCAATCAAGTTGACTTGGAAGTTCAAAGTGCTTTACATGATTAAAGCAAAAATAAAAAGTCAAAAACAGCACTTGGTTGACGATTGAGAAACAAACATAACATTTTGACGGGATCATCATCCAAATCATCAATACACATCCGATATATCGGTCAATATTCCATTCATTATCAGAATCACCTTTAAACAGATCGGTTTTTAGGACAGAACTCAGCGTTTCAGCTGGTTTGCAGTTTTCTGGTAGTTTGTTGGCTCTTGTTACAACCTGCCAATCAAACTAGAAGCTCCTGTTTCTTGCTGAAAAATTCCCTTTAAGTTATTTTTGTCTCATTTCCGGTGTACTAAGATATTCAGCGTAGAAACTAAACCAAAATCACGTTTGTGTTTTTGCGGTTAAAGTACTCAGCACCTCCGTGAAAACCTACTCTAACTTCAGCGTTACGTCTGCTCAGGGTCCAAACAGTGAAATGAAAATCAAGCTTCACGCCGAAAACCGAAGATAAAAGCAAACCGAGGAATCAGGACAACAACGGGCGCCTCTAAGGAACAACGCAATGGGACTGATAATGGCTTTTCATGACAAAAAAAAATCACCTTTTAGCAGTGAGTCAGTAACGGCAATACGTTTTTCTTTTTTCTTTTTGTTATCTGCCGCCGCGGTGTCACCCCCGGCAGCCGCCTTCCGCCCGGCTGACCCCGGCGGACGACAAGTCCAGATCAGGAGATGATTCCCCAATTTCCTGACATCTGTTTTTGTGCTGAGCTGGAAACTCTGACAAGTTCTCCGCTGAGAAAGTTTCCAGAAGGCGACGTTAATCCGAACAGCGAGGGCGGGGGAGTGGAGTCTTCTTGTCGGATTGAAGCATGAAGTTCAGTGAAACCCGCATCTGTTTGCCCAGAGCATCAGTCAGACTTTAACTCGCTGCCTATCAGAACAATAAGCCGTCCGCAATAAAACGTCATGTGAAAGACTCACTGTTACCCTTCAATAAATCCCAAATCAGGGTTGTTGTTTTTTTCATCGTAAGTGTTTTGTTCTCCTTGATGTTTGTGTCCAGAATTGCGACTTGATGACATCGTTTGGAAAGCACTGAAGGTGAAGGACATTAATCGCAGATGCATATTCAAAAGGCAGGATCTGAGCCTTGCTCTGTGCTGACAGAATCACTTTTTAATGCGCTTTGGAATGCAGCGTTGTTAAATTCGTGGCACCTTTATCTTTCCTTACAAGACTTAGAGCGTAATAAGCGAGAGCGAATAAAAACCCTGTCTGTAATTTTAATGTTGCATACATATCTGGGTTGCCTCACTTCGTCCCAAGCAGGTTTTCACCTTAAAGTTTAGCTTTCGTAACAAATCTCAAGCTGAATATATTTCACAGAGCGCTGGGCAGCAAACCGATATATGTAAGGTATTCAGAGACATAAAGTACTGTTTTTAATACCGACTTAAAAACCTGATGAATCTTTTGCCAAAAGCAGTAAAACTGTGGAATATTTATGAATGGACGGTGTGGTTATTATAGGAGTCATTTTTTTACATGGCTGGGTTCTCTTTTCTCTTGCAGTGAAAACTTTTTAAAGGAACAGTATCAGGTAAAATCAACCTTTTACAATCCTCATCAAAAACCTTCCTGGTGTGTTTAATAAATACTAAGACTAGCCAGCAACAATTAGCAAATACTGTTGGACCTGAGCTTCTGCTGAGCTCATCATAGGAGATACTTCTTAAATAACGCTGGTAAAAATATTAAAAGGTTAATAGAGGAGCCACGTTGTGCTGACTTCCTGAAGGCGGGGTTTCAGAAAGAGGAGGAACTTCTTAAAGAGACAAAGGCCTAATTTGAAGGTGCTAAAATACAAAGTCAGATTTCTTTTAAGTCATGTTTGGTAAATGGAGCAACCAAAGGTAACAATTATTTGATTGTGCTATAAAATGGCACCATGTGGCACTGCAAATAAATAACACTGCCCCTTTAAGAAGGAGATTGAAGCCAGCTATCATGTTGACTTTACATTCGTGTGTGATTTTAATGTCTGCAGGAGGTGCCACATAAATACATTTGATATTCTCTTTATTTTACAACTGGATTCCTTCATTATGGTGTGCAAAGACATTCTGATGTTACTCAGCGTGCCGCATATAAGAGAAAAACAAAGTGTAATAAGCCAGTTCAGTCAAATCAAGCATCCCACTGCTTCAATTGGCAACTTGTCTGATCGGTACAGTGGGCGTCGAAAGGAAAATAGGACCAGGAAGAACAGCTAGTCTCCAGATTAAATAAACTGGTGAGTCAGATTACTACTGGTTGGCATTTATCATATTAATTATCATTTATTTTGAACCATTTCTTATGGTAAAATAAAACATGATTCATGATTGTCACAGTACATTTCAGACAATGTTAAAAAAAAACTGACTCAAATGTTATTTGAACTACTTTCTGCTTTTATTTCCCTCTAGAGCTTCAATAAAAGCCCACATCATCTCTAATATTTAGCTAGCATAGATTTCACACAATGAGACACATTCAAGTTCAGTGTGATTTTTTTTTTTATTTCTTTGTTTTGGAGGTTTAAAAGGTGAAAATCACAGTCTGATTGAAAAAAAAAAATCAATAGCTTTAGCACATAATTTGACATAATGTGCTTTTTCATTGTTGTCACGGGCGACTGTCTAACTGAGCGCGTCAGTTTCCCTTTCTGTTCTGCTCGGCTCCTTTTGTTCCCCGTCGTCAGAACGTTACGCGCAGTTGGCCCGGTGTTCCCGCCCTGGCTCCGCGGCTCCCGCTGCTCTCACGTTTAATGATCCTCTCAGAGGTTTGAATGTGCAGCTGATTAGGTCAGATTGATTGCTGGGCTCAGATGACCGTCTCTGACACGTTTAACACAACTCCTGCCCCAGGCAGTCAGTGTATTTTTTATTTTTTTTCTTTCCTTTTAAAAACCAAATTTTTTAAAATTTCTGCTGCTTGTTTCATTTTGTTTTTTTCCACACAGCTAGAAAGTGCAAAGTTGGCTCAAAACCACAGAGACACAGCAGCTGCATTCAAATCTAATTAGTTCCTGGGATTTTGCAGTTTTGGGTTTGTTCCCTGTCACATTCAGGATTCTTCTTGTCGAGTTTCCTTTGAATAAATATTTTTATTTTACTGTTCTCTGTTGTTTTTTTAATTTACTAGATTTTTTTTGTGCAAGCAGCTTCATTTTTCAGGATTTTTCGCCCGCTTCTCTCCCCCGGCATGGACACGATCTCCGATTTTCAGTCGTCCTCCTGTCAGACGTTGTTTCATTGTGTGGTCAGAGCTTCTTCAGATTATTTCCTTTGCTGATTTGACTCTCACCATGCGAACCTCGAGGCCGCCCAATCAGAGCCGGCAATCCGTTTGTTTAACAGAAATGCACCTTTTGTTGATTTACAACAGTCAAATTCCTGTTGTTAATTGTTGCAAGTTTACTTTTTTTTTTTTTTTAAACGGGACATTTAATATGAAATAACATTTCCATGTAAATACATGAGATTGATTTCCCTTCATCGTCCATCGTCCAATTGAGGTTGACGTATACGATATTTAATAATAACAACAGAAAAAAAGTTCAAACCTTTCCTGCTACCTGCAGGCTGATTGGACTGTCTGTGTTTCCTCCCCCAAGACAAGAGGAGTTCAGTGGGACTTGGTCTGTCTTTGTCAGAAGCAGGTGGCTGAGAAAGTAATATGAAACTATCAGACAACGAGATCCTAATGTGCCGGTGGAACGCTCCATAATGCCTTCGAGCAGACAGCGTAATGTCCGCATGATCAGAGCTAATCTCTCTCCCAAATCACTCATTCGTTCTGCTCTCAGAGCGCTTGACGAACTGCACAGCACAGATATCAGAGTCCTGGCTTGCCTCAGTTTGGTTACTTTTGTAACCAAACTGAGGAGGAAGGCTTTAGCGCTGCCAATCAAGCTCATGCGCGTACTGTTCCGTGTGCTAATGGTGGAGAAACAACTTGCTGTAAAACACCAGGCTCTGCTGTCAGGAAGAAGCCGTAGGCTAGCAGTCTGTGATCAGCGGCCAGATGTTGGAAACCTCGAAGAAGACGACAGGAAGTGGTAGGAGGATGATGGTGTGTGTTTGTTTTTTTCAGACAGCGTGCAGCTGGCTCCCCCAGAGCTGTCACAGCCTCACACAGTTCATTAAAAGTTGTGTCAGTTGAAGGTGTTGAATCCATGACTACGACTTCCCCACATCGCCGCATACGCAGCCACTCCTCAATATAAGGAGCTTATTTCTCCTCTGATTGGCTGATGGATGACGAGCGTCAACGCCATTCGCGTTGACTTATGAATATATTTCATATTCATCTCACTGTTTTATGTCCATCGCTGCCGTGATTTTAAACACCTGAACAAACGTATTAACAGATTTTAATTTTGTTTCTTATTTAATGGAAAAGCGACGATTGCAAAACTGTGTTTTTTTCGACACTAGAGGAATACAAACATTTACCCACATTAGAAACGGAAACGCAGCTAACGGCTCTCGTTTTACCTTTTCAGTCATCTTTATTGGCCATTACCTTCCTGCTGCCTGCGTCAAACTCACCATGATTTCTAGGTTCCTTCATTTCTCCTCTCCTCTCCTGCTCTGCCTGAGAGAGCTCAGTGAATGTACTTGTCACTATAAACATATTTGGATTGAACCGCGGCACCATTGCTGCCACCTTTCACCCGCATGATGAAATGATGGTTCTCCACCCCAGCTGGCTGATGTCACTCTCTGGGAACAAACAACGGGAGGATTTTATTTATTTGCGGTGTAGCTTCTTGCTCTCTGGCTTATGTGTGCTGAGAATGACGGGAGTAAATAAAAACAAGTCTACCGCTGACAAACGGTAGACTTGTCAGCGGTAGACGTGTCAGTCTACCGCTGACAGTTTTGCTGACAGTTTTGCATCAAAAGCACTAAAGAGGACAGGGTGAACCCTGAGTTCTTCTTCACTGGCTGCAGTTTCGGTGGATTCTGTGTTTATTTTTGATGCCACCAAAGAAATTCTGTTTCTTTTCTTTGGTTTTCAATGAGGTCAGGATGACAGAGGGATACCTGGCCAACTGGTGAGGACGTGGCAAAGATCACGGAATATGACGTTCTTGTGGGCAGAAGTCCAACCTGCCAACAGCGTAAAGCTCGGAGGTGACTTCCACTAAACGCCTGTGTTTCCTGGGATTCGCTACACGACTTTTGGCCGAATTATTCAAAACCCAGACTCAAGTCCCCTGCCATGTCGGCCACCTCAAATGCCTGAAAGGAGACATGGAACGACTCTTCGACGGCGCAGGCTGAGCGTATGCATCACGTCACGTGACGTGTAGTTCATGAACACGGCTGAGCGGGCAACCTGACTGCAGAAAGAGTCAGCGTGAATTTAAACCATCACCGGTTGCCACAGTAACCTGCCTTTTTGAATACATGGGCATGAATGAGGCGTCTATGCGTTTATGTCTCTGGTTTTAGCGTTGGCTAGCATGTTGTCAGCGCACTGCAGCTGTTGATTACAGCATGCACTGAAAAAAACAAACAATTTTAAATGTTTCTGGTCTCGTTTATACTTCTAATATCTTAGTACACTTGAATTAAGCCAAAACTGACTTAGAAGCAACTCATCAGCAAGATATGATCCCTTGATATCGATGAAAAAATATTATCAATATTTTCCATTGGCAGGAAAATTGTCTTGCTTTACGTAGTTGAGTTCATGAAAAATAATCTTGCAGTGAAATCATATGACTTTCATGCATGAGCAGCAGGAATAGCCTTGTTTTTTTTAATTATCAAGACCTGACATTCAAAGCCCCCTTAAGGTTAGGAATGTATTTTCAGGAGTGGCAGAAATCCCTGAGATGAAAGAAGTCGACAGAGTCCCCACAAACCCAACGAGCAGCAGATGCGTGGGCGTGCATGTGTGTGTGTGTGTGTGTGTGTGTGCGCGCGTGTGTTCTCACCCTCATCCTTTGAGATGTGGAAGATCTAGCAGACAAATCCAATTTGGGGGTAAACAAGTGTGTTACGCCGAGCCAAGCCTGGTTTTGGAGTGTGGGAATCTGGAGTATTCAGGTGCGTGCGTGCGTCTGCATACATGTGTGTGTGCGTGCGTGCGCGCTTCCTGTGGGTGAGCCGCTGCGATGTGCGTCGTCTTCATCGTCGGTGTGTTTCTGTTTGTTTCATCCTCCTTGCTCTCCTCGTTCCTCTGCTCTCCGTATCTCAGTGCTTTCGGAGCCTATTTCTGATCAAATCAACCTTCCTGGCCCCTGGGGAGCTCATTTCCTTGCTTCCAGTTTTCACTCCTCCTTCATCAGTTATTTCCATATTTCTTTGCTTTTCGAACACTTTGCTGCAAACAAGGTCATCCAAATCCTTCACTCTTTGTTCTACCTTCTTTTTCATTGTTTTGTTTATGAAAAGTGGCACTAAGTATAATCTTAGTTTGATCACGACTGATAATTCTTTTTAAATTAGAGTTGAATTGACGTAAAGGGGCAGTATTATGTAAAAGTATTTTTTTTGTGATGTTAAAACATTATTCCCTCATCAAAAACAAACCTGGAGTGTTGCTTCGATATCTTTGAGAAATCTTTTGATCTCCACGGCAACCATTCAGCTTAACGCCTTGGTGGACCTAGCTCCGCCTTCGAGGACGCAGTCGGCTTCCAAGCTTCTTCGTCACAGAGCAGCTCTCCCCCGCTCAGCTCCTTCAGACTAGCCAGCAGCAATTAGCAAATACGCCTGTTGGAGTTCATTGTAGGAGCTACTTAAGAGTGAAACGCTGGTAAAAGCATTGTTAGAGGGTTAACAGAGGAGGGGTGTTGGGATGACCTCATGAGGGCAGCGGGAGCTTCTTAAAGAGACAGCGGTTCAATTTCAAGGCATTAAATCACAAAGTAAAATTTCTTCTAAGTCATATTTTGATATATACAGCATTTTTATAACAACTGAAATGCTACAATAAGGCGCTGTGTGCCTGGAAAAGCCATTGTGCTTCAAAGACTTTTAAGTTTTTTTGTCCATTTTTGTGCCTTGACAGATTTCACAGTTGCAGCTTAAATCTCCAGGCTCTAATGTCAGAGTCTATTGTGTTCTAGTTCCCTCAGACTCACCTCAGGGGGAAAAGGAGGCTCTTCCAGGTTTGGCTCACATTCCTTTCTCTCTAATGGAGCACGTTGTGCGACCTCTGGTCACCTGGAGGCAGTCGCAGACGTGTGTGTCAGCCGGGCCGGTGACTTTCATATGAGACGTCCGCCGCCTCGCTCCCAGAGCATTCATAAATGTTAAAACGCGAAAGCCCGGAGCGCAGCAGGAGCCAATATGGACAGATATGAGAAATATTGGACCTAATCTGAAATGAGAAATTACCGAACGGAGTCGAAACCGAGACGTCTCACACACACACACACAGCGAGCAGCTGCAGAATGGTTTCCGTTATGGGAGAACTGTGGCACGATGTGAATGATTTTCAAAAATAAATGCACACTAACTGAACCTGTTCAATGTTGATCATTAAGGTGAGCATTCGGTACCTTAGCTAAACCATGGAAAGGTGAAAAAAGCCCTACAACAACACAGTCAAATGTGTTACCAAAACACTGATTAGCAAGTCATACAGTGACTGTTTAACAGTGAATGCAACAGAAAGTCTTTATTTTCTACGCATAATCATTTGTCTCTCTTGCCACCAATATGCTATTATCCATTTAGCTCACGCACTGAGGAAGATGTGAATCTCTGTGGAGGTTAATCCAGTTTGCAAAGAGCTGTTATTCATTTAATTCATTTGCGAAATCTGTGGAAACTTTAAGCTCAGAAATAAATCCCTCAGTCTCCTTCGTGACCTGTTATCTACATAATGTCACCATCCATATATTCATACTGTAATAGCGGTTCTGTCGAAAAGAGGTTTTGCCCTAAAGGCTCTTGTTTTGGCCTAAAAGAGTTTCAGAAAAGTGTGTTTCAGAAACACTTATCTACCTTGAAAAATCCGTCTTTTTTACTCATTTGTACCTTCAATGTCCTCGTCTCTGCTTTGACAAGTTCTACGCACTTCCCTCTGTATTTCTGTCCATGTAAATATTAACATGACATGCACTCTGTATAGCACTCTTGTGTTCCTATTGTCCCTCAAAGGCTTTCCCCCCTACATGTAACGTTTATTTATACATGTCTAAATTTATGCTGCAGTTCTTGTTCTGTTTACGAAACACTTTCCTCCTTATACACACACTTAAACATTTATGACAGGAGATTCAGTACATTATGCTGCAACAATTGGATTCTGGATCAAGGCACCACAACAGACTGCCTGCAGGCGCGTATGCATATTGTGCAACTTCAAATGTGTTTTTTCTTTAAAGAATGTCCAACGAGAGTATAGTTAACGCATGTTTAGGTGATCATTATCAGTATGTTTTGCTGCTGAAACGCAACAACTCAGGACATGATGTCTTATACACGAGACTTTTAACCAACATTCTAGTTTGACATTTTAGTTTGCTTTCAAAAACTTTGAGAAGCTGCTGGAGTTTTTGGTTAACACTAGCATTGTCTAACATTAGCATTGTCTAACATTAGCATCGTCTAACACTAGCATTGTCTAACATTAGCATCGTCTAACAGTAGCATTGTCTAACATTAGCATTGTCTAACATTAGCATCGTCTAACATTAGCATTGTCTAACGTCGTTTTTTTCTACTGTTTAAACATTTGGCTTGAAACATATCATGACTCGGTTCCAATTGACCATGCGTAGACAAGTCTGACAGAAAAACATGGCCTCCTGTTTTATAAAATGTCCACATTGCTATGAAATGCCATTTGATTTAATGACTAGATGTTCAGGTCAGATGGACCTTATGACAAGTAACTCCTACAATGAGCTCCAACACGTGTTTGCTAATTGGTGCCGGCTAGTCTGAAGGAGCTGAGTGGGGGTGAGGTGGAACTGCAGCTCAGGGGAGGGGTTTTGTCTCTGAAGGTGGAGCTAGGTTCATCCAGGCGTTTCGTACAGATGAATGGTCGCCATGGAGATTAAAGGATTTCGCAAACATGCATAAAAGAACCAAAGCAACTGTCCAGGTGTCTTTTTGATGCAGTTCATTCAAAATAAATACATTCAGGTGTAATAATGTGTTAAATACAGAGCCGAGTGTGTGGAAAAACTGAATCTGTAATGCTGCTTTTCTCTGTCAAACCGTGTTCAAGCTCCTAACATGACAGCTGTTATGTCACTGTTTTGCCACATAAAAGCTTTTGATTAACAGCCTGCAGCTTTCAGAAGGTGCGGTCGCCCAGATTTAACCTCCCTGAGAGACTTTTCAAGTGATCGAATCTCTTTATGCCTCTTGTCCATTTGCAAATCGATGCCCTGCGCTCGGCCAGCCGCCGTTCCTTTCTCCAGCCGCATCAAAAACCCCAGGATGTCTGATTCACTGTTCGCCCTGAGGGCTGCACAATGAAAACACAATCATCCTGCACTTCCACTGTGGACGTCTGGCTTTACTGCTTCACCCAATAAAAGGTAAAAAGAGAAAGAACAGAACAAAGTGTCAGTCAACAAGCATTTATCACACTGGCTGCATCTGCAACTGAGAGACAGTTGATAGGTGTACAGAGTTTTTCTCTTTTTTTTTAATCATACGTAAATGTTTTTTTGTTTTTTTTTTACGTTTGTTAAAACTGTCACCACATCGTATCAGTTTGTTATGAGACACATAATGTGTGAAAAGATGGATCTCCTGCACCTCTTAATTGCCGTCTGAAGAAATGCACCAAAATACAACCAATCAGAGCCAGGAGGAGGGGCTTAGCAATAAAGTTGCTAAGTTGGAAAAAAAACATTTTATGACCTCCTGCCAACAAGTGAAGTTAAATCAACTCTTGTTTCCTGGAATGGAATGAGATCAAAATGATGTAACTCCTTCCCCTAAAGTCACCGTCTCAGTGCCAACTCTGGCTGAGTTTCCATTACAAATGTCCCAAAACTTTCCAATATTCTGCTAATGTCAAAAAACACAATTATTTGCTCACAGTTTGAAGTTAAATCACACTGCACCATCATCCTCTTATCACTTCCTGTCGTCTTCTTCATCGTTTCTGCCAGCAGTAACATCAGGCTGTTGATCACATGACTCGTGTGATTCAAAAAAAGTGCCTCTCTTGCAGTTTTGCAAAAAAAACACTAATCCTTCCATCCAGTGCATAAACATTTGAACAAAAAACATGTTTTTCTTTTTCCGAAATTGGGGCGTTCCTATTAAGGAAAGTTATTTTCATGATTCCAATCTGTGCAATTATTTGGTCAATGGAAACACAACCAGTGTCTCACAATATGAAATAGTGGCTAGACAAGCCTGAACACTCGCTAAAAATAGCAATAAAGTTGCCAGGTTGATAAAAAACCAGCATATGTTGATTTGGCAATGAGTTGCAGTCAAATCCACTCTTGCACGATGTAACTGCACCACCTAAAGTCACCATTTCAGTGTTCTGATTATAGCAAAGCATCTTGTTAAATTATACTATCTGTGACACACACACACACACACACACACACACACACACTCTGTCAGAAGCAGAGCAGAGAAAATCCCACTTTCTTCTCATGCACCTCTTGTGCAGCTCTCACTGTGTGTATAATGCATGAGGCTGGCAGAAACAACGCCACCACCGGTGTGGCCTCCCTCCAAGCGCTCTCACCCCTTTGAGGCGCCGCACACAGAGGAAACTCCCGGTGGCTCTCTGCAGGCGAGCGAAGCAGAGGTGACGACGCCAGGACACGTTGTGCCAGAGCCCCAGAACCTTGAGGACGGCAGACGGCCATCGCGAGCGAAGGGTCACGTCTGCAGGGACCTTACCGGGACTTTCTGGATTGAAAGCGAAGGGAATCTCCTCATGGGGGATAAATCACTACAGATCTGGGTCATGTCCGTCAGAGACTGTGGAGCCTGTAATAATGTGATACTATCAGTCCCTGAGGGGGGAATTGTGTTTTCTACCCAGTCTTTGTTGGGAAGTGAGAATGGCAGGTCGGCCACAGAAGAGTGAATCTCCTCTAATTCAGATGGAAAGGGAGCAAACACGAGGCAGCGAATTCAAATAAATCTGCAGATTTCGGGCAGATTTACATAGTCTTGCAGTTTCCACCACAAACGGATGTTTCCAAATAGCTACAGTTTGTTTCCTCTTAATCTTATCAACTTTTAATTTAAATGTGCCAGTTCCTGTCCACCTCATACGGTTTTGGATTCCTTTTCTGAGTGAATTTTTCTTCTGATTCAATTTATTGTTGCAAGCAATTAATCGACTTCTATTCAGTTGTCAATTAATAGTTTATTAGATTAAAATGAGTTCCTATCAATTAACTAAGAACATCTTCTTAGACTGTCTTTCAGTGTTGTAGTTTGGCCTCCACCCAGAAGAGGGCACTGCTGGTTATCTTTAAGCAGATTAAGTTGATACAGAAACAAAGATGGGGGAGGCGTACCAGATGAAGAAAGACAAACAGCAGTTTTTGCAGTTCGGATTTGGAATATTAATACTTGACTAGCTTTATAATTGGAGAAGTTTTTGTTTTTTTTAAGTATTTAACACAGCTGACACAAAATATTATTAAAATTGAAAGATTTTTTTTGTTCGGTATAAAACCCTTACCCTTTTTTTTTTCATAGAAAAGCGGTCAAACCTGTTGATGTAAAAGGTGAAATCGGGTTTTTAAAGAAAATTAATCGCCAGTTGATCGATAATATTAATCAGTTCGCGACACAGAAGTTATTAGATTAACCACAAAATTTTTTTTAGAAAAAAAAAAAAATCGGAAGTTGTCGAAAGTAAAACATTTTTGACTCAGTATATTTCCAAAAGCGGAACATTTTCGATGTGGTGAGCGTCGTAGTGGTCTGAGCTTTGGGACCCACGACTTATGACAAGATGGAACACTCTGCTGAGTCATTAAATATAAGATAACATTTGACTCTATTATGCCACGTCATAAATGACAATACAATAGGCACTCACGGCCTATTGTATTATTCAGATTCAATAACTAAAGTTTTATCTCAGTGAAAGGAATATATCACTGACTCGGTCCTGCTTTTTAAGAAGGGGTTTTATAAAGTAATTTTTTTTTTCATTTGTTATGGAAATGACCAAAATGTGGCCGCCTGCAAAGCAGAGCAAAAACAAAATGAGTGAAATTAGGGAAGTCGTCTGGTTCCACAATGACTGCTTGTCTTATTCTTAGAAAGGAAAGAAGAAAATGGAGAGGAAAAATAACAGTGTAATGGACTTGTTTGACAAGTAGAAAAAACATAAATAAATGATAATAATAATAATAAAAAATAATTTTCATTTTACAAAAACAGCTTAGAGAAATAGTGAGGGAAAAAAAAGAGATAGAGGAGAACAGCAACAATGACGACGATGAGGAGGTGATTATAAAGAGACTGGCGGTGACCATGGCGACGTGGAGCTGCGTGGATGAGTCATCTCCTCCCCAATAATGAGGGCCAGCGTCGGGTCGTCTCTCACCTGTCGGTTTGGGGGAACCAAACACTCCTCCATGACCTGGAAGGAAGAGACGTTCGTGGCGATCTGGGTCTGAATTACTTCTGTCAGAACACACACACACAGAAAACACACACAAATAAAACGCCTCCAACAAAAAAAAAGATTATATTTTAAATTTTGATTCTAAAAATCGCTTTCTGTTGGCCAACATGGGCTAATTTCTTAAAACAATGTTAACATCTCAATTAGAAAATGTGCATTGAAGTTCAATTCGAAAGGATTTCTATAATTGTAATGTGTGAAGATGAGAAATAATGTTATTATAATATTGATATAACATTGATGGTTCTATGGTTCTATTTTTGTTGGAATGCAAAAAAAAAAAAGAGATTAATTTTTAATATCAGGTGTTACAATAATTAGTGTCCTGAAAATACTTTCCAGAAATTTAAATAAATAAATAAATAATGAAGCTCAACATTTAATATTCTGTGTCAGAAAGTTTTCACTCCATGCTGATGTTTTTTTTTTTTTTTTTTTTTCATTTTTAGGCTGTTACAAAACACAGTGGTGAAACATGAAACTGTTGCTGCGCCAGTTACTCAACAGGTTGTTGCTAGGTTACCAGAATGAGTGAGTTAGTGGATGCTGGCAACCTTGTTTAGCTGTTACTGGTTGAGCAGCTAAAGCCTTTCCGCCTACATCCCCCAGAATCCCCCAGCATCAGAGCTCGGGGAAATTATGGATCATTACATCAGATGTAATATCTATTGTTACTATCTATGACCACAAATATTGTCATTGATTTATTGTTCAGCTTTCAAACTTGGACATCGATGTGGAAGAACGACAAATAATTTCATTTCAACTTTAAATAATAAAGTGTTTTCCTCTTTCTTTTTCTATTGTTTTTACTTTATTCTCCCTTTCCGTATTCAGTCTCTGTGCTCTGCAGCTTGATTGACCGTCATAGAACTGGTCTCTGAAAATAGACTCCCCCATGATGTATCTACTGTGAAAACGCGTCACATTCAGGATTCGGTATTGTATCGTATCAGCAGCTGAGTGGTTTCAACAACAACATCTACTGTGACAGTGTGTGTGAGTGTGTGTGTTTAGGAGCAGAAGTGTCGGCCAGGCCTCACCTTCAGGCTTGTTCACAGTTTGTCAAAGATTTGGAAGAATTGGGTTACGTTTCATTTGACTGACTCATTACCAAAGCGCTAGATTGTCTTCTAAGTATTCCTGCAGCGTACCGCAGATGTTCAGCAGCTTTTGTTTTTTTTTTTCCCGTCCCTTCTCTGCAGATTATAAGTGGCCCCTTCCCGCCGACCTCTGCCCGATCTGGATCTACCTGGACGTCCTGTTCTCCACGGCGTCCATCATGCATCTCTGTGCCATTTCACTGGACCGCTACATCGCCATAAGGAACCCCATCCACCACAGCCGCTTCAACTCCCACACCAAGGCTCGTGTCAAGATCATGGCAGTCTGGACCATTTCAGTGGGTGAGCGCACCGGGGAGAAAAAAAAAAAAAAAAAATCTAATCAAATCAAACCTAATCAGACTTATGAAAAGGTCAGATTTCACACTTTTCCTGAGAACTTCCCGTATCCGAAAATAAACGTGATGGGGAGGGAATTTTAGCTGATTTGGTGCAGTTGGAGCAAATTTTTTTTGTCCGGGCAGAAAAAAAAAAAAAACCTTCTGAAGAAGAGACATACTGAGGAATGGATAAATTGTAAAATCAAAACTCAAAGGAGCCACTGGGTGTTTTCACGCCTGATAGTCGGGTAGATTTAATTCAATTAAATCTCACTGAGAACCAAAACTGCAGCATTTGTTACATGTTCAGCTGCTGCGATTCTCTTTCATTCTCTGTCAAACGAAACGAACCCTTTGAAAAACCTGTTCCCCTCCTCGCCTGTGGTGGCGCAGCACCAGGAACTACTGAAGGAAGAAATGACACAAAAACCTCTGAAGAAGACATCAAGCTCCAACCTCCTTCTTTACAAAACCTAGACAGAAATGGAGCAGCGGTTGTAGGATTTCTCTTTTGTCTTTGGGAAAAAAATCTACAAACGATTTTTCTCCCGCTGGCGTTAGACTCTCACGTTTGTTTTGGTTGTGTTTACCCAGAATTCCTTGCGCCACTGTCCTTTGCATGCTTTTGTAGGGGTCTTCGGTCTGCGTGGTCTGCATTCCACATGCATTCCAACCACGCCGGAGTTCACGACCTGAGACCCGGGTTTTCAGACGGACCAGAGTTCGTCCTTTTGGTCCACTTCGTGGTTCACACCTCCCAAATGGACTGGATTTTCTAGACAGTCAAACCTGAGTTCAGTCAAAGCAGGGCTGGTGGGAGTGAATCAGAAGTCTGTAGATTGTCCAGAATCAAAACTGCAGCACAATTTTTTTGTCCTAGTGTATGAATAAGAAAAAACTAAGCGGGTCGGGTTCCATGGAATCCACCATCACTGCCTCATTTGAATTCAGCGAATTACTCAGTCGTCCCAAAGCTGCAGACATAATCTGGGCGAGACTTGCAGAAAACCTTCCTGAACAAACTCGCTTCAAACAGGCCGAAAAAAGATAATTCAACCTGACCGTCGCTGCTGACGGACGGCCGCGAGCAAGAGATAGAGAACGGGAGAAAGAGAGAGAACGTGTCAACGCCGGCAGCAGAGTCGGGAACTGTCAGGACGCGGAGCAACGAGCAAAGAGCTGCGGACGGCAGATAAGTTCAGGCAGGAAGAGCTGGAAAGTGAGAGGGGAGGAGGCAAGGTGAGGCGGAGGGAGCAGGAGAGTTATTCAGACACCAAAAACCTCCGAGACATGGCTGAGGAATAATTACAACATTTTAGTTGCAGCTATTATTCAACAGATTTACACAGCATTTACACAGGTTTACAAATTTACACAGCAGTTTAGAGTTTTGTTTTTTTTTCCATTTGTTTTTTTTTTTTTTGTTTCACACTAAAGATGATGTTGCTTCCTGGTCCGTTGTCCAAATGGCTCCACGTGCAGCACATGACGCAAAATAAAACGTCTTCGGTGCAATCTGAAGAAGCAGCGATGTTTTCATAAAAACGGCAAATAGAAAGCAAGCACTGATCAAAAATAATTTGACAGAATCGTGCAGACACTCTGCCGGTTTGCTCAGAGTAGATTCCACTTTGAAATATGTTTCATGTTGCTTTTATCGTGTCATAGATTCAGTTAGCAATCACACAAACTTCCTCTCCAGTTCCCAAAGGGAGAAACTGAGAAACACGGTGATGATGTAAGACAAATTTCCCCAAGACTTTTACTAATTTCTTCACAGAGGACAATCAGATCCTGATAATTAGGTTTTGCAGCTTTACAACTTTTACTCCGCTGCTCTGCATTTATTGACTACTGAGTCTCAGAGGAGTAAATTTGACCATTTGCAGTCAAATTTTTATGAGCGCACTGCAGCTGTAAACCTCCCGCGTGGAGAGTGGCGCCAAACACACCCGAGTTGAAGAAAACAGAAGAAAAATAATAATGGAAAAGTGTGGAAATACATCTATTTTTTTTCCATTGAACCTTTCTATGTCCCATCAACTACAAGACATTTGAAAAGAGAAAATAAAAATTCAGACATAAAGACATGAAGACATCATCTTCCTAAAGGGATGTGCTGATCCCTTTTCCTACAAAATGTATCTCCATTGAAGTACTGCAGGTTTGATAAACTGCTGAACAGATAAATTAAAAAAAAAAAAAAGAAATTTTTAATCACAAAACATTTTAGTATTTTTATTTTCTTTAATTGTAGCCCAGAACTACTTTGTTCTGGGCTACAAATTGTCCCACAAGAGCAAAACTGTAGCTACCGCTGATCTAGACGTTTCATTAAAAGACTCACTTTATCAGGAAATAGAAGAAGTTAGAAAACGTTAGTGGATAAAAAAAAAAAAAAAAGGCATTTCTATTGATGGAGCCTTTTTAAAATAGAAGAGTGATGATGAGAGGAACTTCCTGCACCGGCAATAAATGAATGAGTTTAATTGCTGCCCTCCTCTAACACTGTCCAATAAAGAAACGGCTGCTTTACGAATGCTTGCCACGGTTTGTCCTTCTTTTGAAGGACAAAGAGGTAATTTGACTCAGAGCCTCTATTCCTGTCGCAGCTTCCTGCAATAGAGTAAATGATGAAGATGGATGGCATTTCTTGTCCACCTAACAGGCTACAAAAATGGCTTTTTAAATAGGTCTCTGTGACCTGACAGTGTCAAAAACAGTACTGTCCATGAAATGTAAAAGTGACCTCCGAAGGTTGTAGTTTGTTTTATTGCAATGTGAAACATTACACTGAATTTCAATAGATTTGTATTGAAAAGAGAATTTATTTCGGCAATTAACATCCAATAGCGAAACTGATGCACTTCAAGTTTGTCATTGAAACAACAACAACAACAACAAAAGTATAATTATTTATATTGACTGACATGGGGCTGCACAGTGGCGCAGTGGGTAGCGCTGTTGCCTTGCAGCAAGAAGGTCCTGGGTTCGATTCCCGGCCCGGGGTCTTTCTGCACGGAGTTTGCATGTTCTCCCTGTGCATGCGTGGGTTCTCTCCGGGTTCTCCGGCTTCCTCCCACAGTCCAAAAACATGACTGTCAGGTTAATTGGCCTTCCCAAATTCTCTCTAGGTGTGAGTGTGTGTGTGCATGGTTGTTTGTCCTGTTTGTCTCTCTGTGTTGCCCTGCGACAGACTGGCGACCTGTCCAGGGTGAAACCCGCCTCTCGCCCGGAACGCAGCTGGAGATAGGCACCAGCAACTCCCGACCCCGTTAGGGAGAAGGGTGACGGAAAATGGATGGATGGATGGATGGATATTGACTGACATGAAATAAGTTTTTCAGCCGCATCACTCGGCCCCAGCAGCCCGACAGGCTGAAGGAGGCGGCTGAGGCTCGGCTCCTGGTTCTGGAGGCAGGACGCTCCTCTGGGCCGAGCCCCGTTAATCTCCTCCACGTTCCTGAATCAGCTTTTCTTCACAGTCCTTTAAAGGTCGGAGTCGCCATTGTTGCTTGTGCACCTTTTTCAAACGCACTTTATTCCCACTCGCCTTTTTTTTTATTAGTGTAATTGGAAGCAGCGTGTGAGCAGCCGGCTCTTTTTCAGCAGTGACCTTTTGCGGCTCCGGTCTCCTCACGGGGGGCCGGCGGTCGGTCAGTGACCGTCTGCTGAACAACTTTCAAGCCGGCACTCCTTCCTCTTGGCTTTGTGGATCGTGACATTGCCATGAGATAACGTTTCCGTGTTAAAAATCGGTTTTGTTTTGTTTTTCTTGGTCTCCAGGCAATATTTGAATTTTCTCAGGAACTCGATTGAGGGTTTCATTACCTGTAGGACACAACATCATAGAAAAAAAAACAATCTCTGCCTTTAAAGATCCTATTATTGGTTTTATGTAACATTGCAATCTTTAAAGAAACTACATTTCGGGGCTTTATTGGCTGCAGGCTGTCATCACGTAAATCAACAGAAATAGACACTTAAAAAAATCAACAAATGCTTGAGTCATGTTTTAATAATCTAAACACCAAATGTTCCTAAACCTGCATTAATTCACTAAGTGCAAACCGTCACAGCGTTACATCAGAATCTAGCGTCTCCAATCGTGTCTTCGCTCTTGAGGACACAACCAATCAGTGTCCAGGAAAATGTACGATGTACGATATAGGTACCTGTTTTCAGACAACAATTCCTTAATATTAATAAAGTACTGATTTCAATCGGCAGATTATTTCACTAAAAACATTTTTAAAAAAAGAAATGTCTTGTGAAATAATCTACCAGTGGAACCAGAACCTTTTCATCAACACTAATGAACTGTTGACTTAAAACAAGCTCCTACATCCTAAGTTATCTCGGTTCAGGTCAAGTGAACTGAGACATTTGCTCTAGAAACTTGACCAAAAGTACTTGATAAGATTTTGTTTTTCTGCAATGCAGAACATTTCTCTTCCAGAGGGATTCATCAGATGAATATTTCAACAGGTAATTCTGACGCACAGTCCAGCAGCGGTGGGGGGGAGAAATTAATTCTCCTAAGAATGTCAATTTGGCAGCTCTATTATAAGTCCAATTAAATAAGTTCAAAGAAATAATTGTGCATGAATAAGTTAAACTGTGGCTCGTCACACTGATCACCACTAAGGGGTCCAGGTGGGAAGGAAGACGGGTCCAAAGCCGAAGAGAGAGAAACGGCCAGCGACCTTTGAGCAAAACGGCAGCCAGCGACGGCTTCCCTCTCAACCCCGTGTGCTTATTAGACCTGACAATCCCCATTTCGTTCGTCGTGTTTCCTCTAAACTTTATCGACAAGAAGCACAGGGACTAATTCTTCGGAGTCGGTTGTCAGCCTCGGTTTAATCCCCGCGCTCTCCCCCAGGCTCCGGGGTCTGCTTTGCGTCGCCTTCGCTTCATTACCCCCGTCACTCGGAGCTGCCGGGACTGTTAATGACCGACTCCTGGCCGAGCCAAACGGGTTTGAATTAGGCCCTCCTTCCTGGTTCCGATCCAGATAAGAGAGTGAGCTGGGACCTGTTCGTTATTTACACTCTCTCCTTATGAAACAATTTCAAACTTTTCGTTCACTTTGGGGATAATGCTTGACTTTGTCGACCAGCATTTAATCAAATTACTCTTAAATTAAATGTCGCGTTCTAAAAGTGAACAAAGGGTCTTTTAGACACGCTGCATGTTATTGTTTAGACACAGACATTTTACACATTTGCACAAAGCTGGGGGGTAAAAGACTATTCTTATTTTTGCTGTCTTTATTCAAGTGGTAGAAAAATCTAATCGACTGAATGAAAACTGGATATGTGGGTACAAATAGTTTAGCACAGAAGAAGGGAAAACAACGCAGAAAAACCATTCAAGAACAACTCAAAGCTAAGAGCGTCCTTCTCTTTTCTCGCTCTCTGTATTGGCGGAGCTACGCTCGGACACGTTGCCATAGCAACTGACTGACAACAGCTCCGCTGATATTTCAGGACTGAACGTCAAAAAACACGCAGAAATTTCCCAAACGAACAGAACATTCAGTCTGTTACAGTTTTATGCTGATGCTAATCTTGTGATTGCTAATAAGCAGCGGCGGTTCATTAGCTAATTCATAAACACCTGCTCTACTGATGATCTGCCAGCGTTGGTGTGTTGGTCACCTTTGTTTTGTTTTTTTCACTTTTACTGAACTGAAACGCAACAAATTCCACAGCATATCGACATGTTAAAGTTGTCAAAGTCGAGCTAGCCTAACTGGCCTACATGTCTATGCAAACGAGGCGAATATGACTTAACCACACAAATTTTGACAATAAATACAAAAAAAAAATAACACAAACAGTAAATAAATAACAAGGAAGCTAGAACAAAGTTATCATAAAATGTATAAGAAGTAATTATTTCTTCTAGATGTCAAAACACATTGCGATTGACAGAAGGTATTTATTTTAGAATAATAAATTGATGTTATGAACCTAATTTATCTAACTTCACTTCAGCTGGTGAGACATGAACTGGTTTTAATGAGGGAGCAGCTCAGATTTACCACGCACAGATATATATATAGACACATATATATATATATATAAAAAAACAAAACAAGTTCTGCTCTGTTTTGGCTTTCATCTCCTCTACTTTGCGATCTCCAGCCCTGACAAAGTGACTCCGATTCAGCGCGGTGCAGATGATGCAACAACAAGACTGCAAGAACTTCACTCCTCCTGCCTCACACACAAATATTTTATGTGTGCCTCGGCTTCATGCCTTAGTGACTCGCTAACAGACTCTAAAGAGACTCCAGAGAAAGCAGTGTGTTCTGGTTGGAGCGCTGTGTGCATGTTAACACGGCGAATATTCACAACCGCGTCTTGTTGGAACATTTTCGCCGAAAATCTGCACACCGGAGTGGTTGCTTTGTCTAACCCTGGCTGATTAATAACGCAAGAAAATTCTCAATAATTAAATGGCGACGGCACATGCCAGATTCCAGCTCGCTGCTTTCAGGAGGCCAAGCAACACACTGGTTCTGATAAAAAATGAAGCTGGTTGTCAGGAATTCACCTCTCCTGCTAAAGAAGTTTTAACCTATTATTATGAGCTCCAGAAGTCAAAGAGAATATTTTTTTTATTTGAAATTTGAAGGGTCGTACAGTGGATGGTTTACGTGAGACGCGCTATGAAAACATTCAGAACTTCCTGTTTCTGCTTCCCAATCTGCACCATGTTTCAGAAATGTTTAATGGGCCAAATAATAATACTAACAATAATAAAAAAAATCTATGAATTGGCAGACTTAAATCTGTGGCAAATTTTAGTTCAGTTCTGTAGAAAAACCTGTAAATCTATGAACATTGGGATTAAAAGTGCTGACTTCCAGTCTGTTTATGGAACCTGAATAGCATTTGAACATTTCAATCCAATTTTTGTTCAGTCCATGCAAATGGAAATCATCTCTTTGACTGTTTTCTTTTTTTTTTTCTTTTCTTAAATAGCCCTCTGATTTGCTAACCTGAATAGTTTGTGTCCAGGATGTGTGGGGTCCGCAGAGCTATGAGCACAAGTCCTGGATGGAGGGAAGGTCATGATCTGATGACCTAATTGTACCTCTGTTTGGATTGAGAGCGAGCTAAAGGCGGCTAGCTTCTTTAGCTTCACGTCGTACTCTGTTTCAACAAACACCTGGACCGTAGTAGTTTCAACGCTCATTTTATTTTTCAGATAACCAAGCTAAACCTACATAGACAGCTCTGGAAAAAAAAAATAAGGCACCACTGCAAAATGATCAGTTTCTCTGATTTTACTCTTGACAGGTACATGTTTGAGTGAACTGAAAATTGTTATTTCATTCTATGAACGACTGACATGTCTATAAAATTCCAAGAAAAAAAAAGTAGCATTTATTTTCAGAAAACAAGAAACGGTCAAAAACATCGAAAGAGATGCAGTGCTCTCAGATCTCAAATAATGCAAAGAAAAGTTCATATTCCTTTATAAACAATAATGTTTATAACTGAACTCAGTAATCGATATTTGGTGGAAGAACCAGGAGGTTCGGTGCAGGGGTCTTTTCTTTTTCTCCAGACAATAGTGAGGATATGTACAACCTTCTCCTCCAGAATACCAATGAAACAGTCGCAGCATGTCTTATGGGGCAGTTTGGGGGGGAAAAAAGGGACCCAGACAGGGAGCCAATCAGCCGGCTGTAGCAGGTGCAGAGTAAATTCAGACTTTAATAACATCCTGGAGGAAGAGAAAACACAGGCACCGCTGGAGACGTAGAGTCAACAAACACATAAGACGACAGAAATGGAGAATAAAGGTGGGACTGGAAGTGTCAATGATCCAGAAGAGAGCAGAGGAAGTACAGCACGAACTCTGGGAAATGAAGGGGAGGCGTGGCACGACTCGGAGTAAAACTGACTCAAGTGAACAAAGTCAAATAATTTAAAGTGAAACAGATAAAACACAGGAAAACCTAACAGAGAACTCAAGGTGTTCTTTTTTTTTTTGTCTGCTTTAGTTTAATTACCCACTTGACTTTTGTTGTTACCAGGATAACTTAAGCGATGTCAAATCATGTCTGTTGTTTTAGCTTTTAAAGGAAAATCTTTCCCCAAGATCAAGAGCTGTATAAATAGACGTGTCCTGTCATTCGCTGCTCAGGTTATTTGGGTTTAAATGCATATTTCTACCTCAAAAATAGAACGGTAATCTGAAAGCTTTCTCATTTACCAGCCGATCAGCTGAGGCTCGCTCTGCTCCACATAACGGTTGAAAACTCTGTTCCTTAAATAGCTCTCAGTCCAACGCCTTCTTTAATTTGCTGAGCTTTGATATTTCCAGCTTTATTTAGCAGACTAAGTCAGGTTGCCTTGACATGTTCATTCATGTATCTTCCTTTCATTCTCTTTTCTTTATACTGTAGTTTCTGGGGGGTTTTTTAGCTGATTTTCTTCTTTTGTGTTTTATTTTGTCTTTGATGAGACAAAAATACTGTTTTCATGTCACGGTGCAAAACAAGACCATTAACTTCCTGTTATAGGTGATTGTTTCAGTGGATTCCTAAAAAAAAAGTTTACCGTCCAATATAGAACATTAATATCACGTCACTGCAACAGTGAAAAGCCAAGAAAGCTCTGAAACTGAAAACGATGATGTATTCGTCTTCATAGTTTCATACCAACAAAAAGATTAAATTTAGGCGTAGGATTACTCATTTCTTCTTTATCTTCTGCATTAGAATGGATAAAATGCTGAGTCATCCATTCACCAATAACAGCGCAAGCAGCTGTGATCATGTGGTGACACAAAGTTATGTATCGTCATTAACGTCAGTATAGTAAACACTCTGCAATCTGAGGTAAAGAAATAAATATGGACTAACAGTGGTCTGAATATAGAGCCCTGGGGAACCTCACATGATTTTATCTTACCTAAATGTTATTCCAATCTGAAAGTAACTTCAAAAAATTTTAGTAATAGTGCAGATGTGCAGTTCCTCTGGCTGTTTGCTAATTGCTGCTGGCTAGTCTGAAGGAGCTGAGTGGGGGAGACACAGCAGAGGGTTGCTCTGCTGTTCTCGAAGGCGGAGCTAGGTCCACCCAGGCGTTTTGTGCAACTGAATGGTCGCCATGGCGATTAAGGGATTTCTCAAACATGCATGAAAGAATAAAATCAACACTCTAGGTATGTTTTTGACTGGGGAATAACATGGCAACATGATGTAAAGCCAAAAAATAATAATAATTTATTTTACATGACACTTCCCACTGTCTTCTTTCATTAATTCTGTTATTTTTTACCCTGTAAATAATTGTCAATTCTTTCAAAGATAAACTTTCATAAACATGCAACGTGAAATTGTTTTTACAGTTTTATCACACCAAACAAGTGAATCCGACTCGAACACCGGAGCACAAAAATACAAGTTAATCGCGACTATTTTGTTTTATTTCTAAGCATTGGAAGATTACTTCAGGGTGTTAAACTTTTAAAAAAAAAAAAAAAAAAAAAGGCTGTAATCTGTGCGACGCAACGGCTGTGAAGTTGCTCGGAGTCGACAGGAGGTCCTGCTGAATAATATGATGTCACCATGCCAGGCTGCAGGTCCCACCCTGCAGGTCTGCACCAGCCTGATCAGGCCTGAGTGCCGCCCACAGGCCCGGCGGGATCGTCTCATGGTCCTCGCCGAGCCGAGCTCTGCTTTCAGACTCTCTCTTACGCTGTCTCCTTGGGTTCGTCAGGAGGAGGCTGAACGGAGAGAGCGTCCGTGGGAGTGTTGTGGATGTCAAACCAAGCCTTGCCAATGTCTCCCCGGGGGGAGCGGAGTCTCGCTCTGACCCGCTTGGCCCAAACATCGGCATTTACTCACGCCTCTACAAACAATGGGACACATCGTGACCACGCGATCACATGTTCTCGCCTGAAAACACGCGCATGTTTGTGTGTGTGTGGGAACCTCTTTAAAAATGCATAAATTACATGAATTAGAAATGTTAATGTTCACCGGAAAATCCCGCAGAGTCTCTGGCTTTTTGCTTGATGTAAAAGAGAAAAGTCATTTTTGAAATCAGCCACAATGATTTTTACTTGTTTTGGAAACGATGAAAAATGCTGAAAATGTGTTCCGTATTTTTTGTTGTGATGGTATATCGCTAACTACCAGCAGCAAAACAAATGTGTCAAAGAAAAGCATACAACACATTGGATCTTCATCACTCGAGAAAGTCTTTTATTCAAACAATTGTTTCATCGCAGTTATTTGGTCAAATTGTATATTTATTCTGCTAATATTTTGAAAATTGTATCAGGTATGTAAAAAAAAAAATCCAGATTTTATTTCTGAAGGGGCAGTATTATGTGAAATCAACTTTTTTGAGCTTATTTGCATGATAATGATGTCCCCTCATCAAAAACACACCTGGAGTGTTGCCTTGATTCTTTAACGTTTGTCTAAGAAATCCTTCAATCTCCACGGCAACCACTGGCCTGTGCAAAAATACCTGGGTGGACATAGCTCCGCCTTCCAGGATGAAGCTCCTTTTGGTAGCTGCAATTTTCAAGCTTCTGAGCTTCCAGCTCTGAGAGCCTGGAGTGCCCCACTCCTTCAGACTAGCCATCAGCAATTAGCCTGGTGGTACTGAGCATCAGCTGGGAGCTACTTCTCAGAGCAACGCTGGTAAAAACGTTGTTAAAGGATTAACAGAGGAGGCATGTTGTGACGATTTCCTGAAGGCGGAGTTTCAGAAATCGCAGGAGCTTCTTAAAGAGACAGAGGCACAATTTCAATTTCAACATGACTCAAATTTATTTTAAGTCATGTTTGACAAATTACATATAAATATATATGATTTTTATAAAACTGACGTTAACATAGTTACTTGACTTTGCTAGAAAAAAAAGACTGGAAAATACATAACCCTGCCCCTTTAAGTGCAAGAATATCCACATAAAAGTTCCCAGTGCAGCAAAGTTCTTTAAAACATGATGTAGAAGGAAAACTACAGGATGTCAAAATGAAACCATGAACTAAATGTGCCTGGGAAACAGACAGCACTGCCCCTTTAAACTTCTAAATAGCTCGTCGTTTCATGAGAATGTTTTGTATGTCGTCTGATGAATAAATATTGCTCCAGCTCAGGGATCTCTGCGGTCGGCATACACACACGCAGAGCAGCGTGTGTGTTACTGTATGGAGGGGGATTAGGCTGCAGAAGGCCAAACAGACTGGTTTATCAGCTGGTCTGCTTCCAGTTCCTGGTCGGCCCACCGCAGCACTCCCATCAGGCCCAACACCGAGCCGTCTGCCTTCCAGCGGAAACACGCTTTACGTCCTCGTGCGTGTGTGTTCAAGCTCAGCTCACCCCTTCTGCTGCGACTCACACACAGATGGTTATTATTTTCCATAATGATGTGAAAATGTCGCTGTTTGCGTCTGGCTTGAACACGCTAACATATCCCCCGGCCTCGCTCCGGCGCTGCTGGCAGAATTAGATCAAAAATTGGATCTGAATGAATCAAATAACTTCATCTGTTTTACATTTAGCGCCCATTTTTTCCCCCTTTCATATATAAAAACTATTTCATGAAGACTGACAGGTGAGCAATGATGGCGATAATGTAAGGCAGCCTCAGTCTGATACCATCGTTATTTAATTAAGGTTTTAATTCAAATCCCTCTGGCACTTTAGTCTGAGGCCTCAGCTGCAGAATGAGTTATTACAAGAGGACAGGCTGGAATCGCTGATTATTGGACATTGATCTGTCATTCTTTGTGCAAGATTTTAATGATCCTGGACTTTGAATGAGAGCAGCAGGACTTTGAACCTCTTCTAAAGGTCCATTACATGTTAGACTCAAAATGATACAAAATATAAGGAGAAAAGGATATAAACTCAAAGTTTCAGACACTTTGCAGATCATAGAGAAAGGATTTGTTGCTGTTGTTCTGACTGTTAACTTGCTAATATAGTTGGAACAATGCGACAACAACGTGTAGAGATGTTTCGGATATTAACGTTTTGAGCAAACTTGACAATTAAAAAGAACGATGGATGGATGGATGGATGGATGGATGGATGGATGGATGGATGGATGGATGGATGGATGGATGGATGGATGGATGGATGGATGGATGGATGGATGGATGGATGGATGGATGGATGGATGGATGGATGGATGGATGGATGGATGGATGGATCTTTATTTTGTCTTTACCTCAAAGCTACAACATGCAACTTTTTGTTTCTTTTTTTTTCCACATTTGTTCAGACTGTTTCTATGTGGTGACTGCAGGAGACAGAAAAATCTGATCATAAACCAACATGCTATGATTCATTTTGTATAATTTTTTCTGTAACTTGCATGATAACACAGTCAGTGAAATCACATTTCCTTTGCATCTCAGTACAGTGACTCAACTCTGCTACTGGTTTCCTTTAAAGCGGCTTTTCTTGGAAAAGTGAGTCAGTAGCTCTTTGCTCCTGTAGGAACGACATCTGGCAGAAATGAAAAGAAAGAATGAAAACCCCCAGTGTGGCGGCTCTTTGTCTTCAGAAGAGCATTTGTCAGTTTTGCAGCCACTTGCGATCCAAGTGTCTCCTTGTGCTGGGAATCAGGACAATGCAGCAGGATTTCAGCGCTGTAATCTGACCACAGCTGCCGGCGGTGATGTGACCAGATCGTGATGTTACGCACACATCTGGACAGACACGTTACAGAGCGGGAGGTTAGCATTAATAAAGAGAGAGAGAACACAAAGGGCAGTGTGTGTGTGTGTGTGTGTGCGTGTGCGTGTGTGTGTGTGTGTCAATAACAAATAATGGCTACATGTGGGTAGAAAAAAAACAAAAAAAACCCTCTTTTTATTGTTTACTTAAAATATTCTTGTCATAACACTGAGTTGAGGCCTGAACCGGGTGATTCATCCCTGTAATTGTCTCTTGGGTTTTAAATTCACATTTAATGATGTTGGTGAGATGTAAGCTTCACAGAAAAACATGAGAAAATAGACACTGCTTTTACAAAGTAGTTCACTGTTTCTATTATACATTCTGCTATAGAACAAAAATTTATTTTTTTGCTTTTGTTTTATTTTGCCTTGTTTGTTTGAATTCACTTTTCCGGCACCTTTTGGCCCGTTCATCAGAGATTATCAGATGAAAATCAAAGAGTTTTGTCAATTTTGAAAGATATGATTTTTTGTTTAACATGAACTCTATGCAATGAGTTTGGTACGTTTTGGTTCTGATTGCAAGTCTCAGGTGATTACCAGAGTTTAAATATGGGCCGTCGCATTAGCGCTCATACAACAATGTCAGAAACGCAAACATTTATTTCTAAATGTCCCAATTAAATGTTTCAGATTACATTTGATTATGTAATCAAACAGGAATAACCTGACTAAATTACAGGGTGTGTTTTTAGATGTTGATTTCATTTATTAAGGGGGAAAAAAGCCGCTGGAAACAATCTGGCCTTTCATGGAAAAGTAATTACGCCCTTGTTAAATCATTAATTAAATGTTAGCTATATTTTTTTTTAAGTTATATTACATTGATTTTCCCTAGCAATGGCAAGAAACGATTACTACCCACCTTGTGGAACGATGCTTTTTCTTCTTAAAGGGGCAGTAATGTGTATAATCAACGTTTCTGAGCTTTACATCGTACTGTCATGTGCTGATTTGTCAAAAACATACCTGAAGCGCTTTAAATATTTCATGCATGTTTGAGAAATCCTTTATTCTCCCACGGCAACCATTCAGGGGGCAGAAAACGAGTGGTGCCGAGTTCATCAAGATGTTGCTGAACGTTCGACAGAGGAAAGTTGTTGTGATGACTTCCTGGAGGCAGAGTGTCAGAAAGAACAGGAGCTTCTTAAAGAGACAGAGGTCCAATTTTAAGGCGAGAATTGCACAGTTTGATTTGTACTACATTTTTATAACATGGTAACATAAAATAGTTACTTGAAATGGCACCATGAGGCTGGAAAATGCATAACACTGTCCCTTTAAGTGCAAAAATATCCATATAAATCTTCACTCAGTCGTAAAGTTCTATGAAAAGAATACAGAATACAGAAAAGAAAGAATACTACATGTTGTTGAACAGCAGCCAACATAGACCAGAAAACGTACCTGCTGTCATAGCAACAGGAAGCGTCTGGCGGCAGGTACAAGCTGTCAGAGGGGAACCGTAGCCTTTGGCTAAACTGAATGTCGCCTCAGGCTCTCTATCTTCAGAGGAATCATCGCCTCGCCGCTTCGTCAGCGGCTGGCAGAGCTGAACGCTGGGTTTCCTCTGCTTGAATCATCTCGTGCCTACAGTGTGTGTACTCACCCTGAAAAAAAAAACACTGGGAAAAAAGAACAAAAAGATGATTCACTCATGACATCCTACCGCCGGTGAAGTCAACAATGACGGACTGAAGGCTGTCCATGTTACAGTGGAGCAGAGAAACTCTGCAAACATTCTACATGCAGACCGTTGGATATGTTAAAGTACATTTTGGCCACTGAAAAAATTCAAAGTGGTAATTACTTTTACTCAAAGTAATTACTCCTGTTGTTACATCACGAAATGACCTGTAGATAATGTAAAAAAAAAAAAAGAACCATAATCTCTCTGATGACTGTTAAACGTCAAAAAGCAGCACATCATAAACCATTTCTAGTCATTTGTGATGCTAATGAGTTAAAGTGATAGCCACGACCCGGAACACTTTGTCACCTTTTTACACCACTAAGTGCGTCACATTGGTGTTGCACAGACTTTACTGCTCGAAAATATGTGCAGGCCTGATATTGCTATTACGCCTCCTGTTGTTGTTGAGGCGTAATATTTAAAACCCCTTTATGTTTCCTTAAGCAGCTGCATTCTTTGATAGATCATCTAATAACTTCCAGCGTCCACGGGCTTGTAGAAACGTCACACGAGACCCAGTAAAGACAAATGTCCAGCCAAAATATCACCGCGCTTTATTACCGTGACCATAAACACACCACCATGCAACATTCACGTATTTATGAAAATGCGATGCAGTTCAGGCCATTAAGCACCTCAGACAAAGATTTTGCTTTTTATTCCATCGGCATCGTGAGCAGCAACAACAAGCAGTATTTTCACACTTCACATGCGCTGGCTGGCATTTACTCTAGAGCTAGGATTTTCTTCGAATGGCTCTTCAAGTTACAGATTTCTGACAAAAGAAAATATACGTTAACGGAAAAGTGAGGAAAAACATGAACGGCCTCAGGTTTTCTTTCCTTATTCACTTCTTTGCCCCGTCAATCCACATGAAATTGCTCGTCAGTCAAAAGCTGCCATTTTTCGACTCACAAGTTGAACATGTATTATTAAGAAATCTGAATCTTCTTTTTTTTTTTTTTGGTTGTTGCTTGGTTTCATTCATTCTTTTACCCAATGCATCAAAAGCCATTTTTTTGTATAGAAAATACATTTCATATTAATTTTTACTGCGGGGTTTGCTCTGTGGTGAGTTTTTAAAATAATTGAGCATAATAATTTTTACTGCTGGTTCAGTTGAGATGATGTTTCAGCTCCTCATCTTCAGAGTCACACCAGGCTGAAGCAGATCGCTGCTTTTCTAAAATATTAGACATACTGTTTTAAAGGACATTGCAAATGGTCCACTTTTAAAATGACGTTTCCCCATTACTGGGCGTCATGTTAGCCTACGGAGCGCTTCGTGATCAGTTCTCAGGCTGCTAAATCCTCTTCCCCTTCATCTTCTTTGTGACTCTCCCTCCTCTTCCTCCTACCACTTGATCTCTTTTTATCTTCTCCTTCACTTCTGTCAGGTTTTCTGCCGTCTTGTGTGCCGTGCTCAGAGAATATTAAGTGGAGGGTTTGCCATCCAGGGGACTTTGGGGAAGACAGAAAACACAGAAAGTAGCTTTAGGGTTATTTTTTTTCATGATTCCAGTGAGATACGCTGAAATCGACGAATCAAAAAACGTGTATATAAATGATGTCACTGTTACCAATGGCATCAGTCATTGCTGGTCGACATGCAGGTTTTGCAGGATTTCTTTTCTCATTGAAACCTTTTCCTGGCATTTCTTAAACCATCTCTGACAGGAACTAGAGACAGACTGGTGTCCCTCCTACAGGCGAGTGTCAAACACTAAGACTAAAAACAAGAAGAAAAACAGAACAAACAGAATAATTATTTCTCTAAAGCTGTCTGTGTGTGCATGTTTCAGACAAATAAGTTAATCGAAAACATCTGCAAATGTTGCCTCTCCACAGTACAAAGCAACGCTAAATCGGGGATGTTTACCATTGTCTTGGCTGGACTCTGTTGCTAAAATGCCAGTGGTAACACACACACACACACACACTGGTTCGCCAGAGTGTTGATGGTGAGCAGTACATTTGCGACTGAAAATCGTAAATATCGCTCTTGAACTCAAAAAGTAGATGTTTAGAACATTTGCACCATGTTTAGGTGAAACCTTTGCTAGATTTACTCTTGATGTTGCTGCTGAACTCTTTCGTATCACAACGCGTTTGGTGGGACAATAAAAAAGTTTTTGTGCAACCTGAAGATCTGCAGTGTTTTATGATGTGACCATAATCACATCATATATGATAATATCATGTGTTTTGCTGTCAAGACAAAGTAAATTACTTTTAGTTATCTGGAGATGAAGGTTTGATGGCGTCTACAGTCTGAAGGCTGCAAAGTTGTGACGTAATTGTTTACTGAATTAGTCCGAAAATAATGATTCTATGATGATGTCAGCGTCATATAACCGTCAGCATGTGAAAGTGAAAGGTGTAATGATAGGTTGCTGCATTGAGTCAACAACTCGATGCAATCTGCTGGGTTTTCTTACATTGAAACGTTTCTTAAAGGGACAGTATTATGTATTTTCCACGCACATTGCACCATTTCAAAGATGAAGTAACTATGTTGACTTCAGCTGTAATCAAAAGGGTAAATTCCAGCAAATATTACTTTAAAAAAATGGCTTCTGTGTCTTTAAGAAGCTTCTGCTCCTTCTGAAACTCCGCCTTCAGGAAGTTGTCACAACATGGCTCCTCTATTAACCCTTTGACAAAGTTTTTAGAAGTAGCTCCTATAATGAGCTCATCTGAAGTTCCACCAGGTGTTTGCTAATTGCTGCTGGCTAGTCTTAAGGAGCTGAGTGGGGGAGTCACTGTTCTGTGAAGCAGAAGCTTGGAAACTGCAGCTTTGGAGGAGCTTCATTCTCTCAGACAGAGCTGTAGACAAATCTATGTAGTGTGCGGATCAACTATATGTGCTGTAAACGTACAATAAATGCGATCTACATTCCTGTTGGGACAAAACTGCGAACCAGACACTGAAAAAGCAACAAACAGTGGAGTCAGTAGGAACAAAACAGCTGAATGTGATTTCAGAAAGATGGAAAGAGGTAATAAGAGGTCCAGTGACACAACATAGTGATGGCAAATAACTTAATAAAGCAGCTGAATGAGGGCCAAAATGGCAGCAAATGCGCATATGGAGAGAGGCCCATGAACGGAATCTGATAAAAGGCCCCAGGGCTTCGAAAACCCAAACAAATTACTGCACCTTTTCATACAATAAATGCTTGGAGGTCGATCCGTTTAAGTGGAAAAAATGACAAGCTGTCCTCCCACTCACTCTGAACCATTTCCCCACGACAGAGACATTCTGCGTTATGATTCTAAATTACACATAAAAATGCTGCATTATTTCACTGTCAGTTATTGCTTCCTGCGGACGTTGATTCTTGGGCTCAAACTCCACAGCATTCAGTGTCCTGTTGGGCATCCAAACACGCCGAAAATGAGCCGTCTTTGAACATTTTTAGCCTGCCAGAACTGATGATCTCCAGCCTCCACCCCGAAATCCTTCCATTCCCTTTATTCTCCACTCGGGCGTTTTCTTTGTCATGGAGCTGGTAATGAGAACGCACCAGGGGGGCAATTACTCAGTTTATGTCCTTCAGTCCTAATCCTGTTGATGTCATGCACAAATTCCTCACCATCTTCCAAAACCTCTTGGCAATACAATATTTGATTAGGTTTACCCAAACTGATCTGCTGATGTGGGAGTTTTTGTGTAGGAAACCAAATAGTGCAGTAGGAACTGGAGGCATCCACACCCTGTAGTTTTACTTACTACATTTTCTTTGCTGTGTGAGTAAAAAACTGTAACACCGCAAAATTGTCAATCTTTCGTAGCAGGCTTGCAAAGGATCACATTTACAGCTGCAAGTATTTTTGGGTCTGTCTGTGTCAGCCTTACACATTCAGAACACTGTCTTTGTGAAATAACTCAGTTTCAATCAGGTTGGGTAGAGTGAACATCTGTTTTCACGCCTTGCTACATATCAGTTAGATTTAGCTTTGAATGGATCACTTGAACTCATCAATATGATTCGATCCACACACTTCCACACCAGTTCATTTAACTCCATTCATCTAACTATTTCCCCATCCTTCCTGATGCATGGAATTAGTTTTCTGCCAAATGTAACTTTGTGAAAACTGGGTCATCAGCTTCTAGTTATGTCTCATCTGACTGGAGCGACTTTCTTCCACACTGGCTTTCACCCCAATTTGACATGTGCAAAAACTGCCACGACTCCGCAAGACTGTCGTTCAAAAATCATTTGCTTTTCCCACCTGAGTATTGCAGCTTGAACTGAAGTTTTCTGACATTTTCTTCTGCTTCCTTCCCTCTCTGCAGGCATCTCGATGCCGATCCCCGTGCTGGGACTCAGAGACCACTCCAAAGTCTTTAAAAACGGAAACTGCCTGCTGACAGACGACAACTTTGTTCTGGTGGGTTCCTTCATCGCCTTCTTCGTTCCGCTAACCATCATGATCGTCACCTACTTCCTGACCATCCACGCCCTGCAGAACGAAGCCACGCTCTGCTTGGACCAGCTCGTCCCGCGGCCCAAATGGAGCACCACGTTCACGCTGAGCTTCTTCCCTCAGAGCTCCCTGTCCTCTGAGAAACTCTTCAGGCGCTCCATTAGCCGAGAGGCCAGTGGGAGAGGAAGCGGCGGCGGTCTCGGCGGCGCCCGGGGGAGCATCTCCGGCTCGGTGTTCGGACGACGCACCATGCAGTCCATCAGCAACGAGCAGAAGGCGTCCAAGGTGCTGGGAGTTGTGTTTTTCCTCTTCGTGGTCATGTGGTGCCCGTTCTTCATCACCAATGTGCTGATGGTCGTGTGCCACCACAACATTTGCCACCCGGAGGTCATGGAGGGTCTGCTGAACATCTTCGTCTGGGTCGGGTACTTGTCTTCGGCCGTCAACCCGCTGGTCTACACACTTTTCAACAAGACGTACCGCACAGCTTTCATGCGGTACATCCGCTGCCAGTATCAGCCAGAGAAGAAGCCTCTCCAGCTCATACTGGTGAACACCATCCCGCCGCTGGCCTTCAGCTCCACCCAGCTGCCCCTGGGCGACATGGGGAGGTTACGCAACGGGACGACGAACGGTGAGACGGAAGGAAGGGAATTCTCCCTGCCGGGGAAAGAAACGGAAAAGTGCAAACAGGGCAAAAGCCAAAGAGACAAAGATGAGAGCACTGTGTAAGGAAATATCAAAGCAAACCCTTTGTTAAAGGTAGCTTAACACACATCAGATGAAGGCCTGTACTACATCTGTTTGGTCTTTTTGAGTGAAGTGTGTGTTTGCGTAGGTACAGAGACTCTTCCTACCAATTTAAAGTGCAGAGAGTTGAAATCTTGTTGTTGTTCCAAACAAAAAGGCACAAGGCACTTATTGCATTATAAAAACGTTCTGAACAGCTTCAGTTGTAAGTGCACAGTTCAGATCAATCCAACATTTGATCAATACACAAGACCTGGAGCAACTGAAGTAAAAGTTCATTTCCCAAAGTTGCAGATTTAAAATTTAAATTTTAAATCTCGCTGATTTATAAATACAAACTTCCACTTAAAGGAAGAAATTCACTCTTAGCCACCCGGCTACAATGAAAGATGTCACTTTTACTAAAAAATAAAAAAAAAATAGTATTTTTGTATAATTTCTCTTCCCTTGGGCACTCACCTGCAGAAAACCCAGCAGCTCGTTCACTCTGCCAGCTGCCTGGCATCCCACCTTCCATCAAACTGTACCTCTGGGTGGATCAGAGGGGATTATATTGGATTTGCTCCCACTTTGTGGAGCGAAGGTGTCAGAGAGGGAAGCACTGGCACACCTTGACTCAAAACACTCACAAAGGTCAGCTTAAGCTGCCAAAAAAGGAAGAAGAAGAAAAAAACTTTCTGCCTCTGTTTTGTTGAAACTCTGTATGAATAACGTTAAAAGGTTTATATTTTCAAGCGTGAAGATGATTGTTGCGTTGAAGACTGCAAAATGAGATTATATAACAGCAGGAAATGAAGAGGGTTTAAATGTTGATGTATCCCCTTGTAAAAGTCACAGCTCATATTGTGTTCTTACCACACTATGGGTGCACATTTCGAGTCGTTTCAGTCATAACACGTTGTGTTCAATTGCTCCGATAATGTTAAAACTGTTTGTATGGAAATCTGTGAATGTGGAACTGCTGCGAAAGACTGAATTAAACGACTCATCGATGCAGGACGCGGCGTCCAGGCCAGAGTTGGACATTGGACATCATCTTCTGGGACTACGACAGCGTAGCAGGGCCGTTGTACAAAGGAAAAAAGGAGTAAATTTCCATCCAAAAAAGGCTGAGAAATTTTGAGATTGATCTCAGGAATCGTCCAGAAAAAGCTCTGAAAAATAAGTTCACAAAACTGAAAACTGACTGGGAAAAAAATCTCAAAAATGTTGAGATTAATTTCAGAATTTTTTTTTTTTTTAGAAAAGCCAAAATTTGCTAGAAAAAGCTAAAATTTTCAAATTCATAAAAAAAGAAAAATCTGTTTTTTCGCCAATAAAGGACAATAAACATGGAATTTTTTTCAATATCAAAAGTTTAAAAAAAATTTAACTTTTCAAACTTAGAAATTTCCAAGTTTTTTCCTTGAAATTTGATGAAATTGATTCTAAAATTTGTGAGCTACTTGGCAGAAATGTACTCCTTTATCTTTCTTTTTTTTTTTAATCAACAATGGCCATTGAATAAAGCAGAACCGGGTTATTTTAGTAGAAATATGTAATTTTTATATCACTGAAATTGTCAGAATGTCGTGGAAGCACTAAGGATTTAGTATAATGCGGGACAGTGAAATCAAGTCCTTTGGTTTATTCTTCTGCTTGTGAAATAAAGAGCAAGAATCCACAATGTGAGACCGACCAGTGGCAGGGAGAACCTCTCTGTGACCAGTAGCGAACACAACACTGCCATTTGTACAATCGCTATGGTTACTTGCCCACTTGTGAATGACAGCCTTCTCGACAGAGAAGGTCTTAACAGGCACAGATGAGAGGAGGGGGCTCAGGGACATAAAAGCTATCATTTTTGTAAAACGTTCTTAAGATTTCATGCTCTGCTGTTTTTTTGTCACTTTGCAGACAGATGTCATATCACAGTGAGTTTGTGGAAAAACTAGCTGGTAGCTCGCCACCAGCATTAGCGCCATCTAACTTTGACTGGTCACATCAGCTGAAGGCGACATGCCAGCTTTTATTCACTTTCCCTCAACAAAAATGTGTTACACAAGTTACGTGAATGGGCATGAAGTCGTTTTATCATAAATAACTAAAAGACCTTTGTTAAAAATCATTTACTATCAGCTGATCACTTCACTCTGCGTCCAGCTCTCAAATCAACCGGGACTCGGAGAAAGGTTACCTGGCTTATAATAAAAGCAGAAAAGACAATCTTTAGATATATCAAAAAATGTCTTAAAGAATGTGAAAACCACATAACTTTAAATTTTGGAACAAGGCACAAATTGTTTGTTCAGAAGTGGCCAAATGAGCAGGCCGTGTTGATATGTTACAGTGAAATGTATTAATAAAATAAATCCTTAAATATGTGCTACCATACAAATCGTTAGAAAATAGTTTCTCTAAATGAACACCTTTTAATTCATGACTGAAAGTTTATGGAAGTTTTTTTTTTTAATATACTTTACTGCTTTGGTATATTTTTTCTTTTTACAAAAAAAAAACATGTTTATGACGGCATACTGAAATTTACTAATAATAATTGCAGAAGTTTCAATACACTAAAATTACACAAAATATAAGCAGGATTACATTTTTTCCCCTAATCTTTTTGGTAAACTATCAGAATCTGAGCCATTTCCTAAATTGTGATGCATTCCTGTCTAAACACTAATTACATGTTGTTAAAATATTCTTTTATTTTTATGGAATGAAGAGTTTGGGCGGATCCTCGCCACAGATCAGGCCCCAAAGCCGTGCATCACATTTTCCTTTCTGGCATTTAATCTTATGACTCTTCATGACGACCTTAACTTTCTGCATATTGACATGTTAGTGTCAAAATGTTTTGTCATGATAATAGAAATCAACAAGCGTCTGTCTGTTTTAAACGCAGAGAAGTTTAAATAACTTATGAAACATAGAGGTAGCTCAGAAAATCGCAATAACCAAAAAAAATTAAAAAATTAAACTCTTGTTACACAAAATTTTATGCTGTCACAGTCAAACTGCTATTTGAAACCTGCGGAAAGCATGATGTATACAAATTATTTATTGTCAGCACAGGTGTTATTACCACAGCAGGCTGGGAGCTTTTTTTCACGTCAGCAAAGGATTTGGGTTTTAAAATAGGCAAAATCTGTCGTAAATAACAACAATAAAGCTCTGCAGGTGTTTCTTTTTGCTCAGTGGAGAACAGACACAAACGATTCATTATTTTGCCAAAAAGTACAGGTTGCTGCCGTGTGACTCAGCGAGAAGTATGAGGTTTTAATTGCTGCGATCCCAAACAGAAACGCTAGACCCGGTGTACTTCTGTTCTGTGGCAATACAGAACTTATTCATTGTTCGGGGATTTTATTCAGATTCATGTTCCCCACCGAGACCTGGAGCGCTTCCCCCTGAAAAGAAGCGAGGGTTATAAATGACTGAGCAACAAAGTGTCACAAAGTAATTCCCGCAATTCCAGTTCCTGTTGCGTCAGGGCCCATTCAAAGTATCGTCGTAATCAGTCAGAACGGCCATTTCCTTTCCTCTGAAAAAAGGAAAAATCTGGTTTTAAAGCTCCGGTATGTAACTTGTTTTTTTTAAACATATTTGTTCAAATTGTCACTGTGTTGTGAAAGTTTAATATGAGACAGACAATCTGTAAAATGATCAAACTCCTCCACCTCCTCCCTGAGCTGCTATTGCCGTCTGAGGCAAATGCAGCAAAAACAACCAATCAGGCCAGGAGGCGGGGCTTAGCGCTGCCAATCATCCCTGTGTTCTCGCTGATAAATGTGCTAATGGCGGAGAAAAAAGCTTATAGTTACAGGAAAACCGTTTATCCTACATGAGATCAGAAGACATTCTTGATCGGTGCGCTTCACCCATTGCTAACTAGCTTTAGCATTCGCTTCAGGAAGAAGCTACATTGTAGCAGCAAGAAAGGGGGGAGACGGCCATTTTCATTCCGCTCCCACTGGTGGCAAACAAATCAAGTTTTGGCTCAAATAAAGCTGGACCCAGTGTGATAACGTGACCAGCCCCTTTGTGTTGCCGTTGCGTTGATGTGAAGATCATTAAAACTCTCTACTGATGTAACTGCATATACAATGTGACTCTGGCTTGGAGGAGATGTATTTTGAATTTTTTTTTTATATTTATTTTTCACTCGTGTCTATTTTGGGATTTGATGTTTAATGGTGACATTCATTTTTGCCTTTTTGTTTTAAAGTCAAAGTAAAGAGGAAAAAGTGGGAGAAAAGTGTAAGATTCTTCTTCCTTAAAAGGATTTAAACAAGAGTTAATGATAAATAGTCATCAAAGTCATTTATGTTCCTGAAGAGAAATCAATATCTTGAACACCAAGAGCCCAAATCTAAATCCCTTGGGCTGTTTTTCAGTTTCCATAAAATTTTCCAAGTCTGTTTTCATGTAAAACTTTCTTTACACAGTATCCTCAAATGCTCACTACTTAAACATTCACAAAAAATAACAAAAAAAAAAACTGGGTCACTGAGAGAAACCAGACAGGAAGGAGGAATCAGAAATCACTGTGGAATGAATTTACATTTATCTACCAGCGATTTCTCTCCAATCCCTGAACTGTACTTTTTTCATATATATATACATATTTTTTTAGCAAAACTATCATATCTACAGTATCAATAATGCATAATACATTTGCATAATAAATGTTTTCCTTTCATCCTGTAACCTTTTTTCAGAACTTTAACTTTTAGAATGATGCCAAAGCTGTTTAACGAACCAGCAGTGGAAAATATCAGATCAGATCATGATGTTTTTACATGACCGGTGACCCGTTAGGTATTAAAAAAGTGATCCCAATCTTCTGAAATGTCAAGAACAGTTTAGGGATTTTAGCTTGGAATATTAGAATCAGAATTAGAATTAGAATTTTCTATTCTATTATGTCAAAGCTGTCAGTTCCTCATATTAATGATCGATCACAATGAATTTCAAAAAGTAGTTCACTTTTCTTCAATATTCCTCAGCATCCGAATCTGACTTGCTTTAAACAGACTAACATGAGTAAAATAATGGTTTTGCTCCAGGCTTTAATACAGCTCAGATCCCTATTGATGCATATTTAACACGTATCTTTGAGACACTTTAACTACAGTTGTTTTACAAATTTGAATAAACAGTTTAAAATCTTCACAGTAGCAGCTTCAAAAATTCCTGTCTTGAACATTTGCTTTTTAATTTGACAGCAAAATCAATGCACTTCTTAAATAATAAGAATATATGAGGGCATCAAAATGTTCATGCAGGCATTTCTTTCTGAAAGTCTACATTTTATACAAGTTTAATAGTTCTTCGCACCTTAAAATGCCTGTAATCTTTTCTGAAGAAACATTCAATATTCGCATGACGGCAACCAGTGCGAATGGAAACGTTCAAGTTGCCGTGTCAGCCATACTGAGAGCTGCGCCTGATGACTCGGACGTAAACCTCTGCAACCGCGTTTTGCTGTGCCGACACAGGTAGAAGTAACAGATGTTGAGACGACCGTCTTCTTCAAAACTGTGAGAGGGACAGGACTGCCCCCGCTGAGGAGTTTTCCAGCAGTGTAATCCTTTTGCTCTTTGATTCATTAGTGATGATTTCCTTTCAGACAGAACCAAATTTGGAACATTTCACGCATTATGCTGGAACCAGTGATTTAAGAGGTAAGAGAGGTTGTCATACTGAACTAATCTGTTTTGCCCCGAGCGAGAGCTGTCCACCCGGCCAATTTATCTTTATAAAACAGTCCTGGGCAGCCCACTCCATCTGTCTCCTGTTTAAAATAGCACTAGCCGAGAGCGTTTGCCCGCTCAAAAGTGCACACAGCGAGTGTCATTTCGCAGAGAATTACAACGTACCGGTTTTACATGACCGATGGGAATGAAAAACAAGACCACCTTGAATTTAACATAATTAACTACAAGGCCTTGTTAATATTTTTTGTTTACAAAACCACAACAGTAGAAAAAAAAGGCCATTAAAGTTTGTTTTTACAAAGACATCTATTTGTATGTGTGCAATTCACTCCATGCATAGCCTTGGAGTGCCTTTGTTAGCACAGATGCTAACAAAGGATTTTCCTGACCACATGCAGAAACAGTTTTCAGTGACTTATTCTCACAGGTTTTAGAGGTAATAATTCAAAATATAACTTTCTGTGAAACGTGGAAGCAGAACGCATTTGGGACAACAAGGAATAAGTTTCCTAAACAGTGAAAGAAACTCTCTGAAATACATTCTACATGTTGCTTATTTGTTGATTATGTGTATCAAGAGAGTTTAGTTTTTCCTTTGGGAACTGAACATGTGGACGTTCCAAACAGAACCTGGATGGGTTTTGTCCTCCGATCTCCTCACAGACGGCACATCACATAACTGTCCTGTGGGGAGAGCCTCTTCTCCAGCTCATCAAACGGGACCCAGCAGCTTTCTCCCAAAAACCAGCGTCTCTTTGAAGTGGCTACCAGTTTACTCGAGCAAGATCTCAAATACTCAAGCAAAACATATTGAGCGCAGAAAAACTAGTGAGTGAGAAGCAACATTTCGCCATCACAGCAGAGCTAGAATAATCTTTCTCAGCTGTATTTGCTCGGCGGCTCTGAACGGAGCCTTTGCAAACTAAATAAAAGAGCTTAAGCTTCGTTTTGCAATAAGGAGAAACGAGAGGGAAAACGAGAGCTGCAGATTATTAAAAGAAAAAAAAAATCATTACTCTGCTTGTTCATTATGTAAAAAAAACAATATATATATATATATATATACATATATATATATATATATATATATATATATATATATATATATATATATATATGTATACCAGATTGGCTTCATGTGGTGTGGAGGGATTCATGAAGGATATTTACACTTTCCAGGAGGAAATCTCCACGCTGCCCCCGGTGGTTTGACATTGTGCCAGAAGTTCATTGATCTATCAAAATGAAAAGTTTGCAAGATGGCATCTCTTCCAATGAGCTGCAACAATGTCTCCTTGACTGACTAGTAATTTTGAAAGTTACTTTGGTGGTACAGCGACAGTGTGTCACTTTTATTTATTTATTCATTTTTGAAGGTTTTTTTTTTTTTACCTATTTGTTAAAGCCTGCCATGCTAGTTAGCATAAACAGTTTTCCTGGAATGGTGAGTTGTTTCTCAGCTTCAAAACCACAATTCATGAGAATAAAAGTATCTGAGCCAAAAGTTGTCAAAAAAAAAAAAGAAAAAAGCTTGTTACTGAAAGATAAGAACTCAGATCTTTGTGCTCGGGAGTTGCAGTTGTACGACTGACGGTGTGCAGGGAAACAGTTTATTGTGAATCGTACCTCCTGGGTGGCAGCATTGTAGACTTTCACATGTTGGGTTTGAGAGCGCTGCATCTCAGTGCCAGAATATGTCAATCATGACAACTCCTGCTGGATCTTTATTTAGCAGCTCGTTGAAACCGGGGGACTTAGAAGCAGCAGGGGTCGCGTGGGAAACAAGGATTCTCAAAGGTTTACACCTAGAGGATGAGAACTTTGGCTTCGCGAATATCCATTGGTGAAATGTGGAAAATGTAGAATAATTTGCTAAAAAAAAAAAAAAAATACCCCAGAGAAGTCACTTGAATTTAAACCTGAGATCGGTTGCAAAGTTTCATCCACTTAGTCTCCATAGTAAAAAGAGTTGACTGAGGTCTAAACTGGTCTAAACTGACCTCAGTCAACTCTTTAAAGGTGAGAGTTTGACCAGCTGCTCTTTGCCCTATACACATCGGTTCCACCTCTGGGACGCTGGGCTCTTCCGCCTGCACTAACCTTTTACTTCTTACTGTCTGACTGGCTTCACAAAGCCTGCTGAAGAACTCGTTCTTCAGAGCCACACTTAGAGGAAACGAGAAGTGCTTTGAACCTGCAGAGAGAGAGGAAAAATTATAAAGAAAGTCCTTTAAAGTCTCACGTTAAAGGTCAGCACCGGAATGTCAGAAAGAAAATATGCGAAAACCTCTTGGTAAAAAGCGAACGGGACAGAGATGTTAAATATTAATCACATTCCAGCTTTGAGTTAGATTTTCTTGACTTAGCTCATTGACCTCGCCGTTGTTTTGTTGCAGGTTTAACCTTTCAGAGGTTCTTCCAAATCATCTCTCCTGGGTCTTTAAAATCTTCTGATATGACTGATTTAAAGCTTAATCGTTACATTTCCACTCTACCTTTACTTCCTGAGTTTATTGCATCGCTAGCAGAGCCTGACATTTCCCAAGCAGGCGAAACGTCTACTGGAAAACTTCATCCACAAGCAGATGTTTTGTTATTTATTTTACTGAAGATGTCTTAGCATGTTAATTATTATGTACAGACTAACCGGTTTTCATTCGTCTCGTAACCAAAAAGCTGCTGGTTCAGACACAGAAGAGTTTTCTGTTTGAGTCTGGTTGAACCTCTCTGCAGACAGTCAAACCAGTTTAATTACATTTCATAAAAACATATAACATGTCTGATCCTTCCAGTGTGTGTCGAGGGGTACCACAGGGTTCTGTTTTCAGTATTAGTTTTTTTACTGCCACACTGGAACGCTTACATTGTCATTGGGTACTAATAAATACTCAGGTATTCATTGAATTTCAAAATATTTTCTGTGCAACATCAAGCATTTGTCTTCATAACTACCTGGTGAAATCTTCTTGGCACTTTCAGTGTGTGTAGACTCTGTTCAATTTGGGAGCAGAATTCCAACATTTGTTACATTTTTAGCTGGTGTAGTTCTCCTGTTCCCCTCCTCGCCTGTGGTGGCGCTGCATCATAGGCAACACATAAACTTCCTTCTTCACAAAATGTAAAGAAAAACAGAGTAGCGTCAGAATGTAGTGGCTATAGGATTTCTCTTTTGTCTTTGGTAAAAGACCACAAAACATTTCTCTCAGTAGTATTAGACTCGCATGTTTGCTTGGGTTGTATTTACCCAGAATGCCCTGCGTTGTAGTTCGCTTCCTGCTTTTGGGGTGTTCTCCGGTTTCAGGTTCGGTTTCAGAGTGAGGTGTGAATTGAGTGTCGTTAGGCTTAGGGTTTGGTATTTTCTGGCAATAGTTAAGTTTGACGTTGGGGTCAGGATTAGGCTATAGAAATGAATCAAAGTCAACGACGAGTCCTTGTGAATACAGAAAAATATTCTGTGTGTATGTGTGTGTGGAGGAGATCATGACACCTCTCAATTTGTCATCTTCAAGCTGGGTTATAATTTATCCACCTGCGTGTGTTTGTGTGTGTGTGTGTGTGTGTGTGCAAATTACGGTGGTGGAAATGTCAGTCAGCATGGCTGCTCTGATTGGTTACCGCACGCACACACAGCCATATCATCCCTCCGTTACCCTTTGAACACACACTTCCACTTTCTTTTTTTAGGGCTTATTCCTGTTTGAGCCATAAATTATTCAAACAGGCAATCACTTGAACATTCTCCTTTCCAACAGGCGAATATATTTGAGATTCACTCACAGAGAAACGCACGGTTTCACTGAGGAGCAGAAACCAGTTTTTCTGTGAAATGATGAGTACAATTTAAAATAGCTTTAGAAGCCATGGCTTAATTCAAGAATTGCTCGCAAATTTACTTCATAGATATGAGAGGGCACATTGATTGTGAACCAGAGACCTAGAAGAATACAGAAAGAAGCAGAAATAAATTTTAAAAAAAGTATCTAAAAGTGGATCAAATATGAAATGCAGAAAAGTTGGAAAAATCAGAATTGGTCAGATGAGAAGAGATTTAAAGTGGATTAAATGAGAATAAGGAAAATGAAGGAGACGTGATAAAAACTACTGTCAAGAATATAAATCAAAAGTGGGAAAAGAAGGATGTAGAAGAATACATTCTCTGCAAAAACACAAAATCATACAACATATTTTTGATCTATTTCGCAGTGCAGATATATTGAAATAAGAAAACAAACTTACGAGTGACTTCCCAGCACAACGTAGGAGCTTGGTTTAAGTAATAATCCCTTAATATTGATGAAGAAATTCCAGTTTCACTGGCAGATTATTTCACTTGTAACATGTGAAAAATATATTGTGATGAGTGAATTAATCTGCCAGTGGAACTAAACCATTTTCATCAATATTAAGGAATTCTTTACTTAAACCGAGCACCTGAATCTTGCTGAAAAGTTACTTGTAAATTAGTTTTGTCTTATTTCAACTGTGCTAAGATATTTGCACTATAAACAAGGCCAAAAAAAAATCTTAAGATTTTGTAAAAAAAAACAACAATGTTTTAGCGTAGAAAACAGCAGCAGCAAAGAAACAAGGAAAACTAGTCAACAAAATAAAAGTCACAAATAAAATACATTTGAAATTAGAAATGTTTATATTGGACAACGATTGGGAGGCTTTGTTTGGTATACTTGTCATAAATATCCTATTCCCACATTGCCAGGGTCTGTAGTCCCACAGTTCTCTCTCTCTCTCTCTGTCTCTCTCTCTCTCTCTGTCTCTCTCTCTCTCTTTGTTCTCTCAGAGTGAAGTGAACAAACATCAGAGAGAAAAACAAGCTTGGTGTTCCCTCAAGTCTCACAAGTAACATTTATAGCGATGCAAATCCATCCACAGATGCATAAAAATAAATGCTGTTGCCGGGTTTTGGTTTAATTTCGCTGGTCTCGGCTGCTTTTTAGTCTAAGTAGGCTGAATATATTTCTGAACCCACCCAGGCGGGATTCATCAAGCATTTAATGCCCACACCGGGAACACAGCTACGAAAAACAACTTTCTGTGCATTTTTAATTTCACAAATACAAATATAACTTTTAATTCTAATAGGAAAAGCATAATCAATATTAGAGGATCTGTTAACTCCTGCAGACTAAAATCAGAGAGGTTGTTTGTTGTTATCTTGTTTTGATTTATTATATGATTTTTAACTTCTTTTCTTTTTCTTTTTTTATCACATTCTGTCAGTATGACGAGTATGATGAAACAAAGCTGCGGAAAGTTTGCCTTTAGATCTCAAACATAATCCTAAAACACTTTAACTCACTTCTGTTAGCATCCCTCCCTCCTCCTTTGGGTTCAGTTTAAGTAGATAATGATAATGCTAGATGTTTGCTCTCCTCTGAAATGCTTTATAATTGTGGAAAAATATTCACAATCACACAAACTATATCAAAACAGAGTTGCCAGGTTTAAATCCCAAAGTTTTCCCAATTCCATGACTAAATATGAAATAATCCTAGCCGTTCATGTAAAGAAACATGGATTAGTGAAGATCCTCTCAGGTGATGAGTCTGTCTGTGCAGGTGCACCAATAGCCTGTGTTGATGTTTGTGTAAATTATTGGTTATCCGCAGAGGTAAGGGAGACGTTTAGGACGTGACAGGTGTGTTGGGAAATGTAGACGCTCCAGCTGTGTTTCCATGACAAATGTGTTCAAATCTTTGCCTAATCTTCTGCTAAAAAAAAAACCCACACAGTTTCTCAATTCAGGTGTTTCCATTAAACAAGAAATGAAGCCAAAGTCTCATGTGAATAAGCCAATAGCAGACGATAAGTCGATGAATATCATCGAACCGTCGGATGTAAACGGTTACATAAGTTCACAATTCACCAATTGAATGATGTAATTTTTTTTTTTATGAACTGTGCTGTGAGGTTTCTGGTGGAGACGGCTGCACTTTGTCCAAATAAACAACAACCTGTCTCCTACTTCCTGTCTTCTTCTGTGGTGTTTTTGCCAGTGGCGACATCTGTCTGTTGATCACGTGACCGTGTTTCCGTTATGCAAGTTTATTTTTGTGATTTCAATTTGCACAATTTTACAGTCAAAAATTGACTGTCAATTTTTTAGTCAAGAGTCAGTAGAAGAGGAGGACAAAAGATAGAAATGATAGATAGCTCAGTGATCAAGTTAAATAATGTTAATTTCTTGTGTTTTTTGGGGGGTTTTTTGTTTTTTTTTGTGGTTATGTCAACCTTTGCAAAACACTGTGTACAATAATCTGGATTAAAATATGATTCGCAGATCTTTAGTTCTTTCCACGTTTTAAAGCCGTGACCTTCTCGCCTTTTCGTTCAACTTTTTCCTCAAACAATAACTTTTTTTTTTGTGTCTGTGTTTATGAAGCAAATGATGGCTCAAACGTTTAAGAAGCTTTTGTTTCCGTTCCCATGGTAACTCATATCATACGCAGGGCTCCGTGTTTATCAGAATCTCCTTTAGGTTATTGACATCGAGGAACTCAGCCAGCCAGTTTCCCCAGGCGGCCATTTTGAGCGAACGACATAATGGGACAAGCAGATATGAGGATGAGCCAGAGGCTGCGCTGGCAGGAGATGAAATCACAAAACGGATCCGAAGAGTTTGACTCGTTTACCGGCTCCTGATGCCTCCCCCCCGGAGATCTAAGCTGGATTATGTTTTATCTCTGCCTCTCCCTGTGGGTTTATTGATCATCGACATGCAGCTTGTTTCATTTTCCTTTAAACTCACAGAGCAATATCACTCATACGCAGTTTGTCTGCACTGGTCAAAACTTTTTGTTTTAAACACATATATTGGTATGTAGAGATCACAGAGGATTGAGAAGTGTTTTTGGGAGATAATGTGCTGAACTGGAGCAAATAAACCCAGTAAAAATGATCAGAATTTATTCTTTTTGTTCTCGTCACATTTAGATGTTTCAGATTAACGAGCTAATTTAAAATTCAGTTAAAGGTGATATGCCAGGGATTTCTGGCATATTCATTAATTACAGATTATTTATCTGTAAATAATTCTTTACAGATTTATTTTGAACTCAGTCCCACTGCAGCATTTTTCACCTTGAACTTCCTGGTTCAGTAAATGCCAAGCCAATCAAATTTAAATCTGGATTTTAACTAGGCCACTTCAAATCCTTCTCTCTTTTTTTTTCAGCCAATCAATATCAGACCATCTGTTGTGCTGTTGATCGCCGTCCTGTCTCATTAATCAAGTGAGTGTTTGAATTTCTTGCAGAAGAGCACAGAAGACTGGATGTAAGTTTGAAAGCCGTTTTCTTTGAGATTGTTGAGTGTCGCATATCAGAACTTTTCTTTGTCACAACATCACTCCCCAGAGCAAACGTCCTCCTCACAAAGCCAAAGTTTTACCATTCTTGGACAAAGAATAAAGAATAATGAGAGGGAAGAGGAGGAGGAGGAGGAGGAGGAGGAGGATAGACTCGTGTGTCTAAAAAAAAAAAAGTCAACATAATAAGCAGAATAAAAACTATTCTCTACTCCTAATCTCCCACAAACACACTCCCACATGCAAACACGTGAGTACAGAACACTAAAGCTGAAAGCTGAATATTTGGGAGCAAGAGACAGAAAAGAAAACCAGGTACAAATGTTTCCATGTGGCTCTGAGAGCATTGGAACAACTGTTGTGCTGTTTGGGAACGGCCTAGACAAAGCACAGTTTCTTTTTACATCCACTAAACACGGCCAGCATTTTGAGCTTCGAGCTGTAAAAATGAAAGGCACCAGAATGTCCACTGCATTTCATGTAAATTGATTAAATACAGATTTGAAGCGTTTTCATGCAGCTCTGCTGTCATTTAAGAAAAAACAACCTAAACAAAAATATATACAGTATAAAAATCAAATAAACAAGTTGAAATCAAATCTTTTCCAAAGCATAAAAAATAAATAAAAGTATTCACTGGAAAGATGATCAACAAGGACAGAGATCAAACTGAACATATTCTAGTAATAACAGCTTTAATAAATAAGAAGAAGAAAAAAAAAAGAAAACATGTTTTGACGATTTTGGGTCCTCCTACGTAAAATAAGATTTCCATATGGCAAGAGTTAAAGTCATTTTTAAAAGATTTGGTTGAAGTAATTAAAGGTGTGAGATCTGAAGCTTTTCATGCCAAAATACAGAATCCCAGAAATCAAAGATCAAGACCAAAAAAAAAAAAAAGAAAAGAAAAACCAAAAGCCGATGAAGTATTTTTGCCCCCAAAATGCATTAAGCTCAATAAAACATCAAAGAATCTGATAAGCTGCTGATTTTAAAGCAATCCACTCTCTGTTTTCCTCCCATCTTTTTTAATGATTCATCTGGAGTTGGATGGGGGAAAGCAGGGTGAATCATTCACTGTGTAATAAAAACTCCGATTGAAGTGGTTACTTATCGGCTCATACTCCTGCTGGGTTTTTGTCCCCTTCAGACAGAAAAACTGAGCATTTCCTCCTCCCCTCTGGCCCCCCGCTGAGCTCAGGCTGCAGTTTTACCACCAGATTATATGAATCCAACATCCTTATCCCCATTTTTACGTGTCGCCAGAGTGATGTCTGGATGAATAAGGCCTGAGTAATCCGGCCCAGCCACACGCTGGATATTAAACTTACGGCAAGACTTCTTCTTTTGAGCCACTAGTATTGGTTTGTAAATTTTGGAATGTGTATTGTAATTTCTTTGGGATCTATCAGGATGTTTTCAGTCCGATAGACTCGGTTCGATCGGGGACCAAAACTGCAACATTTGTTCCATTTTCAGCTGATGTGGTTCTCTTTCTCACCGCTCTGTCTCAAACAATCCAAAGCCTTTGAAAAGCCTGTTCACACCATCACCTGTGGTGGCGCTGCGCCAAGAACCACTGAAGGAAGTGACAAGAAAATCCTCAGAAGAAGAAATAATATCTTCCTTCTTCATAAAATGTAAGCAAATGTGGAGTAGTGTCAGACTTCAGTGGTTGTAGGATTTCTCTTTTGTCTTTGGTAAAAGACCACAAGCCATTTCTGCCTCTAGTGTGTTTGTTTTGGTTGTTTTTACTAAGAGTGCCCTGTGCTGTCGTCTACTTACTGCTTTTGGAGTGGTCTCTGGTCCCTTTAGCATTCACACATACCTTTGTATCGCATCAAAGTTCACTTTAACCAAGACTTAAGTGTTTAGGTGGGCCAGGATTCGCTTTCTTGATCCACATCAATTTGATTCACACCTCCACAAACAAACTGAACTATCCAGGCCAATGGACTGGAGTTCCATTGAAGCGGACCAAACAAGGATGGTGTGAACGCGCCCTGGTTTTGTGTTCCCTGAGTTGAACGCTTTAATTTTAGTATTTCAGTTCCTTCTTGAGAAGAAGTGTGTATTGCTGTTCTTTTTTAGAAGTCTGGCGTCAGAAGTCAATCAATGAGTCTTCCTGGGGTGTCAGAGTGAAAAAGACTGAATATCCCTCTCACACTTTAGAGTTTTCTGTTGATAAATGCCTCGACAGCCATACATTCTTCCTGGCGTGTCACTCGCGATTAGATCTTGCTTATGTGACAAAATGTGGAAAAGTTGAAGCGGTGTGAAAACATCAACGGAGTGACAGGTCTGTCTTGTCCAGTTCTTATTCATTCACTCTATGAATCGCTTCAAACCACAAAACTGCCACAGTTCATTTGTGTGTGTTTTATCCCTTCACTCCACTCCGGCTCTCCTCTCCACCAGGGCCTCTGTTTTCACTTCGATATGAACATGAAGGAAGACGTTCCGTCCGGCGACGCCCCGCCGAGCTTAACGACCTGCAACGCCCGAAAACGCCTCCCACCGACAGGTAAGAATGATGAACGGTGGGCGATAATGGGTGAAAATAAAACTACTTTGGCGCGGTGACATTTCCACCTTGTTTGCGACAAAACGGGATCAGGAAGACGAGCTGAAAATAAACCACAGACACGTCATCAAAAACCTGTCAGCCCCAATGATCATGAACGTCAACGGAGGAAGGTTGACACAAATGAGAGATGCTTGGGAACCAGATTAAAACTGCTAAACTTTGTTGATTTTTTTCATTCATATCTCTAAATCTAATTTGAGTAAATGCCTGGGGGGAAAAAGGCAAGTTTAAAGTTCTCCTAAAACATTAAAAGCCCAAATTGTGAAAGAGAAAGAGTTGAGCTCAAGAGACTGATTTACCTTCCTGAGAAGTTCCTCTAAAATACAAAATATATTATTTGACTGCTAATTAAAATGATCATAATCAAAGATATTCTGGGTTGTGGTTTGGTTTGACTGCAGGTTTAATGTTAACATGGAACTTTGTCACATTAAAACCACAAACATCAATGGATTTTATTGAGATTTTTTTGTGACAGATCAACAAAAACGTTGTTGATCTATCAACAATTGTTAAATGAAAGGGGACAAAAATATGTTTTTATTCTTTTGTTCCTCCTCAGTGTAGCTGCTTTTTATTTTTTTAACTAATGTTCTCCAAACAGCTGTATTTGTTCAATAACAAAAAGATGCACTGCACCGATATTAATATTTGTATCGGTCCCGATATTTAAAAAAACATGGGTATCGATGGAAACGTTCATAAGGCAGAACAAATCAAATCCATCAGAACAAATCCATCATGTCCTTCCACTTTGCAAATCATTCCAATAAAACGCTTTGCAGTTTAGTTCCAGCTTTCTCTCTACATATATTTGATTTTAACATTCAAATTTAAAATTGAGCAGGTGATCGTTTGAAGTTCCTTTAATTGGCCGAAGTTTGAAGTTTGGCTGTAAAGCAGAAGGAGGGTCTGTTATTGATCCATCCACCCGTTAAAAATGAAGGCAATTAAATCAAAAGGAATAAAAGTACTATCTTCTAAATAACTGTCACTCTTAGTTACCAAACAGAGATTAGTGATTTTCACTCGAATAGATCTCTATTCAGCCTTGTAAGAATGTGAACAGAAAAAAAAAAGAAACTGAATAAGAACAAAATATGTGACAATCTGTTCTTTCATTAGTTCAGCCTCTCACAAATCCAAAGATTATTCATAGAGATACAACATTGTAATGATGTATTTGGTCTCACAGGTGATGCCAGGTTCATATGTTTGACAGACAGTCTCAAAATAATTACAACTAAAAAAACTTCCACATGCTGAAAAACATAGAGACGATTTTAAAAAGCAAATGGAAAATGACTTATTTACAACGTTGTAAAAGGTTTTCGCAGATCAGAACTTTATAAGATGGAAATTATCGAGCTAATTTTGATTTATTTTAATGAATTGCTGCCTGGAGAGAAAGATAACGGGAGATAACAGAGTCTGTGCAGAATGCATTACAAAAGCAGTGAAGGAACATAAAGTTGAAATGTTCAGCGCCGCATAATCTGTGACATTAACATTAAAACTTAAAAAGTAATACTTTGGATTCGACTTAAGAGTCATGCTCTTGAGACTTGACTGGGACTCAGTAAGTGGATAAGTAACTTTTTAGAGTCAGCTTACCTTCTCTGCAGTTTTTAAATATTTAATGGAAAGAAGCGTAGACGCACATTTTAAGCGCTGGTTTTGTGTTTTTCTTCGTTCAGGCCTCTTCTCCTTTAAATGTGTCTGGTACGTTTCTCCAAAATATCCCGATGTTGGAACGTTAACTCTGAATACATACGTAAGGCTGGTTGGCACAAAAGCACACAAACTCAGATTTATGTGCTTGGTCGTGTAAAAATTATGACTTAATATGGATAAAAAATAAAAAAATAAAAAATAAAAAAAAAAGAAGGATGACAGGAAGATCAGAGGAACCAGAGCAGATCTGAAGAGAACACATTCATGAGTTGAAGCAATTTTTTTAAACGCTGCTTTGATCTTAATGCAAATATCAGTGACTTAAGAGCGATCAGAGGTTCAACGTTAATATTGTAGAAAGTATCCCAGAGGCGAAGCAGACGTCTTAACTCCGTTTTATTCATCTGAGTACAAACAAGAGCTGCTGTCCTGATCTAAGCATAAAGGGTTTCAGTTGAAGCTCACAAGACACTCACACAGATTTGCAGATTCATCTACAGGTTAATATGGTTTCATCATAATAACCTATAAATTGTGTATTCTGAGTTTAATAAATATGTGCTTGTTGACCCTTTATTTGCATCAAACAAGTCACATGATCAACAACAGGATATTGAAGAAGACGACAGGAAGTGGTGGGAGGACGACGACGCGACACGTTTTTGTTGAACAAGCTTATTTATAATCACCTTTCTTAATTAATGGAAACTCCGCAGTTGTGAATACTGAGGTCATTTTGCACATATTTGTTACAGACATGCAGAACAATCACAATCAACCAGGGCAGCTTTTTCTTTACAAGGCATTTTTCACTTACCCTGGATATGAAGCATGTCCTGTTGGAACGTTTCTAAATCAGCAATTTGATGAATAAAAAAAACCCCAACATTGTTTTTTAACAATGCATTTGTAGATTATGGACTACATAAGGCTGATGTGGACAGAGAAATGTCCCCATGTTTGCTGTGATAATCACAGCAAACATTTGAAATCTGCATTTTTATTGTATTCTATTAGTCAGCGTACTATATTGTCTTTGGCTGGTTTACTGATTTTGTTTTGCTGCTTTGCTTTCTCATAAAATCACAGCGGTTATCAATCTTAATGTTAAAAATGACTCAGCGTCATAAACAAACGCTGATGGAGAAAAGGTTCTGTTTACTTCTGCTCGTAAGACGCATATTTAATCTGCTCTAAAAACTAAAATACTTTAAATTTCTTATTTTTAATTTTGTCAGTTTCGGTCCTCCATATTCACCCACCTTCTCTCCGAAGGGGGACGGGAAATCAGTTTTTTATATGTGGTGGTGGGTGGTTTGCTTGTTTTAATTTGATATTCAAATCACTAAACTGGCATTTTAGGGGTTAGAAAGTCATAAAATATATCTTTGCCATTTATGGTGAGGACAGTTGCATTCATTAAAAAAAAAAATTAAAAAAAATAAAATAAAAAAAAAAACACCCTACCAATCTATTAATATGCTTTTTTTTTTTTTTTTTGGCATCCGAAGGACACAGGTGGAGCAATTTAGTTACAAACAACTTTGCTCAAAAGCTCCTAATCTATCAGGCTGTCCATTTTAACAACGCCAGGTATTCATAATAACCCGACACCACCTGCACACCCCCACAATGAAAACTCATGTGGACATTTGGGATGGGAAAATAATCATCTTTTGAAGATTTTTATTTGTTTTTCTGAAGAAGCAGTTCATTGGCCACTGCTTTAATGCTGAAAGGTTACAAATTTAACACAGTTAAAAATAGCGGTCGTGATGTAAAGCAAAAAAAAAAAAAAGAAAAAGATTCTATGGCAATCTTTAAAGGATCATTTTTTGGGTGTTTTAAGAAACACAAGTAGAGCAGAAAATGAAGGAAGCCTGTGCAAATCACTTCAACAAGTCACTAAACACAACTAAATTGACAAAACACAAAATACAACATTGAATTAGCATAATTTCAAATTAAGAAAACAGCAGAGGTTGGTCTCTGTGGGGAACCTGAGCCATCGCTGATTGGACAACACCATCTTGACGTAGGATCATAGATTATCTGCTCTCTCTTCGCTTAGACAGGTAAGGAGACAGTCACAGACCTATGGATTGCCCAAAGTGCCAAAAAGAACTGAGCTGAGCTTTGGATTATGTCCTAACTCAAAATATTCTGAGACAGCAATAGCTACATTTCCATCACTGACATCATTTACATGGGACAGTGTTGGTTTAGCGACAACCTTCATTTCAGGTAATTAAGGGTCATTCGAGCAGTTGACGTTTTTATCAACCATCCGTAAAAGTGAAATTAGGTGCGACACACACGATGGCGCAGCGGCCGCCGGCTTCCCCGTATCGTCTGTCTCACTGAGACGCACTGAGAGGACGGGGTGAAAGCAGTGACTCCTGAGCGCCAGGCACAGCAGAGAGACTGTGACTGTGGGTTCACGTCTCAGCGCCTGCCGCTGCGCTGATGGATGTGTTTACCAGCCCGACAGCGCGGTGACCTCCCCGAAATGCCTGCATCCTCCGCTGCTAAAAACGAGACCATCCTCTCAGCCTAATGCCACAACAGATACGATCGAGCCACACAAAGCGCCCGTGGGAAACAGGAGGGGAGCCGCCGAGCCGCAGGAAATGGGCGGAGAGGTTCTGATCAATGTGCTTTTTCTTCTCATCATTTCTCACAATTGCTCGCCAAAGAAATGCCTCCTGGGCCGAGGTGTTTCTTTCTTTCTTTTTTCCTTTTTTCTTCCTTTCTTTGTTTCCTTCTTTCTTTCTTTTTTCTTTCTTTCTTTCCTTCTTTTTTTCTTCCTGTCTTTCTTTTCTTTTCTCTCTTCACTGTGTGCTGTTAGGAAAAGCAACTCGCGAGTTCGGAAAAATTCAGACTGTTTAAAGCACCTGAGAAGCAGAACAAACAAGCTGTGCAGCTGCTGGGGAAATTGTGTATTGTTGGTTTTTGACAGTCGACCGGCATCGTTTCGGTAGAAAAAGACAAACAATTCACTCTTTTCACGCTGTCATTCTCTGCCAGAGTGTTGCCAAACATTTAACTTTCTAACGATTTCACCAGTCAGGTATGACATCATGACTCATAGGTGGGGTAATATAGCAATTGAATTTGCAATTATATTGAGCTATTTTACGTACTCAATAGCTTGTTTATAGTGTCACAAAACGACTGGCTGAGGTTCCAGCATTCATCAAATGTCTCTGTGATTATTTGACCAAATTGAAATAACTGCTTGATATTGATCTCTTATCACCGCTACGTCTCTAATTGCCTAATTGCCTGTCATCAGCCTATCAGAACACTTATTCCAGTCCAAAATCCACATTGCCAAAGTCTTCCGTAAGTGTACTGCTTGGTCCGTGAAGGATACTCCGGACCCGTCCTTCAAATCTGGGGAAAAGAAGGACGTATTTGAAGGAGTCTTTGAGTTCAGACAATCCTTGTCTCCACACTATGATGTAATCGGCCTATAGATCTGTCCTTCGAAGGATGCAGCCCCTGCATTCGGACACAGCTTAGATATTCAATATGTAATAATCCCTTTTAAAAGCTTTATGTTAATAATCCTAAGGTAGGAATTCATCCTTCATTACCCAACATCTTTTTTATTGTGAATGGTAGATTTGCTAGTAATAAAAAACAGACCTTTGGATTACATCTGTAAGATATAGCTCTTTAAAAGTGAACATTTAAAGCATGTTGCAGGAAAAGAAACAAGTTATTTGTGGTTGATTGTGGGGTTTTTTGGGGGGGGGCGGGGTTTGACCAGCTAACTACTGTTGACGGTGTTCACACTGGTACATCACTCAGCTTCCAATGCCTTTCTTCTTGTCCGTAGACAGGGCACGTCACATTCAATCCATTGAAGGTTTTTTTTTTTGTTTTTTTTTAACACACAGCTATCCGTTTAATCTTTAAAGCACAGCTGTGCAGCAAGATGCAGTCCATCCTAAGTGCAATCCCAAAAGTAGATGCAAACCCTTCACCAAGCGGGAGAATGAGCTTCACACTCAGCAGTGGAAACTGAGACACAGAAAGCAGAAAAAAGCTTAAAAAAAACCCAAATGTTTCGATGCCTAATGACAGATTAAAGTATGTAATATTAATTTGACAACTTCATACACAGTGCACTAGATTCTGTTCAGTTCTGGCTGTTGGACTCTGAAGCTGAACAGTTCAGACCGCAGAGAACCAGTGAGGGGTGAGGAGGGTACTGCAGCACCCCCTGGTGTCTGTTCTGCACCTCTCCCCATCTTCAAACCTGTTCTGTGTGAAAACTAATCATTTTAAAGGTGGTTTCCAACATTACTGCTTTAAAAGCAGCTTTTAATGGCTACATAGCTGAGAGACGAGAAAAATGAAAAGGGAAAATGTCCTAAAAGTATTGAACAACAATATTTGCAATGTTTGTTACTGGTTTTATAAAGGAAGACTGATATTTTTATAATGCTTTTATGTTTTTATGATGTAAAGCACTTTGCTTGTTGCTGAAATGTGCCATACAACTAAACTTAATTAAACCTGTTTGATTGATTAAATATAATTTAAAACATTGCAATTATAAAAACAAAACACCCAATAAGAGATACCTAAAGGAACAGCAAGAGTAGGTTAAAAAAAAATCTTAAATTTGTTGATTCTTCAGATTTTTAAAGCTGTTTTGTGTCCTGATGGTAAAAGAGAGAACTCTGGAGTGATTGGGTTCAGCAAATATTATAAATTATTGGCTCCCTTATGAATTTTTTTTATTATTATTTCTCAAGTGCAAACATTCTATTTTTTTAATATTTTTTTTTATTTTGGATGCTTACATTAATTTACTTTGCTCACAGAAACAAACATCTTTTCACAAAAAACCAAACTTTGGTCAAAATACATTGCTCCACAATGACAGCTGCAGTAAATGCCTGTGAAATCTAGTGCATACATTTCAGAAATGATGCAGTGTTACAGATTTATTTGGTAACACAAGCCCACATTAACTGGACACATGTTCCCAGTCTGTCGTGCAGAAGCTGCTGTTACGGAGAGCCGAGGCTGAATGAAGAGAAATCCACTGGAGCCTCAAAATTCACACGTTGCGTTGTGAAGCTGCTGAGTGTTTCCCCCGACTGGGCTGACTCATCCTGCGGCGGCGGCTATTGTGAAGCGTGTGCCTTTACAAAATGTCAACCACTGAGCAGTCATGTCAATTAGATGAGTCACAGACACTTTAGACAAAGCCTGTCCTCTTTCACGGCTCGTCCTGAGCCAAACAGGTCAATGGACTGAGTTGATGGAGCTGCCAAATTCATCCTCTGGACTCTTTGGTCTCTGCTGGATGTTGCTATTTCTGCTGGATGTTGCCATTTCATGTCTCATAGGTCAAACAGGAAGTACACCACAAGACAACAAGGCAGAAAATGTAAGAAAATGGTTACTTTAGAATTAAATATGTCTTTACTTACAGCAAAACCAAAGGCCTGGTGTTAACATGGGTTTTCTAAACTGATTACATTAGTCCACTTACACAGATCCTATGTGAGCAATCTGCGCATCACAATGTTTCATCAAATTAAACACACCCTGAGACAATTAGGGCGTGTTAAAGCGATCATTCTGGATTCATTGTAGCCCCCAGGTGTCACAGCAGCTGCTTCAGCTCATTACCAATGAAACCATGGCAACGGTGACATCGTCACTGAAGAGAGACCATTTTAAATTTCATCCCAATGTACCAGATTGAAGATGAAGAGAAAAAGCCAAAGGGGAAGTATAGACCTGTGCTGACTCCTGAAGATGCTGATTGGCAATTAAATTAATTACTGCTGAGACGTCCAGTTGCTCTCAATGTGTGATCAATTATTATTCATGAGGTCACCAATTGCAGTGACTAACGGCAATGATGACTTGGGTATTACTAGAACAATATCATTGGAGAGAAACTACTAAAATGTCTTTTTTTTATTTTTACTTCCAGTTACATTTTTTTCCAATTCAATTGTCCAGATATTGACATCAAGTGACCTGATGTCTGACACATATTCTGTCAGACTTTAAATTGTAGAATAACTTCTTCGTAGACATTGAAACCATCACTGTGGAGGCGACGATGGCAACGTTTTAAAGAGGTATTTCGGCCTTCAGTTTATTGGGGACAACGGAAGTCCACTTACACAGTGGAAACAAAATTAAATGTAAAATCTTAAGATGGTATTTAATGACAATCCCCATAAACACACTTCAATTTAACAGAAAAGCAAAGACCTCTGCAGTTTGGTACAGCAAGATGTGTGTTTGTGAAAGGTTTAAAAGAAGTGGCATTAAGACGTCCTTTGTAACGGAGTTTAGTAGAATGGAACATGGTCAAAGCGACCTTGCCCACTAAAGTTAATAGACCAGGAAAAGAGGTCACAAAATCTGATTTAAAGCTTGCATGACTTTCAACCACCATTAATTTATCGGATTTCAGAAAATAGTATTATTATTATTATTGAGAGCGTCTTGATAAAGTGAGATCTATTTTCTCTTTCTCTCTCTTTTTTTTTTACAACGAATATCAGCCTTTATGTCTGGATAGCTGGACTTGTGCTCATGACATGCCTCACTACAATAAGGACTGTTTGAAAGGAAATGTCAAAAAGTCTTCAGCTGTAAGTGGGCAAATAAAAAACACGGTAGAGGAAAGTCACTGACAAGGCAAAGAGAACCTGTAGGGCTGGAGACGGAAAACAGGAGGATTCAAAAAAGATTCCAAGTTGAAAAAATCTGAAAGTAGAGATATGATCAAATGCATATTTAACATTTTAACTTCTAAACCATGTAACACAGTTGCTGCGAGGGACACAAAAACTGAAAAATAAAAAATAAAAATACTAGAAGAGAACGTCAGCAGTGGTTAGGGGTCTGTGGTGCTGATAAACATGCGCTGGGTACGAACAAAACTGTAACACCTACCAAAACGTGTCAGTGTTGTGTATATATGTCAGCTGTGAAGTCAAAACTAAATACCTCAGGTTACAAAAGACACATTTATTTCGGTCATTTACAGCAATGTCTAGAGGTTCGTGGTACAATAAGAAGGAACAATGATATCCCAGAACTCCCACCCCCATCCCCACACACACACACACACACACACGCACCCACACCCACACCCACACACACTCATTGGAAGAGTGAGAACAGATTTGTGGATTTTGACCACAAACGAATAATGGAGTTATTCGTTTGTGCCAGCAGGTGGCATCACTTACCACAGGAAACAACGATCACAATGATCTGAAAATGAATTTGCTTTACCCTAAACTCTACCAGTCATGAGAATCCCTTGACCAAACAATTTTTTTTTGCTGTTTTTCCTCACAAAGACAAGATTTTTCACTTCTGAAAAATTTTAAATTAATTCATTTAATCCATTTCAAAGATGCTCCCACCACAAACAAGACTATGACACAACAACAGAAGAGAAAGTACCAAAGCAGAAACATAAGCAGACCAATTTGGGAGCATGGGATTGTGTATTTGCGTCAAGGTCAAATTCTGGTACATTGAAAAGAAATCCCAGCTTAAGTTCGTTTCACCCTAATTAAGCGTTTGAGTCCAACTTCTGGAAAACAACCCCTCATCATAATCTCCTACGACCCAAAACTTTACCCATAGCACCCTGCTGCCAGGAACGTCTGGGTGTCCTGGTAAAGTGCCAAACCCAGACACAGCGTCGAACAGAGAGATATGATTCGTCAACTAGTTAGCAGTGTGATCTGCTCTACCATGGAAACTTCCTAAGATTTAGTAATCTTATGTTTCTGTCTTGAGCTGCACAGTGGTAGCACTGCTGCCTTGCAGCAAGAAGGTCCAGGGTTCCATTCCCGGCCCGTCTTCTGCATGTTCTCCCTGTGCATGGTGGGTTCTCCCCGGGCTCTCTGGCTTCCTCCCACAGTCCAAAAACATGACTGTCAGGTTAATTGGTCTCTCTAAATTCTCCCCAAGTGTGAGTGTGTGTGTGTGAGTGAATGGTTGTATGTCCTGTTTGTCTCTGTGTTGCCCTGCGACAGACTGATGACCTCTCCAGGGTGACCCCGCCTCTCACCCAGAACGTTAGCTGGAGACAGATCAGCACCTCCTGACCCCACTAGGGACAAGGGTGTTAGAAAATGAATGGATGGATGTTTCTGTCTTCCTCTCCAGGGGGCAGCTTTCACTACAGACACAGGGAGGACCAGACTGTAAAGAAGTCACGTGGTTTATTTTCGTGTCTCTGCTTCTAAAAGTGAAAGTGAAAGTTCTCTATCAGAAGCATCAGCAGCAGCAGCATCAGCATCAGCAGCAGCAGCAGCAGCAGCATCAGCATCAGCATCAGCATCAGCATCAGCAGCAGCATCAGCATCAGCATCAGCAGCAGCAGCAGCATCAGCAGCAGCAGAGGTAAATGTCAAATGTTTTCTTTACACTGAATAACATTGATGCATCTGCAGTATCTGGGTTTAAGCCGGAAGCTGCTCAAACAGCTCTAATGTTTTTGTGGAGTTAAACAATGTGTGTGTGTGAGAGAGAGAGAGAGAGAGAGAGAAAGAGAGAGAGAGAGAGAGAGAGAGAGAGAGAGAGAGAGAGAGAGAGAGAAAAAACACGCGTCTAGATATGTCTCGTCGAGCGCATGAGCTCAGCTCGTCTGTGCCCGCACGTGTATTCATTTGATTCATTTTCTGAACAACACAGAAAGATTTACTGACTCACATGTACATCTTGTTTTTGTATTTAGTGACCATCATGGTTTCCCTACTGAATCTGAGGGGTTTGACGGATTTCCTACCGAGCTGTCAGACGGGTTTGTTCAAACTTTATTCTTCTTTGTTTTTTCTTCCTCTAAACTGTGTAGACTAATTTGTTCTAACATTTCACATCCAGTTTTTATCGCTTTACACAAACATATAGATTGGTGTGGCAAAGGAGAAACTGAAAAAGTTTCACATTTGAAGTTTTGGCTTCACTGCATTTATGTCTGCTGTATTGTGATGTTTGTCCTCTGCTTATATGTTTCATTTTCATTTGGTGACAGGCGTAGTTAAGATCCATGTGGTCAATTCTGGTCAAACCTTTGGAGCTCATCATGAGCTGCTGAACCAGCTAGGCAGGAAGTTAGAGCTGGAAAGGAAGTTAAAGCTGCGCCAGACGGACCGGGACAGAAACGTCATCACCATGCTTTTCTGTCCAATCGCCTCTCGAGTTGGGTCTGATGTGGAATCAGCCATGAGCTCGCTGTCAGGTAGCAAAGATTTTCACATGTACTACAAACTTACTGTGTAGCTTTTTTTCTTTTCAGAGTAACATGTTTTTCTGGTGGGAGGGGGGGAGGGGGGCATTTAAACTCCACGAGCTGTTTACTCTGTACATGGTCCTGCAGATTGATTTTTTATTTATTTATTTTTTTACTTTTTCCGTGACATCTGCTGCGTTCCTCCTGAGCATCGCGCTGAGACCGAGGGAGGTTAAACCCGAACCAGGACCAGATAATTCATGTTTTGCACCAGCCTTTATAATGAGGCAATGCGCTCTCAGCCACGCTGCTTCCCTCTTGCTCTGTTTCGATGCCGACCGCTTATGTCATCAATAAGCATTACCGCGGTTAGCCGGTAGATTCTGGATCAGAACTGTTGAGTTGATCATAAGGCCTATTGAACATCTGTCAATGGCTGAACAAAATTATCTGAAAGGGATTTTTCTGGGTTTATATAGAAAACTAGAGTCCTTAAAACCAGAGAACATAGAATAAAATACTGTAGTATCATGCAGTTTTTATTACTCTATGTTTTATTGTCTAAAATAGAATGTGAGTGAAGCTAATTTTTATTTTTACTGTTTTTATTTAACATGATTCAAACTGTAATATTGTTTTATGACACATCACACACATTTATAGATTGATTTCCAAATGTTCTACGATGAATGAGCCAACAATAAAAACATGCGACACTTTGACCTGAAACAGATGTTAATAGTTTGGTGGCGACTTTTATAAAGCTGGAAAATGACACACAGAATGTAAATGCATTCAACATCAACAAAACAATTCAGTCATAATTCTAAAAAAACAAAATGTATGAGCGATTACAGTCACTTGTTTTCCCACGAGGTCTGACGTTGTTTTGAAAAAATAAAATGCAAAAGAACATAGTGTAACAAAAAGTTTGTTTATACTTGGTTACTGCTCAACCGCTATGATATCCTCTATAACTATGTAATAATATAACTGATATATATATAGAGAGAGAGAATATATTTTCATTTTCATATTTTCCATTTTTCTGCATCTCCACACAAACTGTTCTGCGGCTTCACAGTTTCTCGGCGTAGTCGTCACCGAAATCAATCATCAGCCTCAGAGCATTCAGGATCAGAGTGTTGACGTCTGAATTCAGCTGAGTTTCATCACTGTAGTTCTTCATTGGGAAGATGCAGTTCATTGGGATCCCCAGACTGGAGCTGAAGTCACCCATCTACATATAACACAATCATTATTTTAGTCTTTGTACAATATTTTTAGGAGGTATTCCTGTTTAGAATAAATCTTTCTATGACTCACCTTTTTCTTTAAATGTTTGCTCTTGTAAACATTTCTCAGATTTTTCTCTGTTTCTCCACAGGCTGAGTCAATGTGGGTGAGAATCGCCAGCTGAGGGATTCCTGTGGAGATACAGACTCTAAAACATGGAGTTTCTCAAGAAACTCTAAATGTGATTATTTAAAAACAATATATTGAAATAACCACATCACAAGAGTGTGATGAAACATTTATGACAACATTTTAAAAATGTCCTTTACTGCAGAATAATATTCTAAATGCATATTTGCTGTTTCTTACCCAGCTCACTGGCTGCTTCTCTGATTTCCCTCATTTTCTCTAAAACTGAGGATTTCATTTGTGGAGCATTAGCATCATAAATGCAGACCAGAACATGAACTCTGTCATTGATGGACGGGGAAGAGTTGTAGCCAGGATCATCATCAGACAGGGAAGATGCAGGATTGAACTATGGAAAAGGAAATATGATATACATTCCACATAAAGAAGGTAAACTATAATGCCTTTAAGAGAAGAATTTTTTTTAAAAGCAAAAAAGTATATATACCTTATATCCATCCTTCACGTGACCCTTAAAGGCCAGTTTGATGTCATCAACTCTGACTCCAGTTCTTTCCTCCAGACCCATGATGTCATTGAACACAAAGGGATAAAAGTTTCCCCTGCTTTCTTTCTTGATTTTATAAGTTTGATACTGAAAGAAAAAAAAACAGTGTTTTATCTCATCAGCCGACATAAAGCGGCTAAAATATATTTTAAATTGAAGAGATAGAAACATGCCTCAAATATTTTTAATAAGTTTCATTTTCAACCAAAATTTATTTTTGCTGAATAAAAATATGAATAAGACAGTTCAATATTCAGTGGTTGCAAGTTTGTAGAAAATGTTGTGTATTTTCTACCATGTTACTGTGAATATTTATAAGTCTAAAATGTGAATAAGCCTTTAAAATCAAACAAGAAATGATATTCACCATCTTGGTGAAACTTTGATCAGAGGTTGTAGCACTGGCCAGAGCTTCATTGGTCATTCTGCCCTGCAGGATGTTGTTGACAGAGTTGATGAAGCTGGACTTCCCTGCACCGACTGGGCCGTAGAGCAGGACTCTGATTGTTGCCTCCTCATTTTGTGGCTGAAAATTCTTCAAGTACCGAAGATCATTGCTGTTGTCTCTGTTAAAATGCAATATTTGAAATTATAATATCAGAAAACAGTTTTAACCATAAGAAACAGAGATGACTAGACTTCAGGCAAAACCCTGAACCCCAACAAGATGAACAGAATATGTGTGAACTTAGTAAAGATTTAACTCTTCAGTCTTATTGCATCATTTAAAATCAGTTAAATAAGTACAATTGGGTGCATTGATTTATGCCCACTACGAATGACTTTTGTAACTATATTACATGTTAAATAAACATTTAAGACAAAATTTTACAGATATGTGGCGTGTTGTCACATAAATATATAAATTATGCAACATTACATTGTAAACTGCAACGCCACACAGTTCATTGACTGACTGAACAGTGGACAGCTGGACCCATTTCATCGCCTGCATTTGACCAAACACATTTAGCTGCATTTGTCTCCAGAGCTTCTTCTTTCTGACTCCAGCCTTCAACCCGCCTCTCTTTCTACTTTCCATCAAGTGAACTGAGGTGATTCGTCAGGTTGAACCTCCAAAAACAAGGCAAAGCAAAACAATAACTATCTCTGAAGATGTTGCCTCGGTAGACAACATCCTCTTAAAAATTGTTTTGTTTCATCACTATTTATCTTAAATTACAATTCAAGATAGTCAAAATGTAGCTCTCTAGTAAAAACCTATTTCTAGGCATCTGGAATATAATTATGCCCTGTGAAGGACTGGCAACCTGCCCAGAGTGACCTCTCACCCTTTGACCCCTGGAGATAAACACCAACACCCCAATGGGATAAGGATGTAGAAAATGGATCGATGGAAGATAATTATAGATAATCAGATAAAATTGACTTTGTTAAAATGGTCTGCCACACATGATTTAGTGATCGCAGTAACATACTGGCCTGAAAAAGTATAGAGAGAGAAAACCAGCACTTGCTTCCCAAACTTTAAACAGTTCCACTGGGAATCGTCCAGTGGGCTGACTGCTCTTCCCGATCAGCCAATCTGGGCTCGTCTAAACCCTGAAATGTGTCATTTTGTGTCACATTCCACAAAATTTTGTGAAACTTTGTCACAAAATGACAGAGTTATGTCATTCAACCAATGACCCTGATCAGGTCATCAGTGTGACCTGATGACATGATCAGGTTCAAGGGACACCATTAATTGTTTTGAAGGCTGATTATACTGAACCCAAAAATAAAACAAAACATCACCTTCAACATATAGATATTAACAAGGTACATTGTTGACTTATTGACTCACCCCCAAGTTATTTCTCTCCATGGAGTTCTTAAAACTGCGAAGGACAATTCAGAGCAAAGTCTTAAAACCAGAACAGTGAGTCATGATAGATGGAAGAATTAGCTTTTCTAAATAATGTTAAATACATTAGTAACATGAGTCAAGAGATTAGTAGATACAACATTTCAGTTTTTTATTGAGGAAAGAAAAACACTTTCTGCTGTGTCAGCATGAATAATAAGCTTTACTCACGTGGAGAAGGTGGTGGAGCTGAAAAGGCAAAGAGACACATTACTTAGGTCAATAAATGACTAGAACTACAATTAATGTTTATATTAAAGTAACATAACGTCTGTTCTAGAATCTGTAACACATTGAATAGATTCATTTTTACTCTCAAGTAAATAAAGAAAAACATTCAAATGAAATATGGAGAACAAATAGTACTTATGTGGAGGAGGAGCTAAACAAAACAATACAGGAAATATTATGAGTCAAAATTTTAATAATTATAAATCCAACACAGTTTCTATTGTGAAGCTTTTCAGACATTCTCTAGCAACCATGTTCTAGCGTTTATACTCAATGATTAACATGGAACTTTATTTCACTTTCTGCTTTAAAAAATACATTTGAGATCAATTTTATATGAAGGAGAAAATAAAATTAGCTAAAAATTTGCAGTATATGGAGGAACTGAAATTAATTAGTGAAATAATCAATGCATCTCTTTCAACCAAGACAATCAGGAATGAAACTTACCTGGTTTAGAAGGTTCACCCCCATGACAATGACAGGAAATGGTCTGCAAATACAGAGAGAAGAAGAGAGAATGACTCTGCAATCATTTGTCAGAGCTCTTTAAATTGGTCCATTTAGTTTTCAGTCATTTCCTGCAGCTGCTTTGTTACAAAAGAAGGAAAAGAATCCTACCTCAGGAGGAGATGTGCTGCAGCAGAGAGATCCGTTGTGATGCTGATGAAAGTAAAAGCTCTTTGCTCTTTTATAGTGTTTTCAGTTTCACTTTCACTTTCTTGGACCAAGTGATTTACAAGAAGAGCATTCACTTTGAGAAAAAAAGCTTTTAGTTTCCACATGACAGAGCAATAAAAAAGAAAATCTGAGCTTGTCAACAACTGCAGGGCTTTTTCTGACCAACTCATCTTTCAAGTATATGCATAATGACTTGAATGCATGAATGGAATATTATGTCTATTATGTTTTACAAATAGAAACGTAATGGTCTACCAGTTAAATTAAAGTCATGCAAAAAAAGAGGCAAATCAAAACTATGTGGCCTATATGTCAGGTTCATCTATCTAAGCATTCTCTAACAGGAAAAGGAGAGAGACAAATGAGTTTTAGATTTTCTTGCGCGAGGAGAAAAGACAGGAACAATTGATCTACAATTTTCTACCCATTCTGAAGCAAGCTCCGCTTCACACTCTCCTTTTATTTTCTCAGGATGGTCCCTTGTTACATAGCTGATCAGGTTATCTTGAATAATTACATAGTGTTGCTGCTTCTGCTGTTCTCTTGAGTCACAGCCGTGTTGCACCTACAGGCTGCCGTAGTGCAGAGTGCAAAGTTCAGAGTTCCAGTTAACTTCCTTCTGTCGCAACAACACAGGAACTGTTCAACTTACAGTCCTAAGTCTTTTTTATACGATGGAGTCTTCTATTTTGGTGCATGTGAGGTCTCAAGCGTAGTTCCTGTGTCTGTGACTCTTAAACTTTGACCCTTCGCCTTTGGCTGCAGAGCGTCTGATATCTCCTTCCAATTTGGCACGCTGCAGACATTTCTCACAAAGCACACATTCCAGAAGCAAACAGACATAGAGTATTTGTATTTGTAATTAATTTTAACGTACCACTACACTATAAGAGTTAAAGTTTAGAAAACTCCAGAGTTTCTCAATAAATATGATTTCCTCAGAGAAAAGATCTTGTTTATTATAGGTTCTGCATATTTTGTATGTTTATGTTCAATTATATTGCATTATTTCAAGTCAAACGTGGCAGGAGTCATCAGGTTGGGATGCCTGATGATGTCCTGTGGTCTTATGCTGATCTGAGTCTCGTCCACTGAGAACAGAAAGTCACTTTTTAGAAACTGGAAAATGATTATCTTAGTTCATTTACTTTTATTTGAAAGGTTATGTTTTCATATTATTCTGCGTGTTATTTTCTTGACTCCTTTCTTTTATAGTATAACTTTGACTGACTTTTAGGTTTTCTCTTAAGGGTTTAGAGATGTTTTCACACATTCCTGTATGACAAGCTGCGTTGATCTTTATCTGTATCCTGAGAGTGGTCACCCTTGTGTCTTAACAAAAGGGTGTCAACGGAAAACTTCCAGAACATCCTGTAGGATAGTTTATTGGTCAATTGTTTGTAATTGCTTGCATTATTGTGTGAAAAAGCCAACCCCTTTTTTTGTTAATATAATAAAAGGCAGTTGGGGACTGAGAGCCGGCTGAGTTTTTTTTTATAGCACATTTCAGCTACAAGGCATTTCAAAGTGCTTTACATCATAAACACAAAATACAAAGTCATGCAACATAGAATAAAATGAAATAAAATACCAAGTGTTTTTTGTTTTTTTCCTTTTTGCTTCCTCCCTTTTCTTTTTGTCACGGAATTTAAGCGCCTGTTACCGCCGGACTCCACCGGTCAAGGTTTTTATAGTGTTTTTCTCTTTTCACTTTCCCTTTTCAAGACCACGTGATTTCTAAGAAGATCTCACTCATTTATTCAAAAAGGTTTCAGTTTGGCACAGCAACAAATCTTCTAAAATCGAAGCTTGTTAAACTTTTGTCTCATTGAGTTTTTGGGCAAGACACGTGTACTTTCTCACATTACACACTGAATTTTATTCTGTGAAAATATTTCTCGTTTTTTTTACTTTAAAAACAGTAAATATTCATCTGCATAACTCATCTTCAAAATTCAACCTGCAAAAAATCACCTGTACAAAAAAAATTCACCTGCAGATTTTAACAAAGATTTTCTGTGAAAAATTTTCTGCAAATGTTGATGCAAATGCAAAAGCTGGGCTTTACTGGGGTTGCTGGGTGCGTAGCAGTGCCTGCTGATTTGTGACGTTTCATTATGAAGGTTTATGAAATGATCATTTTCCAGACACCAAAAAATCTGCTGTGTGAGTTTTTTAAGCGGTTGGACTGTTTTTAGAAATAAATACAAAGATAGAAGTTCAAAAATGTGCAAAATTTGAATCTTGCATATATAGGGTTAAGCTATGACTGATATCAAACACATTTTAGTTGTATCAGAAGAGAAGAAAAAAAATGTAGTATACTTAAAGCAAAAAAAATACTTTAAAATATTTTAAGAAATATATTTTTTCAAAACAAAATATTAAACATATACAGTACCTTCTTTGTATATCACTACTCCATGCACTGCTGCATCCCCACATGTTTTCCCCTTTTCCTCTCTTTACGCTGCCATGTCACCTCCTTCTGTTTCTGCTATTAACTTAATGCCTAAGTTGGCGCTACTCTGTTTCGCCTGCGTCCTGTCATGTATTCCCCAGCCTCGACTTTCTTTTGGTGGGAGGACGTCCCCATCAATGCTGGGAACGCACATCCAAAGCTTATTACTAACGTTGCGATAAGCGGGGGCCCGAGCGCCAAAGATTCTAATGTCTGTATATTATTAAACTCTTCTAATTGTTTTTCTCTCTCCGTCTGAGTCTCTCCAGATTGAAATGTAAACATCAAGGTTTCAAAACTTCTAAGTTTAAGTAAATGTATATCTTAACCCAGCAACTTGATCATTTGAAACAATATGATATGTTGTAATGACCTAAAAGATCCGCATTGTCTTGGGAGTTGTCTGTACATAAGACATGTGCTTTCCATCTCACTAAGAATGAAAGTGAAAGTGCCTGAGTTCTTCACTAGCCTCTGATTCAAGTCAGTCACAGTCACTTCATGCTGCAGCACAAACTGCACAAAGAAACAATTTTTGCTTGTTTGTTTTTCTGGAGCCACACATTTACAGCAAAGGTAGGAAACATCAAACACTGTTGTTTTTTCATTGACTGCAACATTTTGTTTCCTCTATTGTTTGTTTTTTTATTTTTTTTATTTTACGTTGTATGGTGTATTGAATAAATGTTCAGTTTATTCAAGGAATAAAATAATGTGTTGCAAGAGTGAAAATGGAGCATTAAATTATGTTTATCGATTTAAAGCTCATAAGTGTAATCTATCTCTGCAATCAGTGTCAAAGGGCAGGTCTATTCTGACGTTAGGATCAACACTGTTCATACTTCTGGTAACTTTGTTTAAAACGAATCAAACTCGACATGTTGGAGATATCCAAGAAATTAAGACTTCTGACTTTTCTGAGAGTAGTTTTATTTTTCCTCTGCTGCCAAATTATCTGCTCTCAGTTTACTGTTCAAGTAAAAGCATCTGAATGCCTCTGAGTCAATTAAATGCCATCAGTTTACAGAGTTAACACTCATGTTTCATCTCTGCAGAAATGCCGAACTGATCATACTGCTTTGTTTCCTTATTAGACGTCAACATGTATCAGACTTCAGGAGGTGAGCATCACTGTTGCAGGAACCACACTGATAGATGTCATATTCCAGTTCTGATTTTAATTTTTATGAATTTTATTTATTTCATAAAGAGGAAACTGCATAGTAATCAACATGAATACATCATGTAAATATGCCAGATTTAATTTAAAAATTAAAAACATTCATTTTTAACAAAAAAATTCATTTTTTTAACTAAAAATAATGTTTTTAATTAATTTTAATTAAGAACGTTTAATTTAAAAAATAATTACACTTTAGTAGCAGTTACTACCACTAATAAGTAACTACTAATAAGTCATTACTTATTACATTTTAGTAATTACTTATTTCAAATAATTAATAAATAATTTATTACTTATTACTGAAAATTCATCAGTTGTATTTTGTAATTTAATTTAGTTAAAGTCCACACCATCACTTCTGGAGAGACATTTGGTGCTGATGAAGAGCTGCTGAGTAAAGTGAAGAGGAGGATACAGCTGACAATCACACACTGGATGGACAGTCTCTTCATCATCGTTTTCTGTCCCATCACTTCTCGCGTTGGGTCAGATGTGGAAGCGGCCATGACCAAGGTTCCAGGTACCAGTTTTATAATCCATTGGTTTAGACATCCGTCTAATCAGGAAATAAAACAACAACACACTCTTAGAATGCAAAACCTTCCCTTCACCTCGTTTTATTCTTGTTTTAGAAGGAGGTCAAAATGTCATTCTGGTTCTGATGCACCACACCCGAGATGAGGGCTACTCCACAGCTGGAGTGAACTGGTCTGACAAATATCCCAACGTCATACTGGATGTTCATGTTCTCTTCCATGAGACGGTGCCAGGATTGCTGGCGTGTGCTAAAAATATTGAGGCAGTTGATCAACTGATCTGTGAATTAGATCAACGGTCTCAGAACCAACAGATCGGAGGACATCAGGGATATCCCATCTCCCCGGAGAAAAAGGAAAACATAATTAATAAATGCTGTTTCCCTTATTGGAAAATTGTACTTCCATTTGTTCTGGTGGTGGTGCTAATCTTACTTCTTGTCATTTTGTTGTCGTAGTTTAGAGATCAGCAAATTCAAAATATATAAAGAAGGTCCTAATGAATTATGATACATAAAGTCATCATAATGCATTAGATTATGTACTTTAACAATAAAACAATTGGGAAAAAAGAACTTTGATTTATTTTATTTTTTGCTGGAATGAAGCTGCACAGTAGAACGAATGTGTTGCAATTAATAAACAAAGAGAGACAAAGACTTGAGTTGAAGAGTGATGAATATGCATGATAACAAAAAGCAGAACTTGGCCCCCATAAGAACTATGGGATGAAATTAGAAAAGGTTGATGAAAATGGCAAAATTTGAAACAATTTTCTCAATTTCAACTCAAGTGTTTTTATACTCACTTGAGGTGGTTTTACTTATATAAAGAAATAGCTAATACACTAAACAGATGAAAATATTTTTTCTGAATAAGTGCTGATGTAGCCAACAGTTTCTTATTTGTTATAGCCATGCATAATACTTATCTGACTTGTTTCATAGGCTCCAAAGGCATTTATTATGACATTACATTGAAATAAAAATCTCTTACTCTGCAAAAAACTATCTTGCAAATGTGAGATTATGTCAAAATAAAATGTTTATGATTGTGAAGCTGGTATATCAAACTCTATTTAGTTTCTTTTTCCTGAAGGTCAAATAGACACTTTGAATAAATGAATTCTTGTGACTCTTTTGATGTATGTTGTAGCCTTGAATTAGACTGCTGCCTATAACTATTGCAACATGATGTTTGGGAACTTTTTCCTCTGAAAATGATCAATAAAGTTTGAAAGAATAATAGAATATTATCAGACTTGGTGTGATAATATCACAGACCTAACACACATTTATGTTTATCTCTTTTGTGTACTGCAGTACTGAGTTGGTGCAAAGATCTAATGAAAATGAATGAATGATGAATGAATAGGAGAAAACACCAAGGCTTGATTAAATTCACCCAAAACCTTGCGAGAAATTGTGTTGAGGAACCAAACTTGTACTTTGAGCTATAGTCTGAAAAGTTAACCCATCACTAACATAACACCATATCCACAGGTAAATGGAGGTAGCAGCATCATCTCCAGAGTTTGTTTTCTTCAGATCGAACTAGATCTTTTGTTAAAGTGGATAAAATCAGAAGTAGTTCTAAATGTGTATCAATTTTGACCTTAAAATTTAAGTGGCAAATTGGTATTGAATAAAAATAACCTTTATTATGATTCAATTGAGAAATTTAGGTAAAAGTAGCAAAATAAGGACAGTCAAACATTTTGGGTTCATACAAAAGTAAAAATACAAAAATATAAAAATGATCAGAAGGTTAAATTTACGGCATAGGCAAAGAATGCTGTGCAGTTCTTGATTATTTTATGCTCAGATTCAAAGACATGCAACTAAATAGGATAATAATGTGTCTCTGAAGTTCAAACCACGTCAACAAATCATTAAACCAACTACAAACTGAAAAACATTACAACATAATCAAAGACACAATAATATTAACTAAGTATAATTAAAAATAATAATAATATAAACACTCAGCATTACCAACTAATCACAAGTACAAATTAAGAAAACAGAATCCATAAGTTTGTTGTTTATACCACATCATGTAACATATTCTATGTTAAGATTATTGTCGAACAAAAATATGTGTCTTTTGCATTTCTTGTTTATGTGTATGATTTTGCACTTCTTCCATGTTCAAAATGAATAAATAAATTGACAAATTTGCCTTTTAGCCTGTTTAGCAGTGAAACCCTAAGAGATTTTTGATTGGGGTTCTAATAAGTCCTGAGACTAGAAGCCCATTTCTGGCACTGATTAAAAACATGCATTTTCATAATAATCACTCATTATTATGAGACAGTCTTATAGTATGATACAAGATATAGTATCTCATATTTATAATAATTTTATACTTATTATTATTATTATTATTATTATTATTATTATTATTATTATTATTATTATTATCATATCTCATAATTATGAGATATAATTAGCTAAGTCAAAACTATGAGATACAATATGAGATATGAGATTTGTATAAGGTGGGGCTTCCATACTTATCTGAAAGTGAAAGTGAAAGTCATTGGTGAAAACTGCGTGTCACTCCCAGCAGCAGTTCAGTGAAACCAGCAGCACAGCGAAGGTAAGAATCAAACTTATTTGGTTGTTAGTGAACATTCGGTGATATATAGTAACAAAAACAGCTTCAACTAATAAAGGGGACTTCTATTTCATCTTGATAACTTCTGACATCCCTTTCCTGTGTAAATACTTAACAAGAAGACAAAAAGGCACTTTGCGGTTTTTGAGCAGGAAAAAGAAACGACTGCAGTGTGAGCATGTGACCCCTTTTGCTAGAGTCCCATTAGAGTAGTCTTTAGGGTGCAGTTAATGGGTGTGTGTGTGTGTGTGAGTGCGTGTGTGAGTGTGTGTGTGGGGGTGTGTGGTGTGAGTGTGTGTGTGAGTGTGTGTGTGTGTGTGTGTGTGGTGTGTGTGTGTGAGTGTGTGTGTGTGTGTGAGAGAGTAAAATCTGATGTCTCGTTGAGGCGCGTGAGCTCAGCTCGTCTCTTTGTGTCCGTGAATCTCCGCACGCGCACGCTTATTCATTTGATTCATTTTCTGAACCACACAGAAAGATTTACTGATTCACATGTTGATCTTGTTTTTGTATTTAGTGACCATGTTGGGTTTCCTGACGAGCCGTCGGAGGGGTTTGTTTAAACTTTATTCTTGTTTGTTTTTTTCCCTCTAAACAGTGTAGACTAATTAGTTCTAACATTTCACATCCAGTTTATATCGCTTTACACAAACATATAGATTAACAGATTTGTTGTATGTGTAGCTATGTGGCAAAGGAGAAACTGAAAAAGTTTCACATTTTGAAGTTTTGGCTTTGCTGCGTTTATGTCTGCTGTACTGCAGCAGTGTCAAAACGTCTCCCTTCAATCGAGCAGCCTGAGGATGCTACAAGAAACCAGCATGATGGACATGCAGCTGATAAATCAGCAGAAACTGTGTGATTTTATCATGTCAATTTGAGAAACGTTTCTGTGTGTCACACAGAATCAAGAGAGTCCTAAAAAAATATGGTCCAGCTTGGTACTTTGCGAGGTGTAGCTAATAAATTGAACACAGTTGCTTCATCTATCACACAGTGTGGATAAACTACAAACACACACAGCTTCATTTCTGCACTTCTGCACATTCCACCATTAATTTGGCTGCTCAATGTAGAAACCAAAGTGAGAGTATTTAATCTTTATTGTGTTCAGTCAGATAACAAAAGCTTCTCCCTCTGAGTAAGATAAGTGGATAAAGTTATTGTCCTTTTTCCAGGTCCAAGTTGGACTCTTGTGCAGACGGGTGAGTCTTGAACTGCAGATATTTTGCTCACCTGTTCAGTGCACTCACTCAGAGATTGAATAAACTTGGTTAAGCTCCACAAAGTCACAAGAGAGTTCCCCCAACATTCTTCATTGTTACACAGGAGCAATGATTTCAAAATAAAGCAACTATACTGTATGTTTTGTAGTAGAAGTTTCTGCAGCACTAAAAAAAATGCTCTCAAGTCTGTTAAAGACGTTAAATTTTATACAAGCCATAAACGGATAACCCTGCTATTTTTTTTTTTATTAGGAATAAAGTTGTTTTTCAGTTTACTAGGTGAGTGAACACACGTAGTGACGATAATGTCTGCTGTATTGTGATGTTTGTCCTCTGCTTATGTTTCGTTTTCATATTTTGGTGACGGCCGCAGTTAAGATCCGCGTGGTCACTTCTGGTCAAACCTTTGGAGCTCATCATGACCTGCTGAACCAGCTGGAAAGGAAGTTAAAGCTGAGCCAGACGGACCGGGACAGAAACGCCATCACCATGCTTTTCTGTCCAATCGCCTCTCGAGTCGGGTCTGATGTGGAAGCAGCCATGAGTTCGCTGTCAGGTGACAAAGATTTTCACATGTATTACAAACTTACTGTACTTCTAATTTCTTTAGCGTTTCTATCTATATAACACGCATTCCCACTTTTGATACAGCAAGAAAAACTCCCGCATGCTGGTGCAGAAACTTTTTATTCAAAGATGTGTTTTTTCAAAATTGCCATGTTTCCATGAAGCATAATAATTTCTGTAACGCCATTTTGCCAAATTTTTAAGGTCAATGGAAACGCAGTTCCTGTAACATATTTATAGCACAGCTTTCAGTTATCAAATTTACTGAGGCACATTAAGTACAGACAGATCAAGGCAGTGCTGTATTGACGTCTGTTACTCAAATCCATGTCATGTTCACTTTTTCTCCACAGGAGATCAGAAGGTGATTCTGGTCCTGATGCATCACACCAGAGATCCCAGCTACTCCACGGCCGGGACGGACTGGAAAGACGACTATCCCAACGTCGTCTCCAGCGTTCATGTTCTCTTCCATGAGACGGTGCCAGGATTACTGAAATGTTCTGAAAACGACATGGCGGTGAATCAGATGCTGAGAGTGTTGACTTCTTACAGTAGTTGGAAAATAAAGTTTTGGGTGAAAGTCGCGATAACCTCTGTAGCACTTATATGCACTTATTATATGTTCTTCAATGGTAAGAGAAAAGCTATTTTGCCCCCAAGCACAGAAAGTAGAACCTGAGTTCATACTGACTTCCAGTATGAACTCAGGTTCAACTCAGTTCATCCCTGCACCAATTTGCACCCCAATTGCAATTTCCTCCTTTAATCCTAAGTGTTGAATAAAGTACATGAGCAAACCGACTTCAACCCACATTCTTAAAACATGGGGTATCATTTTAGTTCTTGTTGTAGTTATCTGTTTTTCATGGGGTGCATTTTTATAAAAATCACTTACAAGTTTGGTTGAATTCAAATGCATACTATCTGAAGATCATGTATTATTCTTTACATTGACTCTCTTTGGATCTGAGTTCAGTTTGGGCCAATTTAATGATTCATATGGAAGATTATGATCTCAGACCTTTATCACTGAGAAAGTTCTGAACATCTGGTAGATCTGATTTGTTGGAATCGTTTCAACACTTTTTACAACCAATAGACCAAAGACCCTTTCAGATCATAGATCCTCAATAAATGTGCAGCACAAACCAGCCATCATAGACATCATTGACCCATGTAATGGGGTGAGACTTGAAACCATTCAGTGCTCTAAACCAAATTGCTGTGTGCCATCCTCAATATGTCAGTTTCTCTTGACCATATTTCTCAAATTAGACAGCGTAGGATCATCTGGTGTCATTTTATGACGTCACGCTTGTTTCGCAAAAACTCATATTAACCCCGTTCTCCCTCGTGGTGGTTAGAGGTTCGTCTCTAAATCTGTAGATCAGGGGTGTAAATATTAGTAGGTCGAGATTCTGGATCAGAACTGTTGAGTTGATCATAAGGCCTATTGAACATCTGTCAATGGCTGAACAAAATGATCTGAAAGGAATTTATGAGTTTATATAGAAAACTACTTTAAATTGCAGATTGTCAGTATCAAATCTACAGCAGTAACCAACACTGTTTCCTAAAGATGTGTATGGAGCGATGTGCTAATGGTGCAGAAGTGAAATGATCAAACTCTTAATAAAATGTCTGATGCTAAATGTTGCATGGCTTAACTGCCTGCTGTTTTTAACTCTTATTTTCTTGATTGTTTTTGGTGTAGTACAGATGAATGTGTACATGTTTGTTTGTTCGGGAAAAAGAAGCATCATATTTAATAAACCACGTGAAACGGTAACAACAGGCTGTGTCTGGGCTTTTTGCTGAACAGAAAATCCTGCAACATGAGCAAATTTCTTTTTAATGAACTAGAGTATCTCTGATAAATGTATTTACTTATGTGTTTATTTTTTTCGACAAAAAATGTTTATGCATATTTTTGTTTTGTTTTATAATATTTGTGTTCTGTCACTGTGTCATGAAAGCACCAGCTGCACATATAAGAATATCAAAATAAAATTGAAATGTTTAAGCTATTATTCTGACAAAACTTTATTACTTATTTAGTTAAAATCTGGAGTATGAAAATATTGGGAACATGCTGTAAAGTAAAAACATAACAACTCTTGCACATATAATACAGTTTACTTAAAACCTATTTGCTAAAGTTTAAACTATTGGAAATATGTCAAAGTTAGCACTAAATAAGTTACACAACTTACTGCCGTAAGCTCATGCTTAAGTTCAAAATCTAAAGCTTTTCAGATTTCTTTGACCTAAAGAGTAAAAGGTCAGTCTGAACTACCTGCAGTTTAAGTGTTTTACTGCTGAGGCCTTCTGATCTGAACGTCTCCATCACGGCTCACTCCTTCCATGATGGAGCAGCAGCTCCACTTCAGAAACAGATTAATCATCTTAATCAAACACAAGCAGCTAAACGACTGGTTTGGAAAACATGTTGCAAAGAGTCCTTAAAACCAGAGAACATAGAATAAAATACTGTAGTATCATGCAGTTTTTATTACTCTATGTTTTATTGTCTAAAATAGAATGTGAGTGAAGCTGATTTTTATTTTTACTGTTTTTATTTAACATGATTCAAACTGTAATATTGTTTTATGACACATCACACACATTTATAGATTGATTTCCAAATGTTCTACGATGAATGAGCCAACAATAAAAAGATGCGACACTTTGACCTGAAACAGATGTTAATAGTTTGGTGGCGACTTTTATAAAGCTGGGAAAATGACACACAGAGTGTAAATGCATTCAACATCAACAAAACAATTCAGTCATAATTCTAAAAATACAAAATGTATGAGCGATTACAGTCACTTGTTTTCCCACGAGGTCTGACGTTGTTTTGAAAAAATAAAATGCAAAAGAACATAGTGTAACAAAAAGTTTGTTCATTTAACGAAATGAATAATGTGTTGCCCTTTCTGTCGATGGACAAGACCAGCAAACAAATGGATAAAATGGAATATTGGTGAAGAGATCTGTTCATTTTTTATCAAATCTATTCCCGACTGACCAAAGTTACAATTGTAAAAGCACTTAAAATATTCCTTATTTCATCAAAAAACTAATTTTATCATGAAAGGGCTGAGAGAGAAAAACAGGAAACATGTGTCAAAGGTCAGAAAACATCATACATGGTTACTGCTTGACCACTATAATCTCCTCTACAACTATGTAATGATATAATCAATATTTTTATAACCAATATTACTGCTGTGATTTTCATACATCTCCACACAAACTGTTCTGCGGCTTCACAGTTTCTCGGCGTAGTCGTCACCGAAATCAATCATCAGCCTCAGAGCATTCAGGATCAGAGTGTTGACGTCTGAATTCAGCTGAGTTTCATCACTGTAGTTCTTCATTGGGAGGATGCAGTTCATTGGGATCCCCAGACTGGAGCTGAAGTCACCCATCTACATATAACACAATCATTGTTTTAGTCTTTGTACAATATTTTTAGGAGGTATTCCTGTTTAGAATAAATCTTTCTATGACTCACCTTTTTCTTTAAATGTTTGCTCTTGTAAACATTTCTCAGATTTTTCTCTGTTTCTCCACAGGCTGAGTCAATGTGGGTGAGAATCGCCAGCTGAGGGATTCCTGTGGAGATACAGACTCTAAAACATGGAGTTTCTCAAGAAACTCTAAATGTATTATTCAAACAATATATTTAAATAACTCGATCACAAGAGTGTCATAAAACATTTATGAAAACATTTTTAAAAAGTCACTGCAGAATAATATTCTAAATGCATATTTGCTGTTTCTTACCCAGCTCACTGGCTGCTTCTCTGATTTCCCTCATTTTCTCTAAAACTGAGGATTTCATTTGTGGAGCATTAGCATCATAAATGCAGACCAGAACATGAACTCTGTCATTGATGGACGGGGAAGAGTTGTAGCCAGAATCACCAGCAGACAGGGAAGATGCAGGATTGAACTGTGGAAAAGGAAATATGATATATATTCCACATGAAGCAAGTAAATTATAATACCTTTAAGAAAAGGAATTTTTTTAAAAGCAAAAAAGTATATATACCTTATATCCATCCTTCACGTGACCCTTAAAGGCCAGTTTGATGTCATCAACTCTGACTCCAGTTCTTTCCTCCAGACCCATGATGTCATTGAACACAAAGGGATAAAAGTTTCCCCTGCTTTCTTTCTTGATTTTATAAGTTTGATACTGAAAGAAAAACAGTGTTTTATGTAATCAGCAGGCATAAAGTGGCTAGAATATATTTTAAATTGAAGAGATACAAACCTTCCTCAAAATACTTTAAAAAAATTTAATTTTCAATCTAAATTTATTTTTACTGAATAAAAATATGAATAAGACAGTTCAATATTCAGTGGTTGCAAGTTTGTAGAAAATGTTGTGTATTTTCTACCATGTTACTGGGAATATTTATAAGTCTAAAATGTGAATAAGCCTTTAAAATCAAACAAGAAATGATATTCACAATCTTGGTGAAACTTTGATCAGAGGTTGTAGCACTGGCCAGAGCTTCATTGGTCATTCTGCCCTGCAGGATGTTGTTGACAGAGTTGATGAAGCTGGACTTCCCTGCACCGACTGGGCCGTAGAGCAGGACTCTGATTGTTGCCTCCTCATTTTGTGGCTGAAAATTCTTCAAGTACCGAAGATCATTGCTGTTGTCTCTGTTAAAATGCAATATTTGAAATTATAATATCAGAAAACAGTTTTAACCATAAGAAACAGAGATGACTAGACTTCAGGCAAAACCCTGAACCCCAACAAGATGAACAGAATATGTGTGAACTTAGTAAAGATTTAACTCTTCAGTCTTTATTGCATCATTTAAATATCAGTTAAATAAGTACAATTGGGTGCAATTGATTTATGGCCCACTTTAGCGAATGACCTTTTGTAACTATAATATTACATGTTAAATAAATATTTAAGACAAAATTTTCAGTTATGGGGCATGTTATGTCGTAAATATATGAATTATGCAACATTACATTGTAAACTACAAAGCCACACAGTTCATTGACTGACTGAACAGTGGACAGCTGGACCCATTTCATCGCCTGCATTTGACCAAACACATTTAGCTGCATTTGTCTCCAGAACTTCTTCTTTCTGACTCCAGCCTTCAACCCGCCTCTCTTTCTACTTTCCATCAAGTGAACTGAGGTGATTCGTCAGGTTTAACCTCCAAAAAACAAGGCAAAGCAAAACATTAACAATCTTTGAAGATTTGGGCACGGTAGACAACATCCTCTTAAAAATTGTTTTGTTTCATCTCTATTTATCTTAAATTACAATTCAAGATAGTCAAAATGTAGCTCTCTAGTAAAAACCTATTTTTAGGCATCTGGAATATAATTATGCCCTGTGAAGGACTGGCCATCAGTCCAGGTTGACCTCTCACCCCTTGACCGCTGGAGATAAACACCAACACCCCAATCGGATAAGAATGTAGAAAATCTGGGCTCATCTAAACCCTGAAATTTGTCATTTTGTGTCACATTTCACAAAATTTTGTGAAACTCTGTCACAAAATGACAGAGTTATGTCATTCAACCAATAACCTGATAATGTCATCAGTGTGACCTGATGACATGATCAGGTTCAAGGGACACTATTAATTGTTTTGATGGCTTATTATGCTAAACCAAAATAAACAAAAAACATTACCTTCAAACATATAGATCTTAATAAGATACATTGTTGACTTATTGACTCACCCCCAAGTTATTTCTCTCCATGGAGTTCTTAAAACTGTAAAGGACAATTCAGAGCAAAGTCTTAAAACCAGAACAGTGAGTCATGATAGATGGAAGAATTAGCTTTTCTAAATAATGTTAAATACATTAGTAACATGAGTCAAGAGATTAGTAGATACAACAATTCAGTTTTTTATTGAGGAAAGAAAAACACTTTCTGCTGTGTCAGCATGAATAATAAGCTTTACTCACGTGGAGAAGGTGGTGGAGCTGAACAGGCAAAGAGACACATTACTTAGGTCAATAAATGACTAGAAATATAATTAATGTTCATATTAAAGTAATAAACATAATTGTTGTTCTTAAATCTGTGGTACATTGAGGCAGTCAAAGTGAATAAATTCAATTTTACTCTAAATGAGTAAAGGAAAACACTAAATGAAGAAGACTTGGGATCTTGTTCACGAATGAGGGAAGAATGGAGCGGGAGATCGACAGGCGGATTGGCGCAGTGTCCACCGTGAAACGGGCGCTGTACCGGTCCGTCGTGATGAAGAGAGAACTGAGTCAAAAAGTGAAGCTCTCGATTTACCTATCTTTCTACGTTCCTACCCTCATCTATAGTCATGAGCTTTGGGTCATGACCGAAAGAACAAGATCTCGGATACAGACGGCCGAAAGGGGTTTCCTCCATAGGGTGGCTGGGCTCTCCCTCAGAGATAGGGTGAAAAGCTCCTCCACATTGAGAGGAGCCAGTTGAGGTGGCTCGGGCATCTGGTCAGGATGCCTCCTGGACGCCTCCCTGGTGAGGTGTTTTGGGCACGTCCCACCGGGAGGAGGCTCCGGGGACACGCTGGAGGCACTACGTCTCCCAGCTGGCCTGGGAACGCCTCTGGATTCCCCCGGAGGAGCTGGAAGTGGCTGGGGAGAGGGAAGTCTGGGCCTCCCTTCTTAAGCTGCTACCCCCACGACCCGACCCCGGAACAGCGGCAGACGATGGATGGATGGATGGATGGATGGATGGATGGATGGATGGATGGATGGATGGATGGATGGATGGATGGATGGATGGATGGATGGATGGATGGATGGATGGATGGATGGATGGATGGAAAAGACTTTCTACTATGTCAGCATGAATAATAAGTTTTACTCACATGGAGAACGTCGTCGAGCTGAACAGGCAAAGAGACACATTAATTAGGTCAATAAATGACTACAAATATAATTAATGTTCATATTAAAGGAATAAACATAATTGTTGTTCTTAAATCTGTGGTACATTGAGGCAGTCAAAGTGAATAAATTCAATTTTACTCTATAGTGAGTAAAGGAAAACAATAAAATGAAAAACACTTTCTGCTGTGTCAGCATGAATAATACGTTTTACTCACGTGGAGAAGGTGGTGAAACTGAAAAGGCAAAGAGACACATTACATAGGTCAATAAATAACTACAAATATAATTAATGTTTATATTAAAGTAATAAACATAATTGGTGTTATTAAATCTGTGGTTCATTGAGGAAGTGAATAGATTTTATTCTAAAGTGAATAAAGGAAAACAATAAAATGAAAAACACATGTAAGAAATAATACTTACGTGGGGGAGGAGCTAAACACAAGAACACAGGAAATATTATGAGTCAAAATTTGCATAAACAGTGTTGGATGCTGGAGTCGTAGGGAGCCGTTTTGTCCACCAGAGGGAGCCACGAGGAGCCTTCTGGAGGAGGGTGGTTCCCCGCGCACCTGTACGTTATTGGCCTCATCAACGCCTGCATAAGAGGAGCGGGTGACCGGTTCTCCAGCGCCCGAGTGTTTACCGATTTTGGTACTCCGAGCCCTCTGTGTCAATCTAACTAAGAGTTGTTCCTGCTCCCTGCTGACTCAAGTGTCCTGTAGTTATCTCTCTGACCTGTTGCAGGTTCACCGTGATTGAGTTTTACCTGCTGATCTCAGACCCAACCTAAGATCATCTGTTGCTGCTTTCCTGCACAACATCTGGAGGAGAGCCGCTCCTGGCCCCGCTGGCGGCCTGACTGCCAGCCCGCCCTCCGACGGGTGATCTGTCACCTCTGATCCCTTCGGCCCTCAAAAACCCGGACTGCACCCTCCTTAGCACAAAGACCCAGGCTCCAGCATCCCAACCTTTCCCTCCTTGGCGGATTCACTCCATCTCACCCAGTAAGCCCATTCCAGTTATCATTTCACCTGTTCTCACTCTCCACTGACCCTTCATCTTCCCCAGCCCTCAGATCACAGAGGATCCAGATCCAGTGGCCCTCCGAGAGACATACTTTCACCCCATCCACTACTCTGTCTTAAAGAATAAATTTTCGTTTATCTGATTCCTCCCTCTCTTGTCTGTGTTCTGCATGTGGGTTAAGCGAGTTGCCTCCAACATGACAAACAGATTTTATTGCTAAGATTTAGCAATAAAAACTCTATGTTCTATTGTTTATTTCCAATAGTTAACATGTAACTTTATTCCACTTTCTGTTTTAAAAACATGTTCAAGATAAATTTAATTTGAATGGCGAAAATTAAATTAACTGGAAATATGCAAAAAGTGAAATTAATCAGTGAAATAATTAATGCACATATTTCAACCAAAACCATCAGGAATGTAACTTACATAGATTCTTAATGAATGACCACATGACAGTGACAGGAAATACTCTGCAAAATACAGAGAGGAGAATGGAGAATGACTCTACAATCATTTGTCAGAGCTCTTTAAATGGGTTCATTTGTTTTTCAGTCATTTCCTGCAGCTGCTTTGTTACAAAAGAAGGAAAAGAATCCTACCTCAGGAGGAGATGTGCTGCAGCAGAGAGATCCGTTATGATGCTGATGAAAGTAAAAGCTCTTCGCTCTTTTATAGTGTTTTTACTGTTTCACTTTCACTTTCATGGCTCACGTGATTTACAAGAAGAGCACTGACTTTGAGAAAAAAAGCTTTTAGTTTCCACGTTACAGAGCAATAAAGAAAATTTAAGCTTGTCACTGTTAGAATTATTATGTTTTCTTATTCTTACATACATGTCAAGTTCATCTACCTAAGCATTCTCTAACAGGAAAAGAAGAGAGACAAATGAGTTTTAGATTTTCTTGTGTGAGGAGAAAAGACAGGATCTTACTTCAGTTACAATTTCCTGCCTGTTCTGAAGCAAGCTCCGCTTCACACTCTCCTTTCATTTTCTTGGGGCGGTCCCTTGTTACATAGCTGATTCGGTTATCTTGATTTAATTACAGAGTGTTGCTGCTTCTGCTGTTCTCTTGAGTCACAAAACTATCACTGATTTCTATGTTATGAAGACTAATCAATAAAAAGCCAGGAGCCATGAACTGTTTCAATCAAGACATTTTCTTTTTACATGAGAAGTTTCTTGTTAAAAAAAAAACAAACAAAAAAAAAACAAGCTTTGGGTGTCATTTAAGTTACATACTCAATTTATGAAATTGATTTAAATTACACTCACTAAAATTAAACATGTTAATGTGACTCAAAATCATCAAGTTAGTTGATTTGTGTAAACTTACACATCGTAATATTTTTAAGTTTTAAAAACTGGTTTCTCTTTTTTGATGCAAGTTTGCACAACTCTTTAAAGTAAAGCCAACTTATTGCATTTTACAGTGCAGATCACAAACGAGAGAAAAGCAGGAAAGATGTGGAAAATATCCTAAGATCAGAAATCAAATCCCGGATACTACATCAAGAGCTAATGGCCTCCATAGATACCGTCCTCAATAACCGTCTAATGATGCAAACAACCAAAATTACTGCTGTAATCATATAAACCACACACACAGTTCTGTGGCTTCACAGTTTTTCAGCGTAGTCGTCTCCGAAGTTAACAATCAGTTTCAGGGCGTTCAGGATCAGAGCGTCGACGTCTGAATCCAGCTCAGTCTCATCACTGTAGTTCTTCATTGGGAGGATGCAGTTCATTGGGATCCCCAGACTGGAGCTGAAGTCACCCATCTGTATGTATGACAAAGTAATAATACTTTTACTTTGTGGTCAATATTGCCAGGTCTTTTTCTCCTATTCTGAATAAATCTTTCTATGACTCCCCTTTTTCTTTAAATATTTGCTCCTGTAAACGTTTCTCAGATCTCTTTCTGTTTCCCCACAGGCTGCATCAATGTGAGTGAGAATCGCCAGCTGAGGAATATCTGTGGATACAGAGAGTTTCTTTGCATGTGTAACTTCACCTTTTTGGAGAAAATCATATATTTAAATAGCTCAATCAGAGGAATGTGTCCCAAAAACATTTATGACAACACACACACACACAAAAAAGGTTTCTCAACTGTGTATTACTCCTGTAAATACATATTTGTTGTTTCTTACCCAGATCACTGGCCGCTTCTCTGATTTCCCTCATTTTCTGTAAAACAGACGGCTTGATTTGTGTATTAACATTGAAAATGCAGACCAGAACATGAACTCTGTCACTGACGGACGGGGAAGAATTGTAGTCAGAATCACCAGCAGAAATGGAAGATGATGGATTGAACTGTGGAAAAAGAATATGATACATATTGAGAACATTTGGCATGGAAATAGATTTTTCTCTTAAAGCTTTAGAAGATGGAATTTTTAAGAGTAGAAAAGTATATATTTGTACCTTATATCCATCCTTCACATGTCCCTTCAAGGCCATTTTTATGTCGTCTGTTCTGACTCCACTTTCTTCCTCCAGACCCATGATGTCATTGAACACAAATGGATAAAAGTTTCCCCTGCCTTCTTTCTTGATTTTATGAGTTTTGTACTAAGAGAGAAAAAGTATATTATATAAACAGCAGTCATATAGCTGCTAAAAATACATTTTAAATTGGAGCAAAACAAACAAGCTTCAAATTAAGTTTATAATTTCCAACATTAATGACTTTTGCTAAGTAAACATCTGAACAAAGTGCTGCTATAATTTTTGTGTAACCACTGAGTGTCAGATAATGTTATTTATATTCTGCCATGTCTCTGGGAGTATTCATGCGATTGTAAAGGATCGACGAAGGAAACTGAATTCATAAATCGAAAAGCCTCAGATTATCAATAGGACTTTTAAGCCAAAGAAGAAATGATATTCACAATCTTAGTGAAACTGTAACTGGAGATTGTGCCACTGGCCAGAGCTTCATTGGTCATTCTGCCCTGCAGGACGTTGTTGACAGAGTTGATGAAGCTGGACTTCCCTGCACCGACTGGGCCGTAGAGCAGGACTCTGATTGTTGCCTCTTCGTTTTGAGGCTGAAACTCCTTCATGGACTTAAGAGCTTGCCTGGTACCACTGTTAGGATGGAAAAACTCAGATTATTAATTAAGAAAATACTTTTAATCATGATAAACAGAGATGATTAGGCTCAGACCTGAAAGCCCAACTGACCTCCTGGTGCTGAGATTGATGTACAGTATATATGTGAACTTCTAACAGTAAGAATCAGTAATTCACTTTGTGTGATCAGTATGATGTGAAAATCGCTACATAAGTTCTGTTAGCTTACAAGATTCAGTTTTCAGTGCCGTAAAACTTGTTGACCAATGAGAGACAGAGCTTACCACAAAGAAAATTAAGTCTTTAGTATGTGATTTAAGAATCAATTAAAGTCCCGGTCATCCCAATTAGTCAATCGGGATGAGCGATTGGCTAATCAACTAAACCCAGAAATGTGACATTTAGTGATTTTTGGGAGCTTTGATGACGTATCCAAGTCCAAGGGACACTGTTAATCCCGAGAACAGTTTGTGAAGGCTGATAATGCAAAACCAAAAAAAAGAAAGAAAAATAAATCAATCACTTTAACCATACAGACTTTAATAAGGTACATTGACTCACCCCCAAGTTATTTCTCTCCATGGATTTCTTAAAACTGTGAAGAAGAATTCACAGCAAAATCTTAAAACCAGAACAATATGTTGAAGTAGAAGGAATAATTAGCTTTTGTAAATGATATTAAATACATCAGTATGTGTATGAGTATGAGTCAAGAGATCAGTAGATACAACAATTCAATTTCTTATTGAGACAAGAAAAACACTTTCTGCTGTGTCAGCAGACTAATAAGTTTTACTCACGTGGAGAAGGTGGTGGAGCTGAACAGGCAAAGAGACACATTACTTAGATCAATGAATGACTAGAACTATAATTAATGTTTATATTAAAGTGAGAGGATAATAAACATAATGGCTGTTCTTAAATCTGTAACACTTTGAATAGATTCATTTTTATTCTCAAGTGAGTAAAGAAAAACATTCAAATGAAAAATGGAGAACAAATAGTACTTACATGGGGGAGGAGCTAAACAAAACAACACAGGAAATATTATGAGTCAAAATTTTAATAATTATAAATCCAATACAGTTTCTATTGTGAAGCTTTTCAGACATTCTCTAGCAACCATGTTCTAGCGTTTATACTCAATGATTAACATGGAACTTTATTTCACTTTCTGCTTTCAAAAATACATTCAAGTGAAATTTCATATGAAGCTAAAAATCTGTAATATATGGACAAACTGAAATTAATTAGTGAAATAATTAATGCATCTCTTTCAACCAAGACAATCAGGAATGAAACTTACCTGGTTTAGAAGGTTCACCCCCCATGACAATGACAGGAAATGGTCTGCAAAATACAGAGAACGGAAGAGGGGAACTTTACCTTATAAAACTAAATAAATTAAGCCTACTAAAAATAATCATTGGTTTCAAATGGCTATTTAGCACTCTTTATGTAAGTACATAAAGAGTGTTTCGATCGTTTGCTGCAGCTGCTTTTCTACTGGTAATAAAAGGAGTTAAAAATAATTAACCTGAGCAGAAGATAAGCTGCAGCAAAGAGAGAACTGTTACAGGTAAGAGTTCAAGGTTTATATAGTGTTTTTCTCTTTTCACTTTCCCTTTTCAAGACCACGTGATTTCTAAGAAGATCTCCCTCATTTATTCAAAAAATGTTTCAAATGTTCTAAAATCGAAGCTTGTTAAACTTTTGTCTCATTGACTTTTTAGGCAAGACACGTGTACTTTCTCACATTAGACACTGAATGTTATTCTGTGAAAATATTTCTCTTTTTTTTACTTTAAAAACAGCAAATATTCATCTGCATAATTCATCTTCAAAATTTAACCTGCAAAAAATCACCTGTACAAAAAAATTCACCTGCAGATTTCAACACAAAGATTTTCTGTGAAAAATTTTCTGCAAATGTTGATGCAAATGCAAAGATGTGCTTTACTGGGGTTGCTTGGTGCGTAGCAGTGCCTGCTGATTTGTGACATTTCATTATGAAGGTTTATGAAATGATCATTTTCCAGACACCAAAAAATCTGCTGTGAATTTTTTGAGCGGTTGGACTGTTTTTAGAAAACAAGACAAAGATGGAAGTTCAAAAACATGCAATATTAGAATCTTGCATATATAGGGTTAAGCTATGACTGATATCAAACACATTTTAGTTGTATCAGAAGAGAAGAAAAAAATGTTAGTATACATAAAGCAAAAAAAAAAAAACTTTAAAATATTTAAAAAATATATTTTTTAAATATTTACAAAATATTTCAAATATATAAGCACCTCTTTTGCTTTGAGGTTTTCTCAAAGCAAAAGTGTGTTATAAAACAGCAGGTCATTGATGCTCAAGAATATCTTAGTTTTACTTTCCTTAAGAGGATCAAAGCCATTCTTTCACTTTTTTTTTTTTTTTACAACAGGCAAATGGCAAGGTCACCTGTGCCGAGATCCACATAATCTTCTGTACATAACACTCCATATCTTTACAGCTACAATTCAGTCAAGTCTCTTTTCTCCCTGTTAGGAAACAAATACAAACGGTGAGACAACCTTCTGTCACAAAATCTGCTGACCAGAACCTCTAAATGACAGGCAGAACCAACTGTTAGACTTCAGAGACTCCTTCCAAGTTTCTTTCTTTTCAGTGTTTTCCACTTTTCTTTTACCTTTAAAACCCACATGTTTTAGAGAAGTCTGGATTGTTAAAACCTGTCTCCTTTTCCCTGTTTTCTGTGTTGAATCAGTGGCGGCTAGTGGAGTGTTCTCCAGGGGGCGCTAAAAACTCCAAAACAGACATTTATCAAGAAATAAGCTAAGATTTCACTGCAGCGTATTTACATGATTGAAAATAACAAAAGCAACATCATGATGTCATGTAATTGTTCTACATTTTGTACAAAGATTTCTCACTGACGCCGTTTTTGAAGTCAGGGATGATTCTGATAAGATTCTTCTCCATAGAGAACACAGCCAATGCTTTGAGACAATCCATTTAATAGCAACGATTCATTTATCTTGATAAATACTTTTACGCTGTTACTGTTCCTTTTGTATTCCTACCAGCAGAACCATTGTGTCCATTGCAGACACTTAAAAGACTTTCCTGCTGTGCAGGAAACACCCTGATAAAAGATATTGGGCTCATTGTCAAGTACAAGTGAAAGTGAAAACATTTTCTGCAAAACATCCAGTATCTTCTCTCATTGTCTCAACAGCAGCAGCAGCAGCAGCAGCAATAACACGTAAAGGTAACAATTGAGCTTTTTATCCATTTTATTTACTGAATTGTTCAGAACAAAGTGACTCTCTGTGGAAAGGTTATTGTTAAATAATCTGGTTGTTTAGAGAATTTTGTGTTAATGTCTATTAATGACATTTTGAGTGGAAGGTTTAAAAAACAAAAAGGTTTTTTAAATAAGGTGCAGCCCCAGCAAAACGGAGGGTCCTTCCATCTTGCTAAAAAGGTCTGTAACATGTTTTCTAAATAGTGGTATTTTGTAGCACAATCAATTAGCTCTGTTTACTACAGCTGTTAAAAAATGCTGCATATATCAAAAATGACTTCAAATAAAATTTACTTTGTAATTGAAGGCCTTGAAATTGGGCCGTGGTCACTTTAAGAGATTCATGCTCTTTCTGAAACTCTGCTTTCAGGAAGTCACCACAACATGGCTCCTTTATTAACTCTTTAACGTTTTACCAGCTATACACTGAGACGTAGCTCCTTTAATGAGCTCAGCTGATGCGCGGTTCCACCAGGTGTTTGCTAATTGCTGCTGGCTAGTCTGAAGGAGCTGAGTGGGGATTTGATTTTCTGTAAGCCGTAGTGATCCAGATAGTCCACTTGAAATACATGACCTCGTGCATAGTGTGCACCTGTGAAACATCAAGAAAGTTATTGCAACTCAGATTATTGAAAACAAAAGTGCTTATTGTACTAAAATTATCTCAATAAAATTAAACTCTTTCGACTGTGTTAAAACTTTTGTTTTTTGAACTCGATTTCTTTTCACCAAGAGGTAAATTATAAGGAGGACATGCACTTTGTTGCACGGTTTTACATCCAGGATGGATGGATATGTTCATGTTGATCTTTGTGTCTCTTTTTGAAGGAAACCACAAGATGCCCTGTCTTTCAAGTGAGTGATCATCTCAGCTCATGTAAATAAGGATCTTTTCCTGATTTGTTATTCTCTCTTCATGTTTTCCTGCTTTGTATTTCACTCATCAGCACCTGTCAAAGTTCAGACGGTCATCACGGGGATGACCTATGGCGCCGATGTAGCTCTGATGAACCAAGTGAGATGGAAGGTGAAGCTGGAGAGAACCAACCGGGATGGAAAATGCATCATCGTTTTCTGTCCCATCACCTCTCGTGTTGGTTCAGATGTGGAGGCCGCCATGCAAAACATGCCATGTAAGCAATCAGGCAACATTTTCTTGGTAATTTCACTACAGTTTGCTGAAAAAAAAAAAAATCACACACAGTATTAATCTGAGTAAATGCAACATTCAAATGATGAATATTGTTATTTAAGTGGAAAAAAAGACAAACTAACCTGAATCCATGAGGAAAAATATTGTAAATAAAAAAAACACAATTATTAAATGGCTACAGGTAACATACTATTGCATGATGATGGAATTTATTTAATGACTGAAATCTTAATTTTGCTAATCTGACACTTAGTAGAAGTCAGAGCAAGAACTGTATGTTTTACTAGAAAGAAAATGTCTAAGTAATTCATAAATTTGAGCTCAATCACAGTTTAGTTATAGAACCGAAGCCTCGTCTGCATGGAGAGAAATATTACATTACAAACGAGTAAGAAAAAATGTGCGTCTTCACTGCAGTACGTATGGCAGGGCAATCGATGGAGCTGTAACACTTCCCTTTTTGGAAACATGAATGGAAATACTTTATTAGAAATTACACACATCTACAGTTAAGTTTGGCCAAAGACTTTTACACAGTCCAACAAGGATTCTTCCTGTAGAAAGATTTTTGGTCCATTAAATCTGTTCTTTTTCTTCCTGCAGTGAATAAAAAGATCGTCTTAGTTTTGATGCATCACACCCGAGACCCTGAATACTCGACTGCTGGGACTTTGTGGTCAGAGAAATATCCCAACATCGACTTGGAAGTTCATACTCTCTTCCATGAAAGCGTCCCGGGGTTGATCACCTCTTCGAAGAACACGGATGCCGTTTACAGAATGCAAAAATATCTGGAACCACGTGAAGAAAATAACTGGATGCCTTTTGCGTTAGTGGTGATATTTCTGCTTGTGATTATTTTGTGGTTTTCATTGAGCTAAAGCTTTGATCAACAAACAGATAGAGAAACACAGGATATGTCTTAAAATTTAGTGATGTGCATTAATCAATTTGAATAAAAAATGTACTGAAGTTTAGTCATTGTTTTATAATTAATTGTGAAGTACAAAATAAAAAGAAACATTCATATACTGTAGACCTTATTCTTTATGTGTTTACAAGTTCAAAAAAAAGTTCAGGTTATGGAAATCAGCTGTGAAAAAAACTGATTCCAACCAATCGGTGATGATCTCCTCCTCCAATCATCAAGCGTCGCTCCCTTGACAAAGTCCAGCTGTTCATCTACTTCTGTTCATTGGCTGAGCTTCAACTTTCCTCCATCCCTCCTCCGCCTTCAGCTCATGTTTGTTTCTATCAGATAACCGCTAATAGTACTGATATATTTTTCACATAACATCTTTGTATTCTGAGAAAATTACATTTGATCACCTAGAAAAGTTTAGAAAAATTATTTTTTATAAGATGTTTTTTCCTACCTTTTCTTATGCCTTAAGCAAATCAAAACAGAGAATTGAATTGAAAAGGGTTAAGAAGTAAAAGATTTAGGAGACTGAATCGTCTCTCCATACTCAGTCATTTTCCATATTTATGCACAGCTGTAGAATAATGATATGATGAGAAGAGAAAAAGATTCTTCCCTGTACAGTGTAAAGCAGCTCAAACAAGAGCATCTTGTTTACATAACTTTGCTGCTTGCTCTACCTGAACTACATTAAAGCTATTTGGTAAAAGCCCAGTGATTCTTGGTTTCACTGTAAAATGCATTGTAAAATATAGTGGACTGTATTTTAAAATGTATGTGTGTTGTTTCGACAAAAAAAAAAAATCAAGATTTCAAAACTTCTAAGTTTAAGTAGCTGTATATCTTAACCCAGCAACATGATCATTTGACAGAATATGATATGTTGTAATTACTTCAATAATGTTTTTTAAATAATTGCATGTTTATAATTTCTTTATCTTTTTTATGAATATATATTGGCTAAAAAGCCTATTTTGCACAGCCTTACTTCTCATTCCCTAATCTGTCTTTCAGCAGGTTTTACAGTTTTTTTCTTCCTGACCTAAAAGATCCACGTTGTCTTGGGAGTTGTCTGTACATAAGACAGGTGCTTTCCATCTCACTAAGAATGAAAGTGAAAGTGCTTGAGTTTTTTAATAGCCCCTGGTTCAAGTTAATCACAGTCACTTCATGCTGCAGCACAAACTGCACGAAGAAACAATTTTTGCTGGTTTGTTTTTCTGGAGCCACACATTTACAGCAGGTAGGAAACATCAAACACTGTTGTTTTTTCTATGACTGCAACATTTTGTTTCCTCTATTGTTTTTTTTTTCTTTTAATTTATTTTACATTGATACTCTTTACATTGTACGGTATATTGAATAAATCTTTCAGTTTATTCAAGGAATAAAATAATGTGTTGCAAGAGTGAAATGGAGCATTAAATTATGTTTCATCGATTTAAAGCTCATAGGTGTAATCTATCTCTGCAATCAGTGTCAAAGGGCAGGTCTATTCTGACTTTAGGATCAACACTGTTCATACTTCTGGTAACTTTGTTTAAAACAAATCAAACTCGACATGTTGGAGATATCCAAGAAATTAAGACTTCTGACTTTTCTGAGAGTAGTTTTATTTTTCCTCTGCTGCCAAATTATCTGCTCTCAGTTCACTGTTCAAGTAAAAGCATCTGAATGCCTCTGAGTCAATTCAATACTTTCAGTTTACAGAGTTAACACTCATGTTTCATCTCTGCAAAAATGCCGAACTGATCATACTGCTTTGTTTCTCTTATTAGACGTCAACATGTATCAGACTTCAGGAGGTGAGCATCACTGTTGCAGGAACCACACTGATAGATGTCATATTCCAGTGATGATTTTAATTTTTATGAATTTGATTTATTTCATAAAGAGGAAACTGCATAGTAATCAACATGAATACATCATGTAAATATGTCAGATTTAATTTAAAAATTAAAAACATTCATTTTAAATTAAAAATGAATGTTTTTAATTCTTTTTAATTAAGAACATTTAATTAAAAGATAATTAAACGTTAGTAGTAGTTACTACTACTAATAAGTCATTACTGATAAGTAATTACTAATAAGTCATTACTTATTAAGTAACTAATACTTATTAGTGAGTAATTACATATTAGTTATTACTTATTACAAATAATAATGTATTACTTATTACTGAAAATTCATCAGTTGTATTTTGTAATTTAATTTAGTTAAAGTCCACACCATCACTTCTGGAGAGACATTTGGTGCTGATGAAGAGCTGCTGAGTAAAGTGAAGAGGAGGATAAAGCTGACAATCACACACTGGATGGACAGTCTCTTCATCATCGTTTTCTGTCCCATCACCTCTCGCGTTGGGTCAGATGTGGAAGCGGCCATGACCAAGGTTCCAGGTACCAGTTTTATAATCCATTGGTTTAGACATCCGTCTAATCAGGAAATAAAACAACAACACACTCTTAGAATGCAAAACCTTCCCTTCACCTCGTTTTATTCTTGTTTTAGCAGGAGGTCAAAATGTCATTCTGGTTCTGATGCACCACACCCGAGATGAGGGCTACTCCACAGCTGGAGTGAACTGGTCTGACAAATATCCCAACGTCATCCTGGATGTTCATGTTCTCTTCCATGAGACGGTGCCAGGATTGCTGGCATGTGCTAAAAATATTGAGGCAGTTGATCAACTGATCTGTGAATTAGATCAACAGTCTCAGAACCAACAGATCGGGCAGATCAGACACATGGAGCGGGGTCTAATTGAAAGGCTTGATGAATCCTGTTTCCCTTATTGGAAAATTGTACTTCCATTTGTTCTGGTCGTGTTGCTAATCTTACTTCTTGTCATTTTGTTGTCGTAGTTTAGAGATCAGCAAATTCAAAATAAATAAAGAATATCCAGATTATTGTATGCTCCAATACATAAAGTCATCATAATTCATTAGATTATGTACTTCAACAATAAAACAACTGGGTAAAAAGAAATTTGATTTATTTTATTTTTTGCTGGAATGAAGCTGCACAGTAGAACGAATGTGTTGCAATTAATAAACAAAGAGAGACAAAGACTTGAGTTGAAGAGTGATGAATATGCATGATAACAAAAAGCAAGTCTGTTATTATGGATATAATATATATACTTTTTAGGGGGTTTTTTGTAGTTCAGTCACAAATTGAAACTGATTTTGAACTTTTAAACTAGTTTATAAAGCTTACTTTAAACCTTGCAACTAAACCTAATCCTTAACCCTAAAGAAGAGGTTTCATCATATTAGAACTTGGCCCCCATAAGAACTATGGGATGAAAGTAGAAAAGGTTGATGAAAATGGCAAAATTTGAAACCATTTCCTCAATTTCACCAAAGTGTTTTTACTGTCATTTGAGGTGGTTTTAGAATTTTTTTTTTTTTTTTTTTTAAAGAGCAAATGCACTAAAAAGATAAAAATACTTTTTCCGAGTAAGTGCAGATGTAGCCAACAGTTTCTTATTTGTTATAGCAATGCATAATGTCAGAATCTCACATACTCATGCTTTGCTTAAGCTGTTTGATTCGCTCCATACCATTTCTCTTTTGCAAAATCTTTAAAGCTTCCTCAAAATTCACATGACAGTTGCATGGAAACATAGTTATTGTCTTGTGTAAAATATTTTCTCATTGTGAAATTATTGTCTTTTCCCTGCTGAAAATGAATCCTCGTGCAAACAAGTGAGTCTGGTATTCTGTGCTTTAATAAAAGTAGCTGATATCATGATATCAGGGTAAGATACAGTCTGCATGATATCCAATAAATATCATGCAGGAAGAAAATAAAGCCTGCAATGGGTTTTAAGGCTAACTGGCATGGCAGCTGATAATAGCGGATGAACATTTTACTATAAAGGTAAGTTGCTTTTCAACCAGTAGGACATTGGAGCAGTGCATACACATGTGTGGTTGACAGCGCTAAGACACTCCTTCATGGTGACTTCATGGTAACAGTTTTAGCCAATATGCAATAACATATTTTTATAAAACTTACATACTGCAGTTTTAATGCCAGTAAAGATAATAAAATGTAAACAAAATATAGTTTCTCAATTTAAAATGTGAATCCTTCTGCATCAAATGTGCTTTTTTCTACACCATCATGACTTTGTACTCCACGACAGCGAGACATTTAATATGCAATGCTGTAAAAGAGGTCAGCAGTTATAAAAATTGCACAATGGGTGTAGATAAAGGCTTTTGATTGTTGCCAGCAACAATAAAACACTGTCCTATCTGTTCTTAGTTGTACAAAATTGCACTGCAATCAGTCTATCATACAGTCATCCTTTTGATAACAACTAGTGGGTTTCTTATAAATCACAGAGCTTCTCAGAACACAAATTGAAAGGAAGAAACCCTCTCTGACCTGTTTGTTCTTTCAGACTCAGTTAGTGTTTAACTCGACAGCAGCAGAAACACAGCAGAGGTAAGGTTTGAAAAACCTTTTGCTTTGCTGGAAACTTCATATGACGGCTGATAAGGGAATCAAATATTTGTTTTTATACTCGCATGTAAAACACTGTATATAATCGATGAATTGAAGACTATCTAGCTTTCTCTTTTTAAGTGAATGTATAATTGTTAGCTTTGCACACTAATCTGAATGATTGTGCACTTCGATGGCACAAAGGTTAATTCCTCCCTTTCCTGTTGTGAGTGAACCTCTCTTTGTCCATCACCAACATGTTTCTTAATCACTGTCCTCAGATTGTCTCATCATGTCACTGCTACGAGTATGTCCCAATATTGGCCTCTGTACCCTTAGGTGCTGCAACATTGGGGTTAATAACACATGTTGTTGGTCCCAGTCCAGGTCCATATGCAACACAATCATGAGGAAGACTGTATCTTACTTTGTGTTTCTTTCTGTTAGGTCACCAAAACATGAGGAATCCTGCAGGTGAGTGAATATGTCAGCTGATATGAAGTGTAGAGTTGTAGTGTCTTAACCTTTTTGTTTGCTTCCCCCACCAGCTAAAGTTCAGATGATCAGTACAGAGGAAACCTTTGGAGCAGATGTGGATCTGATGAACCAAGTCATCCAAAAGGATACAAGTCGAGATGCACAACACATCATCCTTTTCTGTCCAATCACATCTCGTGTTGGCTCAGATGTGCAGGCAGCCTTGGAAAAAGTCCCATGTAAGGAATCAGAATGTTTACATTTGGTTGTTTCTTTATGGATTAAACTATAAAGAAATGGTTTTGTTGTTTATCAGTTCTCAAAATGTTGCAAGTAAGCACATCATTTGTTCTAAAAGTCTTACCTGGCTCTTTCACTTACATTCTCTCGCTAGCTCAGATTATTACAAAAAAATTGTTACCATAACTATGCCGGCGAATCACAGCTCTATATTACAATTTTACCAGAAGACCAGGACCCCATTTAAGAGTGAGCGGGGTGAATACATAGAACAAATTAATGTGTGAATTAATATATAACTTTCTTCAGCAGAACAGAAACAAAACTGAAGTTGTTATCTTTGGACCCAAGGAGGGATGATCTAGAGTCAGCACATCTTCAGTTATCTTTAGAAACTTGAGAACGGGTCTGAAATCTGGGTGATGGACTCAGACCAGAACCTTTAGAGCCACATCAAGACAGCAACAACGTCACAAAGGAGAGTCTAAAGTATCTTGATTCAAATTCAAAAATATGTTATAGATCTTAAAGATGATGATTGACTGTAGTGTGGCTGAGTGGTGCAATTTCATTAACAGCAAGAATAAAATTAAGTAAAGCTAAATGTTGTTATTGGAACTCAGCCTACTCAATTCAATTCTAAAATACTTTATTGATCCTAAAGGGACATTAAATAACCCACTAGGACTTTACTTCACTTATCTTCGGCTAAGGCACTGTATGTATTCCTTAGAGGCACCTTGAGGTGCCTACAACAAGCCAATAATGAGCCTTGCTTTGTTTTCCCACATCAGTCTGTGACCTCATCTTGAATAAGCAGAATACAAGGACTTTTTTTATATATATATATATGTGACACAATCAGTGGCATTTCAATGTGGAAATTTGAACAATTTGTGAAAATGTAGACAAACACATCTTTCCAAATCCAAAATTCTAAATGGTTATATATTTGTCCTGTTCTGCCAGTAGAATCAAGAAATATTAAATAAGGGATTATTTCTAAGGTCAGAAGGTTAACCTTGTCCTCTTGCTGGGATGTCCAGTTCTGCCTATAACGCAAATCTCTCTCCTATTTTTCAACAGATGGTCGAAGAATCATCCTGGTTTTGATGCACCACACCCGAGATCCTGACTACTCAACGGCTGGGATGAAGTGGTCAGAATACATTGAAAACGTTGTCCTGGATGTTCATGTTCTCTTCCACGAAAGTGTCCCAGGATTACTGAGCTGTGCACAAAATCGCAAGGCAGTCTTGGAAATAAGACATTTTTTAGAAGGACACAAAAAGAATTCAGATCAGAGTTGGGCTTTGGCTAGGTATGGGCTGGGTAACCCAGTTTTTTCTTGGGTCTTGTCTGATGACAGGTCTTGGATGAAGCTCTGGAACTGGTTCTGGCATCCAGACAGGTCTTGGATGAGGCTCTGGAACTGGTTCTGGCATCCAGACAGGCTTTGAGTGAGCCTTGTAATTTGGTTTGGTACTCAGCTTTCTCATTTGATTTCAGTTTTGCTGTTCTATGTAAGAAAACCAAAAGTTATTAAAGACAGATTTTCTTAATACCATCATTAACTCTACAACTTGTATGTTTATATACAAGTTGTTTAATGTCCCTTACACACAAACATAGTCATTACAAAATTGTCTATATGAACACAGGCACAGTTATGTCCAGAAACTAGAGAACAGCTCAGCCAGAGACACAATATTTGTAGTCACAGACTTATTTGACTTGTTTCATAGGCTCCAAAGGCATTTATTATGACATTACATTGAAATAAAAATCTCTTACTCTGCAAAAAACTATCTTGCAATTGTGAGATTATGTCAAAATAAAATGTTAATGATTGTGAAGCTGGTATAATAAACTGTTTAGTTTCTATTTACTGAAGGTCAAATAGACACTTTGAATAAATGAATTCTTGTGACTCTTTTGATGTATGTTGTAGCCTTGAATTAGACCTCTGCCTATAACTATTGCAACATGATGTTTGGAAACTCTTTCCTCTGAAAATGATCAATAAAGTTTGAAAGAATAATAGAATATTATCAGACTTGGTGTGATAATATCACAGACCTAACACACATTTATGTTTATCTCTTTTGTGTGCTGCAGTACTGAGTTGGTGCAAAGATCTAATGAAAATGAATGAATGATGAATGAATAGGAGAAAACACCAAGGCTTGATTAAATTCAATCAAAACCTTGCGAGAAATTGTGTTGAGGAACCAAACTTGTACTTTGAGCTATAGTCTGAAAAGTTAACCATCACCAATATAACACCATATCCACAGGTAAACAGAGGGAGCAGCATCATCTCCAGAGTTTGTTTTCTTCAGATGGAACTAAATCTGTTTTCAAAGTGGATAAAATCAGAAGTAGTTCTAAATGTCTATCAATTTTGACCTTAAAATTTAAGTGGCAAATTGGAATTGAATAGAAATAACCTTTATTATGCTTCAATTGAGAAATTTAGGTGAAAGTAGCAAAATGAAGGAAAGACAAACATTTTGGGTTCATATAAAAGTAAAAATACAAAAATATAAAAATGATCATAAGGTTAAATTTACGGCATAGGAAAAGAATGCTGTGCAGTTCTTAATTATTTTATGCTCAGATTCAAAGACATGCAACTAAATAGGATAATAATGTGTCTCTGAAGTTCAAACCACGTCAACAAATCATTAAACCAACTACAAACTGAAAAACATTACAACATAATCAAAGTCACAATAACATTAACTAAGTATAATTAAAAATAATAATAATATAAACACTCAGCATTACCAACTAATCACAAGTACAAATTAAGAAAACAGAATCCATAAGTTTGTTGTTTATACCACATCATGTAACATTTTCTATGTTAAGATTATTGTCGAACAAAAATATGTGTCTTTTGCATTTCTTGTTTATATGTATGATTTTGCACTTCTTTCATGTTCAAAATGAATAAATAAATTAACAAATTTGCCTTTTAGCCTGTTTAGCAGTGAAACCTAAGAGGTTTTTGATTGGGGTTCTAATAAATCCTGAGACCAGAAGCCCATTTCTGGCACTGATTAAAAACATGCATTTTCATAATAATCACTCATTATTATGAGACAGTCTTATTGTCTTATGATACAAGATACAGTATCTCATATTTATAATAATTTTATTATTATTATTATTATTATTATTATTATTATTATTATTACATCTCATAATTATGAAATACTATCTTTTAAAACTTTTAAAGCTCTCTTAAAACCCATCTATTTTACATGGCTTTCACCAGCGAGATCTAGTTTTACGTTGTATGTTTGTTTGTTTTAAACTATAAGAGTTTTTATTTGTTTTTATTTATTTTATGCACAGCACTTTGTATCAGTTGTGATTTTAAAGTGCTTTATAAATAAAGTTGGTATGGTATGGTATGGTCATAATTATGAGTTAGCTAAGTCAAAACTATGAGATACGATACGAGATATGACATTTTATTAAGGTGGGGCTTCCATACTTATCTGAAAGTGAAAGTGAAAGTCATTGGTGAAAACTGCCTGTCACTTCCAGCAGCAGTTCAGTGAAACCAGCAGCACAGCGAAGGTAAGAATCAAACTTATTTGGTTGTTAGTGAACATTCGGTGATATATAGAAACGAAAGCAGCTTCAACTAATAAAGGGGACTTCTATTTCATCTTGATAACTTCTGACATCCCTTTCCTGTGTAAATACTTAACAAGAAGACGCAAGGCACTTTGCGGTTTTTGAGCAGGAAAAAGAAACAACGACTGCAGTGTGAGCATGTGACCCCTTTTGCTAGAGTCCCATTCAAGTCGCGTTATCGTCTCTCGCAGTCTTTAGGGCGCAGTTAATGGGTTTGTGTGTGTGTGTGTGTGTGTGTGTGTGTGCGTGTGTGTGTGTGTGTGCGCGCGTGTGCGTATCTTCTGGGGAATAGAGAGGAGTGGGAGGTTAACGGTTGTTTTTCACAGCTCTTGCATGAAAGCTGCGCCAGATGTTGTCCGTTTCTGGACCGCAGCTCCACAAACAGTTCGTTAATCCATAACAGGTGCCGGTAACCTAGATGTTTTTAGTAAACACAACGTTTTGCACAGAGGTATCTTAATAAATGCTAATTTTGTTTTTTCTTAAATTATTTCAAGAAATCGAGCCAAAAAAAAAAATTAAATAAATCATTGAAAAAACTGAAACTTATGGATATATCTCACACATATTATATTTGAAATGTATATTTCTGCTCATTTTGATGATTGTGGTTTATTCAAATCATAATCATCATTTTAATAATAATTGTAGTTTATTGTAGACAATATTCTAATTGTCTACAATACAATATTTTGTAGAATGTTCTAATTGTCGACAATTAAGAGTATTTTATGGAACTCCTATAAAAGGCATCTTAAACACAGAAAGAATATGACCTGATAATTGGGAAGACTGATGAATTGAGAAATTGGAAGACACTCTGCAAATGAAGGCTAAGTCACTGTGATCATTGTGACATAAGCATTGATATGTGTGCTTATCCAAGCACAACGATGGAAAATTGAATGGACGAAAAATCTGGGGAAAAAAATACTGACCTTGGGACCTATCTGCAATGCCAATTGTAAGCATAATAGATTTATGACCAATGTCTGCTTGTTTGGTAAGTAGAATTACTTGATCTGGACCCAATGAAAATAGAGAATTTGTAAGGTATTATTTTTTTTATAATTTTCTAATTTATTGAAAAACTTATTTAAAGAAATAACAGCTGGTGAATGTTTGGATCTTCTTATGTTATTCTTTGTGTTTGTTTCTGAAAGAGCCAGAAGATGCCCTGTCTTTCAAGTAAGTCATCATCTCAAGTTATGCAAATAAGGCAAATAAAGATCATGCTCTGATTTTCTTTGCTCTATTCATGTTTTGTTCTGCTTTACAATTTGCTCAACAGGACCAGTTAAAGTCGAGACAATCACCACAGGGGTAACCTATGGAGCCGAAGAAGAGCTGATGGACCAAGTGAGAAGAAAGGTTAGGCTGGAGGGCACAAACCTGAATGGAGAGTACCTTATTGTTTTCTGCCCCATCACCTCCCGTGTTGGAGCAGATGTGGGGGCAGCCATGGAAAACATGCCACGTAAGTAATCAGATAAAATCTTTCCTTTTGATTTGCTGAAAAACTAAATTATAAATCAGACAAAGCTACTCTTAGTTAATGCAAAAAAGCAAATATTAAATGGTGGTTTCATTTATAAATGGGAAAAAAGCCAAACTAACCTGAACCCATAAGGAAAAAGTATGTACCTTACATGTAAAATTGCAAATTAACCAAAATTTTTTACAGTGGAGTTGAGTTTTACTCATCACACCTGGCCTGTTGTATTAAGAAATAACATGAGCATATAAGTAAGCTAATAGAGCTCAATAGATCAATTGATCTGAATAAATTGAACAAGTGAGAAACAAAATCACTGACATCCTTCCAATCTGGAAAGGAGTGTAAGGTTGGGGTGAGACAGAGACTTAATATTAAGGTCAAATATTGACATAAACATAAATAATTTTGACTTATTGAAGCCATTTATTTTCTTTCTTAGGTTCTTATTCATTAAAAATATCCATATCCATATAAGACATTCTCATAAGGCAGTTCGACCTAATCTGAGGTGGTTTGTTATATTTATTTGAGTCGAGTGATTATCCAAACCTCTTGGTAGAAAATGTTATGCATTTTGAAAAAAAATCACAAATGTTTCTTTTCCACCAAGTTAATTTAATGAATTGTATCAATACTTATAACAAAGATACAAGTGTGGCTTCAAATCACTTTTATTAGCATCGAATATCTATAAGATTACAGATCAAACCATAGAAAATTACTACAGTCCTCCAATTTCTCAAAGTTGGTATCAAAGCTCTGACAATCTGCACCGTCAGAATTATCACTGTTCTCTTCAGAAGTTGTAACCATAACAGCAGGCACTGCAATTTATTGTATCCATGGTTAAAGTTTAGCAAACATAGCTGAAATGTTTTTTGTGAACACTGTAACAGTGTTTGTAGAGGAAAGTCAAAGGAAATATGGTGTTTTACATCACTATAAAACATTTTAAAGTGGCATAACTTTAAAATGAAAGTTCACTTGCTGCCTTGAAAATTAAAATAAATTCAGCTGGAAACATGTTTTCAGTTTAAGTCAGATTAAACTTCAAGTCGATAGATAATTTAAAACAGTTATTTCACACCATAAATGCAAGAAAACTACCATCACCTAGTTGAACAAACACATTTTTGGATCATTTTCACTTATATTAGTTGAATCATTTTAAGTTCATGGAATTTTAATTCTTGGTTCAACTTACATGATCAAAATAATTGATCTGATAATGGATTTTATAAAACACTATGCTGAATTTTGCTGAGAAACATTTATTTTGAAAAGAGATGAAGCGATGTGAGAACACATTGCCTTCACACATTGCGAACCGACAGTTCCTTGAAAGTCAATATTTGCTTTCGTAACACATAAGAGACAAATAAAAGTATCACACTTCCATCTCATCCATGTTGTATCCCAGCACACAAACACATGCCGCTAAGCATCCTGGGAAATATAAACAGTCCACTCCCAGTAACTGCTGCAATATAACCAAATATAGTTTATGCAAAATTTGTCAAAGCCACAGTTAGGCACATATTGAATAAAGGTGAATTGTATTCCTAAAATCTGCCTAACGTGAGTGTGCCAATTTTAAACTTGTTGGACTTGTTCAACAAGTTTTGAACAAGTCCAACAAGTTTTCTGTTGATAAAAAGATGTTTGAGGTAAAATTTTTACATTTTTGTATCTGTGGTAGTAATCTGTTCATTTGTACTGTGAAACACATCACGGTGTGTTGATACAGACTGAAGTAGACATATTTTCTTTTCTGTCTTTGTACAGTCAATAAAAAAGTCATCCTGGTACTGATGCATCACACCCGAGATCCAGACTACTCCACCGCTGGGAGGAGCTGGTCAGAAGTCTATCCAAACATTGACTTAGAAGTTCATGTCCTCTTCCATGAAAGTCTGTCAGGGTTACTAACCTGTTCTCAGAACACTAACGCAGTATATCAAATGCAATCGTATTTTCCACAAAGTGGAACTAACTCTTTGTGTAGGGGTGTGATCCTTGGATTTCTGACTCTTTTAGTATTAATTGTGTTGTTCTCACTGTTGCTGTACTTTTTGGAGGTGAAAGAAAAATCAAAAAATGGAACCAATTAAATCAGAAAGTAATATTGTTCAGTCTTAATGTCTGAGTACCTGTTTGTACAAATGCAAACATGAATGGAACAAGAAGGTGTGAGGTTCAAATCCTAGAGTTAGCATGTTAGCATGTTCCTCTCTGTTCCTCTCCAGGTACCAAGATTTTTTTTCTGAAGTCCAAAAAAATCATGATTATTCCATTAAACTGTGTTCATGTAATTTGTTCAGTCATTTATGAGTTTTTTCTGGCTTAAATGTGCAGACAAAGTTAAATTTGAATCCCCAGTGTCTTTAATCTGTACAAGTTTTTCTCACAGATCTGTAGATGGGTGTTGGATTGTGTTGATGGGGTTTTTTTGTGCAGTGCCTGCAGAGACGTGTTGTATATAAAAATGGAAAATGGACAGATCTGCAACAGATTTTAAGACATGTAACAAACATCCACTTATAAATGTTTCGATTGTTCAACTATAGAATTGTATAACATAAGTAGTCTAATATCTTCTGGTTTTCAATTATTACTTTGGTGGCTGTGTTGCTGTTTTTATGTGATGCATGTAGCTGTAGGTGTTTCAACATCAGTATATTCTGAGCTTTTGCCTGCTTTGTATGAAGGTGAATTCTATTCAGTTTCCTAGTTAAATAAAGGTGTAAATAATTAAATACATTTCTTTCCTTTTTTTCAAAAATGTTATTAAAAATTATTGGACATTTTGAACTCTGAAATTTCCTTGTTTTTCCAGAAAGATTCCGAGTTGAATCTCAAAATGTCTCATTTCTTCTCATCTACTGTGGCTTTTATATGCTGTCATAATTTTTAGTCGAGCTAATTATAGGGTCTGTAACTACATGCATTTTAATCAAAAACTATGTACTGACAAAATTAGCATCCTTTTCTATTCAAAACTCTTTCTGCTATTAATTATTTAATAAATAGACATGTAGACTCAGCAGTAATGCTATATTGTATAGTGTTATTAGCAAGTACTCATTCATCTTTCATGTGTGTCAGGAACAACTGATCATTCATGTAACTTATTTGAAAAAAACATGCTTCTTTAGAAATATGGACGCTGATATCAGTGTTGTTGACGTCGGTGCTCTTGTTTAGCACTGAGATGATCTTTTAGGCTTGAATAGCTTGACAGACAGTCCAACTCCTCTTAGCACAACTTGAACACCTAAAATCGTCTCTGTGTGGGTTATTCTTTTCCCACACAGAGACTTGAAGATAAGCAGCTTTGTCGTCCTCATTACTTCCTCATCTCAGCACTTTGTCTGTGAAGTCATGACCCAAATCAACCATCCGTCTCACTGCTCTCAGGATCAAAGTATCAACATCTGAACATGTTTGGATTTCGTGACTGTAGTTCTTCACAGGAAGGATGTTGCTTTCTGGAATCCCAAAGCTTGAGTGTAAGTCGGAAATCTACAAAAAAAAACAAAAAAACATTTATTTTCTTTTTGAGTCAGTTGTTAAAAGTGTTTGAGTTTCTTAAAAGTCCAACTGAAACTTACCTTTTTCTTTAAATACTTGCTCCTGTAGACATTTCTTAAATTTATCTTGGTATCGATACACGCCTCGTCAATGTTTGTAAGAACAGCCAGTTGAGGAACACCTACGGATACAGAAATGCATCTGTTATGGGAAGACTGACATTTATATTAAAGCTGAAGAATAAATGATTGCCAGTGATTCAAGTCAAACTCATATCCAGAATCGTTACAAAGACAGGGTGAGATTTTTTATGTCATCATTGCAGCTGTGGCTCAAGATGCAAAATGTAGTGAATGCCTTCAACTCATCTACATTGTTGATTATGGTGTCACTAATATTCCTCTTGGCAGCAATCTATAGATCACACAAGGAGTTTAGATGAAGACAGCTGATAGCCATAACCATATATGGCTGTCAATGTGTGCAGAACCCACCATGTTTGCTATCTGTGAGAGTGAGGCAACTGCAGCACAAAGAAAGGCAGAGATGGAGCTACAATGTCACTGTGTACAAAAAGACCTGGCTGGCAAGGAACTGGCTTTTTAAAACTCTGGAAACCTGGTTTTAAAAATAATAGTTTCTGATCTCCAAACACATCAAATCCATGTGGTCCAACATAATAAACAACAAAAAAAACCTCTGGCGGATACACCTAAAATCATCTCTGTGAGGGTTATTTTATATGAATCTGTGTGATATCAGCTTCACTTTTGCCCTGAATGACTGAAATGAATCCCATTTTTAGGATAATCTAAGTTAAGTTTAATATGAATCAATTTCGACATTTCTTTTCCAGCAAAGTTCTTTTTTCCTTAATTATTAAAAAATAAACATACTTCTGTTTTTGTTTTTTAATTAATGCTCTTCTCCAGGTTGTGGTTTGTTTCTCACCCATAGACTTGGCAGCTTCTCCGATGTCCCTCAGTTTCAGGAAAATGGATGACTTCATGTTTGGTGCATTTGCATTATGAACACAAACCATAACATGGACTCTGTCATTTAGAGATGGGGAGGAGTTGTAGTAAGGATCTTGATCAGACAGTGGAGTCAGAGGATTAAACTGTAAAATGTAAAAAAAAAAAAAATGAAATGGTCATTTATTAATCTAAGGACTAGAATGTTACCAGAAGTTGGAAGGAGTAAGAATTTTTAGCTAAATATACCTTGTAGCCCTCCTTCACGTGTCCCATCATAGCCAGCTTGATGTCGTGAGTGTGGATTCCTCTTCCAAGTCCTTCCTCCAGGCCCATGGTGTCATTCCACATGACGCAGTGATAGTTTCCTTTGCCTTCTTTCCGGATCCTATGAGTTGAATACTAACAGACAATATGTCAGAAAACTGCCACAATCAAGTAACAGACAGAAAAACAACAAAAGAAAACCATCAACGTACTAAATGAACGACTGGCGTTTCCCCCTATCGCTCCTTATTTCAAGCATTATTTTCTGCGACAAATGAATGATCAAGAATCTTGAGACGTCATATATAATGTAAAATTTATGTCAATCAGTTTAGTACAGGTGTCTGAACATTTTTAAAAGAGTAAAGGGGCTTCCAGCTCATTGGAGACAAAATATGTGCTTACTTTAATTATAGGTTTTAATGGTTGAAATTATGTTTCTGTGTTGCCCCCCTGGCCTGGCCAGATTTTTTTAATCTCAGCAACTGCATTTCCAGTGACCTTAAAATTGTGCAGATACAAATTACAACAATAAATTTACTTAATGGGAAAATGCTCATTTCAAAAGACTATTTTTAAAAAAAAAAAAAGAAAAAAGAAAAGAAAAAAATAGTTCTTTGTGCTTGGATGAGATGGTTTCAAAATTAATTCAAATGATGATGTAAAACCTTTCCGAGGAGGTTTGTAAAGAGTCGGTATCATTTGACGCAGTGCAGCGTGAAAGTGAACCGCACCAGCTGAAAATGTAACAAATGTCAGAATTTTGGTCCCCAATCGAACCAAGACTACTGGACTATCAGCTATGAAAACACTCTCTCCTCCTTCTGAATTTTGTTTTTGTCAGTGTCACCTGCTTGCCATAATAGGTATTACAGTATGAACGTCAATCGTAGCAATGTGTTTTTCTTTAATTGGAAAATAATATCTGTTGAAAATATCCAGACAAATGGAGCCTGATTTTCAGTCTCTTTCACTAGTAAGACTGAAGCTTATTGGACCGTCTACATCTTCTTTGTGTGTCTAAACCAGCATTTACATATTGTTGTGTCAATCTCGCTGACTGTATACATGTACAGCACCTTACCTACAAAACCATTAAATATAGAATTGATACAAGATGTTATCTATTTCATGTCTCAAAACAAAGAAAAATGAATAATCACCTTCTTGGAAAAACTTTGGCCGGAACTGTTAGCAGCGTTAGCCAGAGCTTCACAGGTCACTCTCCTTCGCAAAGCATTACTGACAGAGGTGATGAAGCTGGACTTCCCGGCACCGACCGGTCCATACAGCAGAACTCTGATGTGTCTGACTCCATTTACTGGTCGAAAATTGGCCACATAATGCAAATCTCTCTGATGTTCTCTGTTAAAATGAGGAAATAAAAGGCAAACAGGACAGAAGTTTAACTGGACATTGTTCTGTAATTAGTTTACAGAACATTAAATGCCCTATTTTAATGTGACATTATATAGGATATTATTTCTGCATTTCCCAAGTCTAATTAACTTAATGATAGGTGAAGATCTTTGTTTGCTGAATGTCAAAATAATGCGAGAGAACCATCACTGGCATATAAACACATTCACTCACCCCCAGGAAACGTGGATCCAGGGATTGGCAAAACCTGCAAAAAAGAGATTTAGAGGAATTTATTTTCTTAAAAGTCAATCTGCTAAAAGTGCATTGAGTATATAAAAAAACAAGATTAAAAATAAGAAGGTAAGTAAAGAGTCTAACAGGTAAATCAAAATGCTCAATTTTATTTTCAGGGAAAGCATCAAAAATTAAATATCTTTTACTCACGTGAGGAAGATGGAGGAGCTAAACACAAGAAAAATTATTATTTTAGGTTCTCAAACCATATTTTTAAATGTAAATGTAAAAAGAAATTCTGGTTGCAAAATATATCTTTAAAATGAGAAAATGGCAGAAAGTAGAACAATAAACATGTTGGAATAGCGAAATATATTTTTTAAATAAATAATTTATTTGCAAAGATTTCAAATACTTTTCTCAGTGAAAGCATTAATAAATAAAATATTTTACTTACATGGGGGAGGCTGAGCTAAACACAAGAAAAATAATAAATCATTTTGGGTTTTCAAAAAGTTTTTTTTTTTTAGATTAAAGCCACTGAAATGTAAAAAAACAAACAAACATCCTGATTGAAAAATATATTTTTAGCATTAGAAAATTGCTAAAAATTACAACATGCTGCGGCAGAAAAAAGTTATTTTAAGGAAATGATTTATTGACACAGATTTCTAACACTTAAAGACAAAAAAAAGACATGCTTGACGAAAGTATGACTTTTTTTTTTTAATTAGTAAAGTTTGCTAAGCTACGTTATAGCAGAAAACATTTGACTGCCACCTTGTTAGGTTTCACCTTGTTAGTCCTGAGTTGGACTTTATTCTTCCTTCTCTGTGTCATGAACCTTCATCAGGTATTTCAGTCCATATTGACATGATGGCATCACACAGTTACTGCACATTTGACGGTTTCATCATAAATCTCACCTTCTGTCACACCCCAAATGCCCTCTATTAGACTAAAAACTACTAAGAGCCCTAAAGTTTGTCCGGAAATTTCTCCTCCTATTCTAACATTTTCTTTGCTTTGCTTCTGCTGCTTTATATGTTCGACATTTTGGATATTTCGAGCTGTTATTTTGCACAATCTAGCCTTAAAGAGTGGTTCTTTCAACTTCTGTCATCCAGAACTGGTCAGCCCATTTTCAAACAATCTTTGAAATCAACAATTGTGTTTTTTCTTTTTCTTTCCATCTCATTATACGTAAACGTGAATAGATTGGCAGTTCCTGAAATTCCAGGATATCTAATAGGAATCATCACCCTTTCTTTCCCACTTTGATCCCCATGTTAAACTTTAGGAATTTAGCTTTCACTGTGAGTTGCTGTTATCTGATTGGTGGATTTGCTCTCTGTGGAAACGGAATTGCAAGAGTGTACCTAATAAAGTGGCCAATGTGCGTACATCTCCTGCATATGATTTTGTAGTATTTACTCACATGGTATTGAAGTTTGTCCGCTCATCTTTTCTTCCCACACAGTGAAGGCAAAATGATGTCTAAGGAGAAAAATAAATAAATAAATAAAACATATTTTAACTTTGTCTTTTTTTCTTCGCAACAGATCTGGATTAATATCCAGAAATTACAGTTTAATCAGTTCAAGACTGTTTTTATTTTTATTACATAAAGTGTAGCAAGCTGAAGAAACCAAGACTAAACAAAAAATAAGATCTTGACATGAGTAAGCATTTATGTCAGACTCTTATTGCAGCTTCCGGTTAAACTGGTGACTTTAAAATACAAATTTCAGCTTTATACTGTCACGATTTCGGATTTGGGAGAAATATTCTTGAAAATGAGGCAAAAGCATATTCTGGACAGGCATTATCAGGTTGAATCTAGATCCAGAAGTTTAGTAAAAGTCTAAAATATCGGATATATGTGAAAAGTACAGGTCATAAATACACTAGACGGTTCGGGTTCGGTCAGTGAATGCTGCTTCTGCATCAACACCTTCAGGTCCGAACGGATTCGGAGCAGGATGTTTTAGTTCTGAAATGATTTTCTTTTTTATTTTTTTTTTTTTTAATAAAGAGAAGTCTTTTCTACCTTTTTCCTGAAACGCCTCGAAGCAGAAACACGTTCATCCACCGTTCATGAGGCCAGGACAGAGAAATTCACTTTCACTTTCACTTTCAAGGCGCCACCTACAGGCTGGACTGAAAAATACAGACTCTGTGTTTGTTCGGCATTAATCTGTTATTTTGTAACCATGTTATTTTTTCCCAATTTTAGTCTTCGAAACTATTTGTACACAACATATTGTTCCTGCCTGATGAAATCATTGTTAAATATTTAATCAGATGTTTCATTTTAATGAAATAATGTTTTTATACTTAAGTAATTTCTGAGATGGACGCTTCTTAGTCTTAAGTAAAATACGTTGAAGTAGCTCTACCACTTAAGTATAATTTATATATAAGTTTTGTTTTACTGAGAAAATTTATTAGGAGGAGATCATTATTAAAACTAGAAAATATGTAAAATCTGCAGAACTCTACATCAAACTAAATTTTTTTTTATTTTTTTTTATTAAAACACAGTAACACTGCCCTTCAAAGTAAATGATTAAGCAGGACAGATGTAACAAGCTGAACAAGGGATCATTTCTCATGTCTTTGTTGCTTCAGTATTAATCATTTTTCAAAGTTTTCGTTTGTTAATAGCAATATTGTGGCCATTTTACATGTTAATAATTTCATGTAAAATGATGCTTTGCAAGGTTTTTGTCCATGGCCTCCATCACAGTTCTAAAAAAATTTTATGAGCGACTACACGCACTTGTTTTCCCACGAGGACTGACCATCCATCCATCCATTGTCTGATCACCTTTCTCCCTAATGGGGTCGGGAGGTGCTGGTGCCTATCTCCAGCTGCGTTCCGGGCGAGAGGCAGGGTACACCCTGGACAGGTCGCCAGTCTGTCGCAACGAGGACTGACATTTTCAGATTTTTCTGTTTCTCCACAGACTGAGTCAATGTGGGTGAGAATCGCCAGCTGAGGGATTTCTGTGGAGATACAGACTCTAAAACACGGAGTTTCTCAAGAAACTCTAAATGTGGTTATTTTTTTATTATTTAAAGAATATATTGAAATAATGTGTGATGAAACATTTGTGATGACATAAAACAAAAAATCCTTTACTGCAGAATATTCTAGATGCATATTTGCTGTTTCTTACCCAGATCACCGGCTGCTTCTCTGATTTCCCTCATTTTCTGTAAGACAGGATTTTATTTCTGATGCATTCGCAGAATAAATGCAGAAGAGAACATAAATTCTGTCACTGATGGACGGCGAAGAGTTGTGAGTGACCATCGTGGCTCATTTCATTAGATAGACCATGATTTACATGTTGTAGACCACATGTGTCAAACTCAAGGCCTGAGGGCCAAATCCGGCCCACCAGAGCTTTTTATGTGGCCCTCCAGACTCCAAATTACAGCAACAGGCCCCTCCAGTTTTTTGCAAATACTAATTCACACAAAAATCAACAAATCCCCACATTTATTTCTGATTTTATCAACATTTTTTCTCAAAATTAGCCAAAAACATTTGGGTTCAAGACACTGCTGTTGCTTGATGGCAAGTGATAGTCCACGACTGATGAAAGGTCACCCATCCATCCATCTATTTTTCGGTCACCCTTCTCCCTAACGGGGTCGGGAGGTGCTGGTGCCTATCTCCAGCTGCGTTCCAGGCGAGAGGCGGGGTTCACCCTGGACAGGTCGCCAGTCTGTCGCAGGGCAACACAGAGAGACAAACAGGACAAACAACCACGCACACACACACTCACACCTAAGGAGAATCTGGAAAGCCCAATCAACCTGACAGTCATGTTTTTGGACTGTGGGAGGAAGCTGGAGAACCCGGAGAGAACCCACGCATGCACAGGGAGAACATGCAAGTCCTAAAATTAATATATATATATATAGGGTAGGGTTTTCTGTGCATTTTTTTCCAAAGCATTAGTCTCTGTCAAAAGTGATGGAGTTGCTGGGGTTAAGTGGTGGAGACGTCTCACTGGTTGAAGATCTGGGATCTGTCTTTTGGAGGCTTGGTAATAGGTCATTTGTCTCAGGCTCTGCATCCTCGGTTTACTGGCATTGGATCTTCACATCTATCCAAAGTGTGCAACGCATCATGACAAAGCAGATGTACGTTACTGGTACGATCTGGAGAGTCAGATCGATTAAGAAGTGCAGAAGCTACCAGCTGACAAAACAATGAAATTGTTTGGAAGAGGTTCTACCAAAACAACTGAACGCAGAGGATGGACAGATTTGCATGGTGAAATTATATTGCAATAAACCAGTTTTGATGATGTCAGCTATTGATGCTAGATACCCAGACACTTGACAAAGATGGGTCAATAAACTGAAATAACTGACCATCTCACAACCAAGTATAGTCCGTACATACAACTCCAAGATGGATGGAATGTATCTTATCAATTGGTGGATTAGTCGCTATCACATGATTGACTGTGCAAAAAAAAAAGGACATTGTAGGTCATAATGCACTTTATGGACATGGCTGCTGTACTGCAAAACCTCTCTGTATGTGAAACACCAAAGAAGAACATTATGTAGTTTCTTGAATTTTGGATAAAAGTGAGTAAAATTTTCTTGTCTCAGGATGACAACTACAACTCTGATGTTTCAGTAGAAATTTGAATAGTCCTAGAGAAAAGGCATCTAAGTGAAGCCATTCACTAGATTCTCTCAGTTTGTAAAAGGGTAAATGCACATCTGCAGGAAAACAAAAACGTAAAGAATGTAACTCCATCACTTTTGACAGAGACTAATGCTTTGGGAAAAAATGCACAGAAAAAATCTTGTAAAAATGTTTGTAGATTTATTTCTAAAACATACTATACCTGCTTACACTGTTGTAACCTACTAAAACCATCCCAAGAGCAACAGCACAACTGAAAAAACTCAGGCGCATTATTATTTTCTAGGTTCTCTGCTTCCAGGCAGATCACAACCGTATACAATGCCATTACACATAGGCGTGATCCCACAGGGAGAACTAATGTTTGAAGTAGACTGTCAGTGAAATGTTTTAGGTTTCAGGACATGTTCAGAATTTGAAATTAACTGTTCATAACAACAGCAATGCAAAATATTTAGCGTGCTTTACTTCTTCGGAACAGTTTCTCGTAGGTGAAAGCAGTACTTTGAATAGACCATATTGCTCAAACAAACACAACTATTGTGTATTATTTTGTTTTTGACAAAGGCATCACTCAGGGTTTAAAGATCGCGCCTCACTTTTAAGTCAGTTTTGTAGCAATTATTCAGGTTCCACAATAGAAAGGACAAAATAAAGAGACTCCATTGTCTTCATAGCGTTTACGCCTCAGCAGATCAAGTCAAGTTTGAAAACTTCAAGACCCTCTATGAAAATCAAGTTAATTAAAACACAGTTTGAGATCTGTGAAAATAAGAAGAAATATGTCTACACAGTTTTAGGCACAGGAAGACCTTGCATGGGATTCTATTTTTCAAACCATAATTACAGATTCTGTAAAACATAAGTTGTAATTGGGAGAAGTGTTTTTGTCAGTGAATAAAATGGGGATTGCCTTGTTTTTGTTTTGTGTGTGTTTGCATGTGTGTGTGTGTGTGTGTGTGTGTGTGTGTGTGTGTGTGTGTGTGTGTGTGTGTGTTTTGTAGTGTTTTTAAGGAAAAAACCCACATTGATCAACTCTTCTCCTGAACCTTTCTGCAATTCTGCCACAGTTGAGAGGCACATACTGTATAGCTGTTGTTTCTTTTACATTATTTTATTTGTTTTCTTTTACAAAACCTGAAAATACCTTTATAATAACCTACTCATATATGCCAGGCTAAACAAGTTGGAAAATATTAAGCAAACCTGATAGGATTATAAACTGGGTATTTTGCTGTCTGATGATGCAAAAAGCAACAAACACACTGGTGACATGCAGATCCACAGAAACAAATTTACTCACTCCCAGGATATTTCTCGCCATGCAGTTCTTAAAACTGAAAAATAAAGAGAATAAAAAGCAATGTCTAAAAGAATTAGTCTTGCAAATCGTAAGCAAATTTTGCTACTTAATTAGTATTTGATACATAATGTGGGTCCAGTTAGTAAAACATTCCAGAGGTCTATTTGATAATTGATGAAGGAGCAAAAATATTGTTTTGATGTAACTTCAGTTCTACTTACGTGGAGACGGTGGTTGAATCAACTCTGGAAAAACAGATTAAGATTAAGGTTAAAATTACTTAAGTCAAAACTATTACTGTTATAAGATTAGCTATGTTTTGTTTGAGAGTGAAAAAACACAGAAATAGTTACTGAACTTATTTTGAGGACATAAATGACAAAACAGACATAATAAGGTGCATAAAAAATTGCCCTTAAGATAATTTTGTAATTAAAATTTCAATCATGCTTACCTTTCTGCGCTTTCAGACTTCATTCTATTACTCGTCACATTAGTTTAGAATTATATTCTGTGATTATTTCTAATGGTTTAACTGTAGCTTCATTTAAATTAAGTACTTAAATTTAAAATGTTACTTTAAAAAGATCAATGATTAGTTTTAAAAATAGACTTTATTTGAGAAATATTTATTTTAGATGTAAAAAGCATTTAAAGCGCTTCCAGCCCAGCAGTGGTGTTTAGGTGCTTTGTGGTTGAGAACGGAATTTGTTTTTCGCTTGATAAGGTAACGATCACCTGATAGAGCCTTCATCAGTTTTGACAAAGTCTTCTGCAGAGAAATATTGAGGACATTGTCATTCGGAAGTTGGGTTCAGCTCCGGCTCTCTCCTCACTGTTTTGGTATTTTTTGTTTGTTTTTTTGTTTTGTGTTTTTAAATTACAGCCAATAGAAAACTAAAGAGAACATTACACCAGTCAAATGCAATAATTTAATTCTATTATGTTAGATCATTTAAAACTGAGAGTAACTTTAAACCATATAACTGCATGCATCAAGCCACCCTGTGTTACTTACCAGGTGATGAAGGGCCACTCCCCATGACTGGGTCAAAATGTACTATGAGAGAAAGTATGAGAATGAATGGTTAGCTTTTTCTCCCCAGAGTATTTTGTTTTTACAAATAATAATAATAAATAATTTTTTTGTAGCTTCAAAAGCTATAAAATAATTTAATTCAGGGTGGATGCAAGTCTTTGTGTCATTACTGCCCCCCTCAAGGCGGATACCAGACTGCTGAAGAGAAAAACAACCCAAACCAGATCAGAAGGAGGGCTAGGACAAAAATAAGACTATAGTTCTTAAGATCATGAAAGTGCAGAGAGTCTGGAGTCTGACAGTGACAAAGGAGCAGAGATTCTGGCTGCCTGGCAAGGGAAGAGCAGGGACTTTGGAGGCCGTGAGGCCAGAGGAACCCCCAAAGAGGATCTGGAGGTTGGAGGAGTCTGATGCCTGCAGGGCAGCAGCGCCAGACGAGGAGCTTAAAGCCTGCTGGATCTGCAGCAGGCTTTAAGGTTGAGGGACAGGTGATGGTGAAGACAAGGAGGCTGCTGCTGAAAAACTGGTGTGAATAGAGGGTGTTAAAGTTCTGATAAGTGGAGCAAACTGGGAGTCATGAAGACAGTGACAGAAATAGCGAGGATGGGTGGAGGTGACCTATGAGGAGTGGTCTTGAACTGTGGTGGATGATCCTGAAATGAGGCGAGTTGTGGTTGAGGTGGAGTGGGTCTATTAAACATCACCTCTTCAAATGTGTCTAAGAGATAATAGGAGTGAAGCAGCCTTGACATAAGAAGCAACAATCGCCCGTTCCCAAGGTGAGTTTTGTAAATATGGTTCAGTTTTAACCTGGTAGTTCTTAGAAAGTTCTTGGCTGGTATCATGTTGAAGGTTGGTGAAGTTGTAGGACCCGAACACAGAGAGACGAAGGCAGGATTTGAATTTGATGATTCAATTAAAAAATGATGAAATGCAAAATAAATCCAACATCCAGCCACTGGGAGAATATGGGGAAGCAAAGGGAAATGACTGGAGGAACCAGCAAGGAGTGACTGATAGAGAGGAGCTTAAATTCTGGGGGTTTGATGCTGAAACAAGAAGAATTGACAGCAAACTGATCACAAATGTGAGTGGGAGAGAGGAGAAATTCAGATAGAGTGGCGGTCTTTCTTTCTTTCTCTCTGTGAGAGAAAGAGAGAGAGACATGGGGCGAGGAAAGGTGCACAGGGGCCTAGAAAATAAATCAACAGGAAACAATAATAGACACAAGAAACGATTAAACTACTGTAACTAAGAACAACTAGAAGAAATAGACATAACTAGAGACACTAGGACAGACTGAGCCATAGTAAAACCAATACAAGACGAATCTCATCAAAATAAGAAATAACAGAAAAGTGATTAACTAAAATAACTAAGAAAGGTTTGGATCAAAGTAAAACAAAGCACATACGATGAATCAACCAAAGGTATGACAGTTTGCTGAACTTTCCTAACACAAACCTAAAATTGTCTAAAAGTCCCCAAACATGTAGATTTATGGGTTAATGCAGGTCTTTTATCTGCTGAACCTACCTGAACAGCTGATGTGCTTCAGGGAAGGAGAGCCGATGCAATGGCAACAAAAACTCAGAGACTAAGCAATTTGAAGAATTGTATTTTTACTTTCAGTTTTAATAGATTATGTGATCTCAAGATGTGACACATTCAGTACATTGAGTAAAAATCAGTTTTTATTTGCATAATATGGATTTGAATGTTCATTTCAAGGCTTTTCTTGATCAGAGAGAAGCCAATGAGGAGCAATAAGTCATCAACTTTCTAACTAACACAGAGACGCTCTCACTATTATTCTTCTTCACACATGTTTACACATGCTGTACGCTCAGTTCTGGAAACCTCCCAGCCCCCCCCCCAAGCAACGCATCCTTATCTTCTGCACCCAGTCTTCACCTCATGCCAGAAAACAACCAATAAACTTGAACCTTTTCATAAACCATGAAGTCTCACTTCCCAGCTTACATGTCCATTGTTCTAAATCTAAACCATCCGATGTCTCTAAACATAGGTTAACAGCAACAAATACATAAATATTAACTCACATCAATCAATAAGTGCAAAAATAATTCTTAGCAAAATAAACCAAATGAGTAAATGAATATATATATAGTGAAGAAGTGAACGTTAGCTGGAGATAGTCACCAGCACCTCCCAACCCCACTAGGGACAAGGGTGTAGGAAAATGGATGGATGGATGGATGGATGGATGGAAGACATATAACTAAGCATAAAAATAGTATGCAAAAGATAAAAAGGCAATGAGAAAGTATATAATATATTGATTATGGTAAAATTTTTCCAACAGTGTGTCGGTGTAGTCGTCTCCAAAGTCGATCATCAGTTTCAGAGCACTCAGGATCAGAGCGTCCACGTCTGGATCCAGATGAGTTTCACTGCTGTAGTTCTTCACTGGGAGGATGCAGTTCATTGGGATCCCCAGACTGGAGCTGAAGTCACCCATCTGTTTTTCAAAGAATAAACATTTTTTTGAGCCAGTCCATTTTTTCTTTCTGTTTGAATAAATCTTTCTATGACTCACCTTTTTCTTTAAATGTTTGCTCCTGTAGACGTTTCTCAGATTTTTCTCTGTTTCTCCACAGGCTGAGTCAATGTGGGTGAGAATCGCCAGCTGAGGGATTCCTGTGGAAATAGAGTTTTCTTTTCTTGTTTATTAACAAGCAATAAACAGATTTTAACAAGTATATACAAGTAATTCTTCCAAGATTAACTTTTAGAGATGGAAATCATGAAACCATGTATAAAAGACTAAAATGTTAGTTTAATTTCTTTTCTACATGGTTTTTCTACCTACTTCATGCAACCCCTATGATTTTTGAAGTAAAATTTGAGTATTTCGCTTTTTTATGTTTGCGATTACATTACTTTACTGAATGCAAGCTTAGTTTATATTTTTGTTTCTTACCCAGATCACTGGCTGCTTCTCGGATTTCTTTCATTTTCTTTAGAACAGAGGATTTCATTTGATGCGCATTTGCAGAATAAACACAAACCAGAACATGGACTCTGTCACTGATGGACGGAAAAGGGTTGTAGCCAGAATTACCAGCAGAAACTGAAGATGAAGGACTGAACTGTGTAAAAAGAAAAAGATATGTTAAATTCCCCTTAAAAAATTATACATTTGGGACATTTCTATGTATGTATGTGACTTAGAGATCCTAAAGCTGGGTGTAAAAGTTTTATAATCCAAGTCAATAAGAACAGACTTTTTAAGTGATGGCTGAAAATTATTTACAAAAACGATAAATGACATGTACCTTGTATCCATCCTTCACATGTCCCTTCAAGGCCAGTTTGATGTCTTCTGCTCTGACTCCTCTTCCATCTTCGTCTTCCAGACCCATGATGTCATTGAACACAAAAGGATAGCAGTCTCCTCTGCCTTCTTTCTTAATTTTATAGGTTTGATACTGAAAGAAATAGAGTTTCACCACTATTGTTTTGGTAACGTTTACTTTCACGCGCCATACGGACAAACTCATCAAGTTTGAAACAGACTGATCAAAATCCATAGCAGGAGTTCGATCAAATGCGGAGTCTGTAATCTGTCCAAACGGGATCAAAATCGAAACTTCAGTCCATGATGTCCAACTTCCTGTTTGGTGTGGACCATGGGTGCCAGAGAGTTTTCTGTAGGTTTAGTGGAGCTGTGCAAGTGTATCAATTTTAATGATTTTTTTATTGAAGTAAGGTCAATGCAGAGGGTATTCTGAAAGCTCTTGGGGGAACTGCTGAGCCATTTCTATTGCGATTTTTGTGACAACCTGAAAAATACGTAATTTTCATGCAGGCAGGTCTGATGCATCCGCTTTTTTTGCTATTGTTTCGGTAATGAGGTGGGGGTGAAGAAGGTGAGGATAAACGCAACAGTACATACCCAGGTAGTTGAAGATGATGATGGTTTAATGATGAAAAGCATCCAAATAATCTAGACAGCACAGCTAGAGTAGAACGCTGGGGCTCAAAAAACTGGTAGCAACTGGTCACATTAGACATGTGATGGCAGATTAGACTAGACTAGACTAGTATAGACTAGACTACTAGACTAGACTAGATTACTAGACTAGACTAGACTAGACTAAACAGCTTCAACCAGGACCCAACAGAGAACAAGAATCACAGGCGGGTATAAATCAAGGGAACTAGACACAGCTGGGATCAATCAAACACAGAGACTCAACTGACACAGAATCATAAATAAACACACAAAAAAACTCAAATCCTTAGAGTTTCATTGATCATAGTGGGGTGATGTTTTTAGAGAAAGTCCAGTCAGTCTGAGAAGTTGATAAGGGGAATGTAGGTGTCAGCGTAAAATAAAGTTTCATTTGACGGAACAAAAATAATAAACTATGATCACAGTAGGCTTTCACTGTGCTTACCTGCTCAGGTGTAAAAATAAGAATAAATATTCAATGTTAATTCGAAGATATACTGACCGATCTTGTGAAACTTTGATCAGAGGTTGTGGCACTGGCCAGAGCTTTGTTGGTCATTCTCCCTTGTAAAACAGAGTTGACAGACGTGATGAAGCTGGACTTCCCCGCACCGACTGGTCCGTAGAGTAACACTCTGATCGCTTTGGCTCTTTTATTCTGAGGTTGAAAGTTCTTTGTGTACTGCAGAGGTTCCTCGTTGTTTCTGTTGAGATGTGAAAATAAAGGTTGGATCATTTTGTGAATCAGATTTTTAGAAGAGTACCTTTAGAACAAAATCACAAGATCTAAGATCACATCCCCATGGATAATGACAGATTTTCAGCATTTCATTTTCCTATAGGGTAATAAAATCTTCGAATGTGTTTGTTTAAAGTATTAATAGCTGAAATTATTGTTGCAATTAATGCATAAGTAAATGAACTATATATATAAACTAATCAGGAAGATTGCAAGTTAGCAAATTAAAAAAAACATTGATATATAAATGTTATGTTAAAGATCAATAACAAAACGGTGAAGGCATTCACAACAAATTTTAAAATGTTTTTTTTTTTTTTTTTTTAATTAACTGAGGACAAAAATACATTTTAAAACCTGCATTCAAACCAGGATCCAAATGAACTCAACATTTATGTCATCATCACATAACAACACATGTTCACTGAATCCAATGCTGCATAAGGGGCTGTAACATGATTTGTGTTTAATAAACTCATCTACTGTTAAGACATGAAAGATGAGACTTTAAAAAAACAACAAACATGTTAGCAACATGCTGGTGGAGAGAAACAAATGTACTCACCCCCATCTTATTTCTCTCCATGGAGTTGATAAAACTGTGATTTAGAACAATGTCTTAAAAATATCAGTCTGGCAATCAGAATCATTTGCTACTGATAATGCATTTTGATTAAATACATAGGTAGTGCACGAGCAGTCAAAGTTAAGCAATCAAATAGTTAATATAATACTGGTAATACTAGTAATAATAATAATAATAATAATAATAATAATAATAATAATAATAGGACGAGAAACACTTATTCTTTGTAATAACCTGAATAAATAACTGTACTTACGTGGACATGGTGGAGGTGCTAAACAGTAAAAAAAAAAAAAAAAAGTTTACTTAGGTCAAAAATTTTAATAAAAAAAATTTTGATTTTTACATTAACTTCATGGAATAGTTGGTGTTGTTAAATGTATGAATTGCAGTGCATAAAGGCAGAATATAAAACAGATTGAACCCTTCAGTGAGAAGATGAGTCCATTTCTGTGTGAGTGTGAAAAGACAAAGTACTTACGGGGAGCCGGCTGAGGGGGAGGCTGAGGACCTGAACGATAAAATAGTCATAATAAGTCATGTAAAAATATTTAGCAGTTCCAGTTCGAATATTGCTTCGATCACTATGGGTTTCATTTTATTGCTTGCTGCACCATTTAGCCTGATATTATAAGAATGCTTGTAAATGCTCTGTAACAAGAAAATAACCCCATCATTTTCATGCACATTCAATATTTTAGTATGAATAATTAGATTTTAAATTTTTTTATATGTTGGCAATGTCCCCATAATTGTCACAGCTGTTCTGTGGCATGTATTATACAGAATATCTGCACAACCGCTGCAGAAATATCTATGCACCTCAAATGATGCAGCTGCAGTACATTGTTTGCACATTTCTTTCCAGAAAACAAAAGTGATGTTTAATCCCTCACCTGCTTCTTGATTAATTACATAACTCCTTGAGGAGACTCTTAAAGCATTAATATTTCATGATAATTCCTAAATCGTTAAACGTTTATTAATGACAAAATCAATTGGTGATGTTACTGAAAAGTGAAACAGTCATGTTAAACTCACGAGGTGCTGGATGCTGATTCCCCATGACTGGGAACAATGAGCTGTGAGAGAGAGAATGAAGAGTTTATTCACTCTAATATTATTATTATTATTTCCCTTTTTTTTTTTACTTCATATCTTTTGTTTGAATCTTGTAAATGTTTTCATTTATTTTTACTCATAAAAATATGAAAGAGCTTATTTGTAGCATTTTCTAAGACAAACCCCAAGACATTATCAGAAACACTGACCAGTTCAAACAATTAAAATAGAAAACAAATGAACTATATTGTCTAAAGGTTCCCAAACACATAAATTCATCAGTCAGTGCAGCTGAACTGCAGTGATTTTTCCTGTTGAACCTACCTGGACAGGTGAAGTGCTGCAGGGCAGGAGGACTGTGGAAGTGGAATAAAAGTAAGAGTTCAAACCTATTTGTGGGATTTTTTTGGTTTCACTTTTAGTTTGAGTAACTGATCTGATTTATAAGAAGATCCAATTAATGGTTAACAAAAATACATTTGGTACTTTGGTACTTCTTTCTTTCTGCACAGTGACATCTTATCTACCATGTTATACCATAAAACAGGTTGATTGCACACAGAATGTACATAAAATGAAATATGTCGCAGTCATAGTCTTGAAGATGTATATTTTTATTTAAAGGGGCAGTGTTATGTAAAATCAACTCTTTTGAGCTTTACATCATATTATAAAGTTTTTCCCTCATCAAAAGCACACCTTGCCTTGATTCTTTCATGCATGTTTGTGAACTCTTTTCATCTCCATGGCAACCATTCAGCTGTGCAAAACTTCTAGCAACGCTAGCTCCGTCTTTTAGACAAAGCTTCAGTTATTACAGCTGGAAACCAGAGATCAGGCCTGAAACCTGGGAGTAGTGATGAACTCTGACCTGAACTAAGCAAGATCTACAGAAACTCATCCATGCATTTCTATTTAGTCGCATTGTTTACTGCAGCAGTGTCTTCACAAGTCTACCTAAAAAATCCTCCAGCTGCAGCTGATCCAGAACGCTGCTGCTCATGTTCTCACTAGAACTGGGAAGTTAGAGCAAATCACTCCAGTCCTTTTAATGGCTGTTTCAGACAATAGACCATAAAATACTTCTGTTAGTTCATAAACCACTGAAAAGCTCAGTTCAATAATTTAGAAACTGTATTTACTGCAGTTGTTATGCTGTAAACACCTGGTTTCAAAATTAGTCATTGTCACTGTACATTTTTAGGATGTTTTTATGATGTAAAGCTCTTTGAACTGCCTTCTTCCTGATAGTTAAATCAGGCTGGACCTGATTTGGCTGAAGACAAAGAAGTAAAAGCACAAGAGTCTAGGACTGACATTAAAACCTTTTTTGTTTTGTTCACTTTTAATTAGTACTGTGTTTTTTTGATTATGTGTTATTTTGTATTTTATGGCATTTTAAAAGATAACCAATATAGAAGCAGCTGAAGTTTTGGTCAGATTGCCTCCACTGTGCTGTGTGTTCACAAGATTTATGGAATCCTTTGATGTCACACAACAACTGGTTTGTTTGAGATAATAATTCATAATTCACAGGTCTGACTCCATACATGTTTGAAGATATAGTAAACTAAGTGGGCATAAACATTAGAATTTTGAAGAAGGTAACAAGAAAAAAATGATGTCACATATGAAATCTGGTCTTCTACTTATACACTGAATGTAAATATTTACACCATGATCCAAATTATTATGCAAGTGATATTTTGTCAGATTTTCTTAAATGGTCAATGCAAATGATGATCAGTATGATTTTCAAGTCATGAACTATTACAGTATAAATCAAGTTACTGAACAAAATAAAAACTCAAAATGCACTGTTCCAAATTATTATGCACAGCAGATTTTCTAAACATTTTATGGATTATAAACAGTCATTCTTTGAATGTGCAGCATTAAGTGGTCACATGTACTAAAATTAAAAGCTTTTTCAATCAAAAACATCTTAACAGACAGAGTTACATGTTAACATTGGACCTTCTTTGACATCACCCTCTCAATTCTTGATCCATTCAACTTGTGAGTTTTTGGAAAGTTTCTGCTTGAATTTCTTTGCAGGATGTCAGAAAATCTTCCCAGAGCTGCTGTTTGATATGAACTGCATCCCACCCTCAGTTCTTCTGCTTGAGGAAACTCCAAAGGTTCTCAATAGGGTCAGAGGTCAGAGGAGGATGGTGACACACCATGAGTTTCTCCCCTCTTATGCCCATAGCAGCCAATGACACAGTGGTATTCCTTGCAGCATTCAATGTCATGTATGAAGATGATTTTGCTACTGAAGGTCTGGCTCTTCTTTTTGAACCATGAAAGAAAGTGATCAATCATATACTTTGCTGAGGTCATTTTCACACCTTCAGGGCCTCTGAAGGGCCCGACCAGTGACTCTCCCCATGATTTTGGCCCAAAGCATGACTCCACCTCCTCCTTGCTGACGTCACAGCCGTGTTGGGATGTGGTGGCCGTCCACCACCAATCCACTACTGCGTCCATCTGGACCATCCAGTGTTGCACAGCAGTCATCAGTGATCAAGTCTGTTTGAAATAAATATTCATGTACGGCTGGGCCCACTGCCACTGTTTCTGCTAGTGAGCTGGTTAGAGGCCCAATAGTAGGTTGATGCACCACAAGCCTCTGGAGGATCCTCCTGTTTGCTGCTTTGTAAGGGCATTTTAACAACTGCTCTCTTAATCCCATTACTTTGTCTATCAGAAATCTTCCTCATTTTGCCTTTATCTGTACAAACCCATCAGTTCTGAATCAGCCACAAATCTCTTCACAGTACGATGACAACGCTTCAGTTTTCATGAAATATCTAATGTTTTTGTACTTTGTCATACGGCACTACGTTATCTGATGTCTTCATATATCAAACACACATTCTTATCTCAAACATGCAGATCAATTAAATAAATTAGAATATCATAATTTATTTTAGAGAAACAAATTATTTTTAAGACTTTTTTTGTACTAGCTTTCATTGTGCAGCAGCTTGACAGGGAGAAAAGGTGAAGAGAGAAGCAGAAGACATGCAGAAAATGGACAAAGACCAGGAATCAGACCGACTCCTGGCGGACCCGCTCTACTGAACCAGTCAGAACCCATAGAACACAATACTCAATCAATAATCACACAGATTTCTGGTTTCAATGTCTTATTTCTGTTTATTATGATTTTTGTTTCACTTACAGCTACTAAAAACACAAAATTTAAATTTAGAATACTAAAAATTAAGTTTATTTTAAGTGAACTTCTAGTGATAGCAGAAGAAAACATCTTCAGGTCAGGTATTATCTTTGCTGAATAATGCCTGCAATGATAATTGCAGTGTTTACAGCAATAATAATAGTGCAACAAAGGCCTCTACTCATTCAGGCCACAGACACTTCACTCTCTGAATCACAGTAAACAGCTTTCATTAAGGTTTCTTCATTTGTAATGAATGTCTTTAGGAATTTCAAACTAACAGGAAAGTTTGATGAACGCTACAGGAAACTGTCAGTCCAGCCTTTCTCCGCTTGTCTTTATGGTTTATTACACGGTTCATCAGGAACATATTTATCTTGATGAAATTGGTCTTCTTCTATCTGATCTTCTTTGTTCTACTTCTGTGTTGACTGACACAACATCTTTATTCTTTCAGAGTCATCTTGTGTGCTGCAACTTCTATGGCGTTTACACCTGAATGGTGTTTTAAATTAAACCAACTTAAAGAAAAAACAAACTTACTATAATCCCAGCCGCTGCTGACGTTTATTTAATATTAACCCTACTATTTCACCTCATGATTTTTCACTTATATGAACTGTATTACTGCTGTGATTTTCATGCATATCCCCACAAACTGTTCTGCCGCTTCACAGTTTCTCGGCGTAGTCGTCTCCGAAGTCAATCATCAGTTTCAGAGCATTCAGGATCAGAGTGTTGACGTCTGCATTCAGCTGAGTTTCCTGACTGTAGTTCTTCATTAGGAGGATGCAGTTCATTGGGATCCCCAGGCCGGAGCTAAAGTCACCTATCTATATTAAAAAATATATATATTTATTTTGAGTCAGTTATTTGTTTTTCCTCCTGTTTGAATAAATCTTTTTATGACTCACCTTTTTCTTTAAATGTTTGCTCTTGTAGACGTTTCTCAGATTTGTCTCTGTTTCTCCACAGGCTGAGTCAATGTGGGTGAGAATCGCCAGCTGAGGGATTCCTGTGGAAACAGAGAGTTTTCTTTTCTTGTATCTTGATACTGTATTAGCAGTATCAAAATACTGCTAATACAGTGTCTTGTATTAGATACTGTCTAATACAAGTCTAATTAGATAATCTCTTCATCTGAGAAGAAATTAATTCTTCTCAGATGATCTGCAAGAGCAAATTGTTGAAGTTCAAACTATGACATAATGTAAAAATAAAAAGACTAAACTGTAAAATGTCACTAATGTTTTAGGGCTGAAAGCCTCTAACTTTGTTCTCCTGGTGCTTTGCTATGACGGATCGTTTTCTAAACACCATGAACTGTTTGAGAATGATAGTCGCTGCATTTCCTAATTTCTTTTTTTTATATTTTTATACATACAGGTTCTAGTCAAAAAAATGTGAATATCATAGTGTTATTCAAAAAAATAACACTATGTCCATTCATAACACACAGACTTTCCAGATGTATATTCATCAACATTCTTTTTATGTTGATGAATATAGCAAAAAACTTATGAAAACCCCAAATTCAGTATCTCAGAAAATGTGAATATTACTTGAGACCAATACAATAAAAGGATTTTTAGAAATTTTAGCCCACTGAAATGTATGAACATCAAAAGTATGAGCATGTACAGCACAGAGTTCTTGGTTGGGGCTCGTTTTGCTAAGATTACTGCAGCAATGCAGTGTGACTCCATGACTGTTCAGGTGTTATGAGAGCCCAGGTTGCTCTGATAGTGATCAACTCTTCTGAATTGTTGGGTCTGGTGTGTCACATCTTCCTCTTCACAATACACCAAAGATTTTCAATGTAGTTAAGGTCAGGTGAGTTTGCTGGCCAATTAAGAACATGGTTCTCAAACCAGATGTTGGTGGTTTGGCACTGTGTGCAGGTGCCAAGTCCATCCATCCATTTTCTTACACCCTCATGCCTTTGGGGTCGCGTGACTATCTGCAGTTACCAAGAGGTGAGAGGCGAAGGACACCCTGGACAGGTCGCCAGTCCATTGCAAAGGTGCTAAATCATATTCTAAAATTAAATTTGCATCTCAATAAAGTTGGTCAGCAGCAGGAAGTGCCCTAAAACTTCCTGGTAGATGCTGCACTGCCTTTGGACATCAGAAAACACAGTGGACCATCTTCAGCAGATGACATGGCAACCCAAGTCATCACTGACTGTGGAAACTTTGACTGGACCTCAAGCAATGTGGATTCTGAGTCTCTCCTCTCTTCCTCCAGACTCTGGAATCTTGATTTCCAAAGGAAATGCACAATTTACTTTCATCAGAGAACAGAACTTTTGGACCACTCAGCACCAGTCCAGAGTCCTCATCGTCTTCAGCCCAGACAAGACGCTTCTGATGTCTCTTGTTCTAGAGTGACTTGACAGCAGGAGTGTGACAACTGAATCCTGTGTCTGTACGGTGGTTCTTAAAGAACTGATTCCAGCTGCAGTCCACTCTTTGTGATTCTGAAATGGGATTTTTTTCACCATCCTCTCCACATCTTTTCCTTCCTTTCACCTCTATGAATCTGCTTGAACACAGAGCTCTGTGCACAGCCAGCTTCTTTAGCAATGACCTTTTGTGTTAACCCTCTTGTGCAAGGTGTCAAAGGTCATCTTTTGGACAACTCTCAGGTCAGCAGTCTCCCTTTATTGTGTGACTGGACTTAAAGACAGTGTAAAAGCATTTGCAGGTCTTTTGAGTTAATTAACTGATCAGGGATCTTCAACATTGAACATTTTCACAATTTCTAAGATACTGAATTTGGAGTTTTCATTAGTTATTATCAACACTTAAAGAAATAAACATTTGAAATATATAAGTCTGTGTGTAACGAATGAGTATAATATACAATTTTCTCCTGTTGAATGAAATTACTGATTTAAATCAACTTTTTCATGATTTCTGCTTTTTTGAAATCATTTAAACCTCTATTATAATAAACATAATAGAGGTTTATTATGTAACCTCTATGACTGTTGAAGTAAAATTTTACTATTTTCCTTACTTGCATTTACAGTGACATTACTTTACTGAATGCAAGTTTATGGCATATTGTTGTTTCTTACCCAGCTCACTGGCTGCTTCTCGGATTTCCTTCATTTTTTGTAAAACAGACGGTTTCATTTGTGGAGCATTAGCGTCATAAATGCAGACCAGAACATGAACTCTGTCACTGATGGACGGGGAAGAGTTGTAGCCAGGATCACCATCAGACAGGGAAGATGCAGGATTGAACTGTCAAAAACAAAACATGATGTGTGTTCAATACAATTGCTATTGAATATACATTTATTTTCCATATCAAGCAAGATAATTATAATAGCTTCAGAACGATGAATTTTTTTTTCAAAAAAGTATATATTTAAACCTTATATCCATCCTTCACGTGACCCTCCAAGGCCAGTTTGATGTCTTCTGCTCTCACTCCAGTTTTTTCCTCCAGACCCATGATGTCATTGAACACAAAGGGATAAAAGTTTCCCCTGCTTTCTTTCTTGATTCTATGAGTTTGATACTGAAAGAAAAAGAAAAATGAAAGTTGTTTTAATGTAAACAGCTGATATGTTGCTGCTACAAATATGTTTAAAACTATGAGAACAGCAGTAAATGTGCTTCAATATACAGATGTTAGTTTAATTCTAATCTTATTTTTGTTTTGCAAAATAAAATTCTGAACATGTTAGTGAGATATTTTCTAACATTAGTGGACTGGCTGGCCTCCCAGCTGTTGTTTTGTGGCACCACAATGTCTCAAACTGCATCATATTAAATGTTTTTTCTACCTCTGCTCTGCAGATCTCACCTGTGACCCTTATTATCCCCACCAAGCATGATGACACGTCAGATGATACTGCTTGTTAGCATTGTTTGATTTTTCTAACTACAAAATATTTTTGTTGTTATGACTTTTGGCTAATAGTCGTAAGCTTTAACCAATAAAATAATTATGTTAGCTGTGGATAGAGGGCGAACAAGGAATGACAGCAATTTCTACATTTTATTGTTTTTTAAAAAAGTATGAGTTAACATTCCACACAATCAAGTGGAGATTAATTGATCCACTAACCAGAGATGTATAAAAAGTCATAAATCCCAATAAACCTTTAACATCAAACAAGAAGTTATACTGACGTTTTTTGTAAAACTTTGGTCAGAGGTTGTAGCACTGGCCAGAGCATCATTGGTCATTCTGCCTTGCAGGACGTTGTTGACAGAGTTGATGAAGCTGGACTTTCCTGCACCGACTGGACCATGGAGCAAAACTCTGATGGCTCCAACTTCTTCATTTTGAGGTTGAAAATTCTTCACATACTGCAGAAGTTCCTGGTTATTTTCACATCTGAACAGAAATAAAGGTTACAATTTAAACCATATCTGCCAGAATAAACTTCTGGCTCCTCCTCAGTTTTGTGGCATAATTTACCATTTTCGAATTATTTTGAAAATGCAAGTTTAGGACTTGCATTTACAAATCAAAACGATAAGGACTTTGTATTTAATCACATTTAACAAAGCCACATCCATATTGATTTATATACATTTTTATCATTGAATTAAATAGTCTTTTTGAATTGAATTAAAAGTGTTTTTTAAGGGATTAATCGCTGGAATCATTATAGCTGTTGATGATGAGCTCACAACAGGAAGACAGGAAATGAACTATCAAGTCATGTTATGATAAACCAAAACCCCTGAAATCACAAGTTAATAAGAAAATAATGTAACACTGTAAAAAAAATTATTTACATTGTATTTTAAAATGTATATAAAATGAACAAAAACTAAAAATACGTATTAAAACTGCTATTCGCACCAGGCTCCAATTGAACTGAAAAATTGCATTGACTGTTGCTCTTTCTGTTTCATAACCGTAAACAAATCATTTTTGGCTTTTTGCACTGAAGGCATCAGGAAATTAGCTTATGTTTTATTAAAGTTAAATATGTTCTTTATTTAAAGGAACACTGCTGTTTTCAATGCTGGTTCTAAAACTTTGGGGACGATGTGGTGTTCTAATATTTGGGCTGTTATGGTTTTGGATAAAGTCCAGTCTGTCCTAGACACTGATAAGGGGAATGTAGGTGTTTGTGTAAGAGAAAGTGACCTGGGCTGTGTTTGATAAATTGCTCCACTGGTAAGATGTGAAAGAAGAAATTGTGAAAGAGCAACAAACACACTGGCAACATGCAGATGGATAGAAACCAATGTACTCACCCCCATGTTGTTTCTCTCCAAGGAGTTTTTAAAACTGTGATGGAGAATTAAGAACAATGTTTAAAAAAAAAACATCTTACAATAGTGAGAAAAATTTGGTACTGATATCGCATTTGACTAAATACATAGTGTAGAAGCTAAGTTAAGCAATTATAATAATTATAATAATAACCATTATTATTATTTGTAAATTGACGATGACATTATTATTATTTATTACAGTAATAATAATAACAATAATAATAATAATAATAATAATAACAATAATAATAATAATAATAATAATAATAATAGAACCACAAGCACATTTTCTTTTCTCTGCAAAAGCCTCAATAAATAAGTTTGACTTACGTGGAGATGGTGGAGGAGCTAAACACAGCAAAACAGATCAAGTTTAATTAGCCCAAGAATTCTAGTAAAAAAAGTGATAGATTTTTACCTTTAGTTTATAGAATAGTTGGTAATATATAAAACAGATTGAACTTTCAGTGAGAAACTTAGTGCATTTTTGTATGAGAGTGAAAAGCAAAATTACTTACGAGGAGCAGGCTGAGGAGCAGGCTGAGGAGGAGGCCGAGGTGCTAAATGATAAAACAGTCATAATAAATTATGTTTTAAAAAAAAAAAACTTGGTTTTGAAGGTAATTGTGCAGTTCCAATTACCTTCAAATCATGCTTGGACTACCATACTTTTAGGCTTTGTTTTATTACTTGCCACACCATCTAGCCTGCTTATACAAGAATGATTGTATAGATAAAATCTTTCCTAGAATACAATGCACTGCATTTACTGTGTTGTGTCAGAGAAATCTACAATGTGAGGGGTGCAACATGTATTTTCTTTATTTAAATGGCTCAAAATGCATCTAAATAAAGTGGAAATGAAATAAAAATCTAAGATCTACAGTTAGAGTTGGTCATTCATGGTTTAATTGTAACTTAATTTCACTGGAGTGATTTAAAACTAATAGTTAAAACATACATTATATGTGCCTCAATCAAACAAGCCTGTAATACTTACGAGGTGCTGGATGCCGATTCCCCATGACTGGGAACAATGAGCTATGAGACAGAGAGAGAATGAAGACTTAGGTTTATTCACTCCATCTTCCATTTTATCTTTTTCTTTAACATATTTTTGTTTGCTATAAATGTTCTAATTTATTTTTACTCATAAGAATATAAAATAGTTTATTTGTAGCATTTCCTAAGAGAAACACATTATCAGAAACACTGATAAACAATTAAAATAGAAAACAAATGAACTATATTGTCTAAAAGTTCCCAAACACATAAATTCATCAGTCAGTGCAGCTGAACTGCAGTGATTTTTCCTGTTGAACCTACCTGGACAGGTGAAGTGCTGCAGGGCAGGAGGACTGTGGAAGTGGAATAAAAGTAAGAGTTCAAACCTATTTGTGGGATTTTTTTGGTTTCACTTTTAGTTTGAGTAACTGATCTGATTTATAAGAAGATCCAATTAATGGTTAACAAGAATACATTTGGTACTTTGGTACTTCTTTCTTTCTGCACAGTGACATCTTATCTACCATGTTATACCATAAAACAGGTTGATTGCACACAGAATGTACATAAAATGAAATATGTCGCAGTCATAGTCTTGAAGATGTATATTTTTATTTAAAGGGACAGTGTTATGTAAAATCAACTCTTTTGAGCTTTACATCATATTATAAAGTTTTTCCTTCATCAAAAGCACACCTTGCCTTGATTCTTTCATGCATGTTTGTGAAATCTTTTCATCTCCATGGCAACCATTCAGATGTGCAAAACTTCTGGGCAGCACTAGCTCTGTATTTGAGACAAAGCTTCAGTTATTACAGCTGGAAACCAGAGATCAGGCCTGAAACTTGGGAGTAGTGATGAACTCTGACCTGAACTAAGCAAGATCTACAGAAACTCATCCATGCATTTCTATTTAGTCGCATTGTTTACTGCAGCAGTGTCTTCACAAGTCCACTTAAAGAATCCTCCAGCTGCAGCTGATCCAGAACGCTGCTGCTCATGTTCTCACTAGAACTGGGAAGTTAGAGCAAATCACTCCAGATCTAAAGTCCTTTTAATGGCTGTTTCAGACAATAGACCTTAAAATACTTTTGTTAGTTCATAAACCACTGAAAAGCTCAGTTCAATAATTTAGAAACTGTATTTACTGCAGTTGTTATGCTGTAAACACCTGGTTTCAAAATTAGTCATTGTCACTGTACATTTTTATGATGTTTTTAGGATGTTTTTATGATGGAAAGCTCTTTGAACTGCCTTCTTCCTGATAGTTAAATCAGGCTGGACCTGATTTGGCTGAAGACAAAGAAGTAGAAGCACAAGAGTCTAGGACTGACATTAAAACCATTTTTGTTTTGTTCACTTTTAATTAGTACTGTGTTTTTTTGATTATGTGTTATTTTGTATTTTATGGCATTTTAAAAGATAACCAATATAGAAGCAGCTGAAGTTTTGGTCAGATTGCCTCCACTGTGCTGTGTGTTCACAAGATTTATGGAATCCTTTGATGTCACACAACAACTGGTTTGTTTGAGATAATAATTCATAATTCACAGGTCTGACTCCAATTAACTCGCATGTTGAGAATTACAAAGCTTACAAAACTATGACATCTACATCTGAGTTTTTACGAATGTTTAAAGATTTAGTAAGCTAAGTGGGCATAAACGTTTGAACTGTGAAGAATGTGATGAGAAAAAATGTCACATATGAAATCTATCAAATTGACTTTGAGAAAAAATGGTCCATTAGTCTTTTGCACATACACTGATACACTTGCAGCTGCAGATTGGATTGTAAATTTTGTTTTTTATAAAATGTTACATATTTGAGAAGTTATCTTTCAGCGTTGTCTTCTGCTGTGTTTCTACATTACCTCAGTACATTGTCATGGTAAAAAAAAAATCTTTTATAAATCTGCTTATTTCCAACTTTTAAAATCAAACTGATTACTTAATATGAAGATGGGAAGTAAGTAATTACATCTACTTAGTAACATTTGCTTGAGTAACTTTCTTGAGGGGAAATACTTTTAGGAGTACTTTTACGACACTATACTTTTTATTTTTACTTGAATAAAAAGTAAAGTATCACTACTCTTACTTCAGGAAACTGTCAGGATACTCTACGCACTGAGGAAGTTCTCAAAATGAAGATTTGTTTGAAATACTATTAAACAAAAGTGCATGAGACACAAACCCAGAGTTTATGTTCATGTCAGTCTTCCTGTTTGTACACAAGTTCTAATGTTATTTTCTATCTTCTGAGCAATTTAAGGGGTCAAATGAATAAACAGTAAACTGTAGATATTTGACTGTGTTCAACATCTATACTCTGCCTACTGTAAGTTTTAGAGTAATGACATTTATATTGATTGGAAATGTATTAATTTTGCCTGAATCTGATGTTTTGTAATTATGTTATTTGCAGAAATTACTTTCATTTAATTTTGAAAATACAATTTTCACATAACTATGGTTAAATTTCACCATCTTGTTGCTGAGTTGCTGAGTCATGTGGCTCTGCAAAGTAACCCGTTATGCAGTCAACGCTCTGATAATAATTGGGTTTCCTGTAAACCATGTGGCTGATGTGAATCCATAAGTGAAAGAGAAAGCTTTCTTTACAAACAACCTGTCGGTCTCAGCAGTAGCAGCAGTAAACGTAAGAATAAAGCTTTTTAACTATTTTATTGTTAATGAACAATAATTTATATTGGTTTATTTAAAAACTGATTTATTTCAAAACAAATTAAAGAGTTATTAGTCTGTATATGCAAATGATTTGGCATACTTTTAAACTGTTACTACACAGTTAAAAATAAGGAATGACTTGTGTCATAAATCTAGTTTTCCTTTTGAGTACATTCATATTCAGTATTTTCTAGTCAATATTATTTTAAATTATAATTAAAAGAACCTCTGTCAGTTATTTGCTCTTAACTTTTTTCTTTTAAATATTAACATATTTTGGAATCATTTCAATATAATCCAGTGTAAGATGGATGGATGGATGGATGGATGGGTGGATGGATGGATGGATGGATTTTGTTCACGTCATTTTTGTTTCTCTTTGCAGAAAACTAGCTTTGCAGAAAACCAGATGGGTTGCTCACGTGAGTGACCACCATGGCTCATTTCATTATGTGACTTCCCATACTTGCATTTGGTTCTAACTTTTTTCTGTTTTGCATTTTGACAACAGACTCAATCAGTGTGGAGACGGTTGTTAGTGGGCAAACCTTTGGTGCTGATGAAGCTCTGATGAATCAGGTGCAGAACAAGATAAGACTGGAGGGCAGAACTGAAGACGGGCAGTTTACCATCGTCTTCTGTCCAATCAGCTCTCGTGTTGGATCAGATGTGGAAGCAGCTCTAGGAAGAGTGCCGGGTAAGACATTAGGTGTTACTTTTAATGTCAATATGAAGCTCTGTTTTCTGTTGTTTGATAAAAGACAAGTAGGGAGTCGATGACACACACACACACACATCATGCAACCGTTTTTTTATCCAGACATAGCATGTTAGATTTAGGAAATAATACATTTTTGAAAATCTACTTTTCAGAGTTTTGCATTATGTTATAATGTCACACCATATCTGGAGTTTTGTTTTGATTCTTTCATGCATGTTTGAGAAATACTTTAATCTCCATGGCAACCATTCAATTGGGAAAACCATCTGGAAAAACATCCACCTTTGAGACACAGCTCCCCTTGAGCTGCTGTTTCCAAGCTTCTGAGCTCACAGAATCTACCAAACCTGAATAGGAGTATCTAGTTTAGGTATCAGACAAGGGAAAAACGTTTTTATTGGAATTAAATTAAACACAGACAAATACAGATCAACGCAAGTCTTTAATAGGTTGCATGACAAACTTTATCAAATGCAGCGCAGCCACAATGTGTTCAGCAAACTGCGCAGGTCATTGTGTTCCTGAAATGATACGAAATGATTAATATACACTCATATAACACAGCTATTACACAGCTTCAATCCCACATAGTATCGCTAAAATCTATTCAGCAAAGTTTAATAATAAAAAAGAGTGTAATTGAACTAAAATATTTTAGAATATAGAGACATAATAGTCCAAAAAACAACGTATTTTGTCCTGATTAACCGTAAAACAATGACTTGTTTACAGTAGTAACGACTTTGCAGACAGCAAACTAAAGCCATTCATAAGCTGCCTGTTATGTAAATAAATACAGCAGCTTAATGAAAGCCAGGCATAAAATAAATTAAAATAAATTAAATAAAGCTTACCGTAATCTTTGATGAAATAAAACACATGGAACAAATCTTCCTCTTATAGATATGTCCATAGGTAGGGCATAAGAAATCTGTTGTGTAAACAGTATGTGACGTAGCATCGATGTGCGCAGGCGCATTATCACAAGGTAGGACAGATTTTCAGGTAGCACAGATAAACAGAACACTGGGAGAAAAATTTGACATACACAGCATTTTCAGAATAACTGAAGGTAACAAAGTTGCTACAAAATGGCACTTTGTGGCTGGAAAATAAATCCTGCCCTTTTGCTTTGGGGAATATATTATTTAAAAAAAGGTTTAATTATTTTCTAATGCCTTTTTCTTTAATTAAAAAAAAAATGTTTGATGATCTGAAACATTTAATTGTGGCAAAATAAAAAAAGATAAAGTAATAAACAAGGGGTATCATTTGTGAGAAAATACTTGCTCTGTTTCCACTTACGTTTTACCACTGACTGATAAATACACAGACAGTGTCAAAGTTCAGATAACAAAACTGGTAACTGATTATTGATTTCACTTTGCAAATTTGATAATCTGCCTTGCCATATTGTGAAAGAATATCAGCTCAGCTCTAGAAGCAAGAAAAAAAGTCTTTTTTAATAAACTGAAAGAGAACTTTCAAAAATAAAGCTCAATCTCATCCATCTTCCTTCTCCCTACAGTAAATAAAAGGATCATCCTAATTTTGATGCATCACACCCGAGATGTTGACTACTCGACTGCTGGGATGTCATGGTCAGAAATGCATCCAAACGTTGACTTGGATGTTCATGTCCTCTTCCATGAAAGTGTGCCGGGTTTGCTCACCTGTTCCAAGAACCTGGAGGCAGTGGATCAAATGCAAACATTTCTGAAACAATACAGAACAAAGTCAACTCTGAAGCATCTTAAGAGAATCTGTCTGTGTGGCTGCTGACTACCTAAAAAATAATGGATTCATATTACTCAGTGATATGAATCAGTTATGCAGTGATTAATTTTGATGTGTTTTTGGAAAATGGCTCATATGAACAACAACATGTGTGTCACTGTAAGAAAACAAGACTTACAGTGTCTTGTAAGTATTAAAAAAATTAAACCCAATTATTATTTCTTGAAATCAAATTTAAAAAGTTTAGAAAACTCAAAATAACCAGAACATAACAAATGATATAAATCCTAAGCGCCTTGAGTTTAATGTTCACTGTCTCGGGTTTTATGTTGTTGATGGTCTCCCCTCTGTGTTGGGATGCGGCTCCAATCTAACTTGCACAAGATATTTTCTCTCTAAATGCTGTTTAAGTTATAATTTATTGTATAGCAGTCATAGGATATTGTAATTCAGTAAAGTATAATAAAACAAGATGATATGCCTGTCTTCATTTATTATTAGTCTGTGCAGTTACTGACCCTTTATTTGTTTTGCCTACATTAGCAGATTGGTGTTTTAGGTGCTTTAGGTCTCAATAAATAACAAGTACAAGAATGCGTGGATGTGTGTGAACACCAGGTTTTTTTATATCCTTTTGAGAACCTGTTTCTGTCCACAATGTGGTTCTTATTTTTTTTATTCAGTGTAAGGACCATTTTTCCATTTTAAGATTTCAGTAGCTGTTTCATTTTGCGTGGGAATAAGTATTCAGTCAATTTTGGCGCATTACTCATTGATTAATGCTTGTTAATGCAGAAAAGAAGAATAAATTACAGTTTAAAACCTCAAGAACACCTTACTATTTACCAACAGATTACTCAGGAGGTTGCAACATAATATAATTTATTTTAATATGAAGCTGAGAAACATAACATGTAGAATTCATTAACCAATACTCAGTAACTCAACCGAGTACGTTTTCTGTGTTGGATGAATATTTATGCACTTATTTTTTGTTCACTATTTTTATTTGTCATTTTTTTATTATATTTTATTAAAATTGATTTTCTCTTTGACAACAAAGGTTTTTTTTTTTTCTAAATATTTTGTTTTTAAAAAGACATATTTTGTTGCTCATTATGGATTTGTAAAAACAATAAAAGGGTCAAACATCCAAGGGTGTGAATACTTTTTAATATAAATATTATATTTGTTATAATATTTATATTAATAAATATAGCATATAGGGATTATAGCTTCCCTTTTATGGAGCCTCAGGCTGTGGAGAGTTGCGACACCTAATGGTGCGACCTGTTACATAGGGTTTTATTGTTTATTTCATTTTTGTTTGTTTGTTTTTCATTGTAACATGTAATGTAGAGTCGACTCTCTGACACTTTCATTATTTTTGTCATTGACAATAAAACGTGTTAGCAAACTTGTTCCTCAAAACGTGGACTGTAAACAGCGTGTTGCCATGGAGAAGGAATCCCTTCATGTCTGATAAGCGAGCTTGCTGTAAATCACGTGGTTTGACGTAAAGTGAAAGTGAAAGCATTCTCTTAGCGTCGTTCGCTCTCATTTTCAGCTGCTGCAGCACCAAAAGCAAAGGTAGGAGACACGATTTTTCACTGTCATTTTGGGCTGTGTTGATTTTCTTGTTATTAAAGAGGAAATACATTTATGTGAGAAATGTAGCTGATCAGGGAACCTTTGATTTTGTCTTAAAACTTAGACATTCACTTGCATTTATGACTGTAACTCGCCCTCTCTACGGTCACACCCTTACCTCTGCGGTGTCGTTACCTCTGCGGTGTCGTTACCTCTGCGGTGTGTAATAGTTGCGCCACTCAGTTCACGCTCCGCTCCACCTGCCATTTCTACCAGCCACTGACAGCATCTGGGCTGGAGGTGAACAGAATGAAGTTACTGCTGTAACTTAGTTACCTGCTGTAACTAAGAAAAGCTAAGAAAGGTTCAGCACATGGCATTTAGAGGCCACATCTAAAAATGTCACACAATAAGTCGCCTCTGATATTATACCAACAATTTGGACCGCGGCATGTATGGAAAGCCAAACGTGCCACAATCCAAGAAATCATAATGTATATTTACACATGTGGAAATTTTAAAACTTGATATACATTTAACTAATAAATGAATATTTATAATATGAGTTTCATTAAAGTAATATTTAGATTTTGTGGTTCACACTGCTTCATTCTGAAACTGTGAAGTTAATCAGCTGACATCACTATAATTCAGCTGCATCTTTAGATAGATGGAAAGAAAGAAAGAAAGAAAGAAGGAAGGAAGGAAGGAAGGAAGGAAGGAAGGAAGGAAGGAAGGAAGGAAGGAAGGAAGGAAGGAAGAAAGGAAAGAACGAACGAGACGAACGAGCGAGCAGGGCGAACCAACGAGACCAACGAACCAACGAAAGAAAGAAAGAAAGAACTCGGCCCAGGGTCTTTCTGCATGGAGTTTGCATGTTTTCCCTGTGCCTGGTGGCTTCTCTCTGGGTTCTCCGGCTTCCTTCCACAGTCCAAAACCATGACTGTCATGTTAATTGGTCTCTAAAAGTTCTCCCTAGATGTGTGTGTGCATGATTGTTTGTCCTGTCTGTCCCCATTAGGGGTGTTATATTTGAAAATATTTTTTTAGAAAACTGAGAAGTGTAGTGTCCAAAAGTATTCAGCTTCCTTTCTTCTGAGTGTGATCACTTGCCTTCAAAAGTTGCCGGTTGACTGCTAATGACTAAATAAAGTCCACCTGTATGTGACCTGATGTCAGAACAAATCCAGCTGCTCTGTGACGCCCCAGAGGCTCAGAGAATATCAGGGAGCAAATAGCATCATGAAGTCTAAAAAATACAGCAGACTCCGTCATGCTGCCAAATTTGGTGGTGGCAGCATCATACTGTGGGGTGCTTCTCTTCAGCAAGGACAGGGAAGATGCTCAGAGTTGACGGGAAGATCGATGGAGCCAAACACATGGCAGTGACTTGAGACTGGGTGGGGGTGGAGGTTCACCTTCCAGCAGGACCACCACCCTAAGCATAAAGCCAGGGATACAATGAAATGGTTTTTAAACTAAACATATTCATGTATTAGAATGGCCCAGTCAAAGTCCAGACCGAAGCACAATTGAGATGTGAAAACTGCTGTTCACAAACTCTTGCACACTGCACTTTTCAGATTTTATTTGTAAATAATATGTTTTGTATCATGTATAATTATTTTCTACTGTACAATTGTACGCCACTTTGTCTTCCACATTAAAGTACAATTACATACATACTGCTCAAAATAATAAAGGGAACACTCAAACAACACAACATAACTCCGAGTACATCAAACTTCTGTGAAATCAAACTGTCCACTTAGGAAGCAACACTGATTGACAATCAACAATGATTTTGTTGTCAGAACATTCAACTTCGTACAGGACAAAGTATTCAATGAGAATATTTCATTCATTCAGATCTAGGATGTGTTATTTGAGTGTTCCCTTTATGTTTTTTAGCAGTGTATTTATGAGTAAACAAATACGTTTATGTTTGTGGTTGTAATACATCAAAACGTGGAAAAGTTCAAGTAATATTTTTGCCGACACTGTACTTCTAAAAACACTAAAATGGAAAGATGGATGGAACTATTAATGTTAATATTTATTTATATGTGCTAGGGAACCACAAGACAGGGAAAACGATGAACAGTGAGTGAGGATCTCAACTCATATTAATACTAAACTGACACTGAATAATTCCATATAATTATTAATTTTCATGCTGTTGTATTTTTCAGAAAAAGCGCAGGTAAGAGCAACAAAATGCACCTGCATGATGAAACGCCAATGAAATATAATAAAAAGTAGCCTGAGGTAACAGATGTAAACAAGCAGAGACACGACATTGTTCTTTTTCCTCCAATCACGTCTTACTGAATATGCAATCGTTCCCATTATTTCATACGATAATTGTCCCTTTGTTGTTTAACTGTGTGTTTAGTATGTCCGAACAGGTAAAACCTTTGGGGCAGATGAAGCTTTCAAGAAACAAGTTAAAAAGAAGCTCAAGAGTGACATCAGCAAGAAATATAAAGGCCACATTGTTTATTGTCCCATCACGTCCCGTGTTGGCTCAGATGTGGAAGCAGCTTTGGACCAAGTGAAAGGTATGTATTTAATTTTTACGTTGTAAAAAATAATCAAGAATATCTTACCAAACTTTGTTGTTATAGATCTATATTAAGCTTTTCTTTATGGGGCTCAAAGATACTTTTCTGTAGGTCATGAGATGCTGCATATTTGTACTAAATTTCATAACCCTTGGTCTTAGTATTCATCAGCGTTATTTGTTTTAATACGTCCAGTGGATGAATTAGGCCACAGTCACCAAATCTTTGACTGAAAATCTGGAGGAGGATGGATTCAGATCGATAAATCTGCACCGATTTATTGATCGAATAAAAGAATATCATATGGGTACATTCAAAATAATTTATTCATTTTGAATTTTGAATTCTGCTTCAACATATATATAAAAAAAAAAGTCAGGAGATGAGAAACATTGATAACTTTAGATTCCCCGTCAATGTGAGAAAACTCACCAAATTTCAAGATGATCTTGTGGAATCGGTTTGATCAAGCGCAGGTTTAATGAGCTGGTCAAACTTTTTAGACCAGCTCATCAAAACCCTGAATAAAATCTTTGGTATTTTCATAACTCTGCATTGAAAATATCAAGCTAAAGTGTGAAGAATGTTCTTGGTACTGAATTTTCAGATTTTTGAGATTGATAAATTAAGGGCATTTTGGAACTAGAAAAGTCTGTTCTAGTGCTGTAGAAGTTAAACTTTGAGCTTTTTTTTTGTTTCAACAGATGCGAAACGCATCATCCTGGTTGTGATGCACCACACCCGAGATCCTGACTACTCCACTGCTGGGACAAATTGGTCTGAAACAAAGGACAAAGTTGACTTGGATGTTCATGTTCTGTTTCATGAAACTGTGCCAGGATTACTAAACTGCTCACAAAATGACGAGGCAGTGGATCAAGTTGTTCAATATTTAAATCAAAAGAAACAAAATAAACAGAGTAAACAAGGTTTGAAAAAAAAAATAAAAAATAAGATGGAGGGAACCAAAATAGAAGCAAAAACATCATCAGTCTGAGTAATTAATCTATATAATGTGTTTCACATCTAATTTATCAAATCAGTGACTCTTGAGAAGAGGCACAAAACGGTTCCTATAGATAAAGAACAAAATTTCAATAAAATATACACAAAATAAATTTTGATCAACTAAATTTTGATCAACTAGCTCACTAAACTAACCTGGGACATGTTGGCACAACAATGTATGTTTTCCTGGTGTTTGCTGAATATTTTTTGATTTTAAACATTGTCGTAGGTGGAGGATGTCTTTATAATCCCTTGTCCTGGAGCAAAACTCAATCCATTATAGTAGTTTAAAACAAATAAAGGAACATTGAGATAATATATTATGACAATTAAGTATAAGTATCCAAGTAAATAATTATAAAAGTATCAATAAATTGAATTAAAAATCATTTTTATATACTTTCCAGCTCAAGTGAAATTTGTCCTGAGTTTTTGTCAACACTTTCAGACATAAAAACAGTTTACAAAACTTCGATGAAACTGTGTGAAATAAAGGTTTAATTTTAATGTACTGTAAAGACTTGATGGACCTGATGAGCTGCAATATGGCCGCCTTCAGAATAACGTCTTATAAATTAAGGTAGTTTGGCATTTCATCAACTCCGTCATCGTTTGAAACTAACAGTGTCTCTTTCGGTGATAGTGTTTACAAATCTCACTTCAGTGTGCAGTTAATTTGTTTTAATGTAGTTTACATAAATGGCATTTCTTCACATGTATAAAGTATTTCTTTGTACGCACTGGTTTGTCGCCACCTTCAGTTCTGCGTCAACTCCGTCAACGTGAACTTTATGTTGTTTTTTTTTGTTTCAAATCGTTTTTTTTGTTTCTTTAGAAGCGTTTGTCTGTAAACTGAGTAAAAATATGAAGCACGATTCTCAAGATGATGATGTCTTTACTTCCATCTTTTTTTAACTTTGACCTTTCGCTAAAGCTAAGCCTTATCTCTCTTTTTATGGCACTTGTTATTTTATTATCTCTCACAATGACTGTTGTAATTCTTTTCTTTATGTTGTTCTACATTAATCAGCCCAGCATTATTTATAAGCAGCTCAAAATGCAGCTGATCTTAAAGAACCGTTCAGAAATCGTTATTTCCTCTGGTCTTTGGCTGATTGACGACAAGACATTAAAATATTTCTGTTTGAACTCATCAAGCTTTCATTACATTTCATTACAATTTGTAAAAACTGGAATTTCAGCACACAATATGGAAGAATCTTTGCCATGAACATAAGATAGCTACTCCAGCTGTTCAGCATTAAGGGTTGTATATTCACCCATTTATGGATTAATGAAGGGGTTTTTTGTAAGCAGTTCTTAAATGTTCAGCTATTTAACATTTTAACTAATTGAATTTAATTTATTTTTTTTCAAGTCACCACTTGAATTTGCTTTGATCTCCATCAGAGGCGTCCAAACGTTTTGCAATTAAAACCGGAAGAGAATTAAAAGTGAAAAGATTTGTTAATGAAGCAAAATAGTCTACATTGTCTGGAAAAGTAATATGTAAATTATTGTTGAGCTAAAGTATACAGAGTCTTTCACAGTTGCTGTAACTAGTTTTTAAAAATGTTTTTAGGGCGCATTGTCCTCAGTTTTTCTTTTTGCCGTCTTTCTTTTACAATTGACCTCAACGGTTGTCAGTTTTGTCAATGTATCATCAATAAAAGAAAACATTGTTAATAAAAGAAAAACGCTTTGTCTTGCATCTGACTAAATGTTTATGAAGATTTTCTGTTAAAATCTCAAATTAATAGCAGATTTGTGGACAGAGGGGCCCGATAAAACCGTCCACAGGGCCACACTCTGTTCATCTCTGATCTGAGTCGTTCCATTACAGCCCCAGCACAAAGAAGCACAAAGACATGTTACTGGCGCTTGACAGCCTCTCACATTAATTGGAAAGCTAATCTACAAACGAGACGATGGATCAAACAGGAGGAGAAATGAAGGATCAGACTGAGGCTGACGGACAACAGGAAGGTCAGGAAATGACTGGCATGATTAGACCTCTTGATGCCACGGTTTTCAATTTCCTTCAAAAGAGCACAAAGCATGGGATCGTCTGTGAAAAGTTGGCTGGTTTTAAACTAATTTTACTTTGACTTCTTTGTTTGTCTGCTTCGAATCCACCTGAGGTTTGAGACAACATGCGTCACTGTCGTCCTAAAACGCAAAGCTCAGCTAACAAACCGTGAGCTTCATTGGTCCTGTTAGCTGAGCTCATGAGCTCATGCTGTCCTGCAGGCTGTTTGTTGTGCAGTTTCGCTCCTCGCACTGAGTTCTGTGTTTATTGATGTGAACTAAGACCGCGGCTGATGTGAAAATGAGGTTGTGTTCAGGCTCTAGTGGATCTGAAGGTGTGAACACAGCTTCAGGGAATCATCTTCCATCTGTTATCCAGACATGAATGAGTGCCTGTGTGCTCACTCCAGAAAGCTGCTTGTTCCCCTGCCACATAAAGGTGGAAGCATCTGTCTCTCCAGATGTTCTTCTCCTCTCCCGCTCCTGCTGTCCTCTAACTGCTGGTGAGGAGGGAAGAAAACCAGAAATGGCTTTGGACTCTTGAACAGAGAGTAGAAGGACATGTGTTTGAAACTTGGTGAGGTAACCTGTCTCTGCTCCTGTTAGAAAGTTATAAGTCAAAATGTTCATTAAAGTCCACATAAAAACAGACTGTGACAGAACCACATTGCTGGTTCTGTTGGACCTCAGTGCGGCTTTTGACACCCACAATACCATAATTCTTGATTGGACTCTTCGGTGCAGTGCTCAACAGGTTCGAATATAAAGAACAGGGACTTCTTTGTTTCAAAAGGTAATTTCTCATCGTCACATGTGGGGTACCCCAAGGTTCAATCCTAGGACCCCTCTTATTTAATGTCTATATGCTCTCACTAGCTCATGTTATAGAAATAAGATTAGATCATAACTACACAGACTTTACAATGTCACCCAGCAACTCCCATAACTTTATCCAGCTGAACAGAAACAAAACTGAAGTTATTATCTTTGGTCTAAAGCAGGAGCGATCAAAAGATACGCTCCTGCGTACAGCTTCAGTGATTGCAGCTAGAAACTAGTGATTAGGCCCAATATCTTGGTGTGATGTTGGACTCAGACCTGAACCTTCGTTCGGAGTCACATAAATCTATCCCCTCTGTCTTCCATCGCCATTTTCCCCAATAAATTCACACAATTGTAATTTAATAAGATACACTGATGATGTGCTGTAAGACAGATGGCTCCGCGATCTCATCAGCCATGAAACATCTACCGCTGTTTCTGCGCTTCCTTCTTCTACCGATCAAAGGCGATTACATTTTCCTGGAGCAAGAGGGGCTCCTTGTGGTTGCGCATGCTAACTTTAATGCTATTGGCCAAAACTACTCGAGCGAGTCCTTGGCTGGGCAGAATTACAAGACTGAATACAGTTTCTTCCAGCTTCCTAAATAACATCCTGCACCATCTACTCTGCTGTAAACACAGCAGCAGGACATGTTTAACAGTGACACCTGCCACCGGGGGGTTTGCCTATTAGTGCCAGTCATCTGTGACGTCCACGGTGTCCCGACCCCCGTCCTTCTTTTCTCAGGTGGGCGATCTTTCCCCTCAGAAGGCTCGTAAGATTGTTGACCACTGTGCCTAAGAAACCAATGTTCCACAGCGAGTTTATTTCCAGATCGGTGAGAGAAAAGATACAGAACTTGGCCAAACTTAACACATCGTTGTTTTCTGTGTAGAGGAAACCGCATTGGCTCCTGGCAAAGACAAACTGCCTTCAGTGTGGGATCATTTTGAAATGGACTAAACATTGAAATTAGCGTAGATAAAAGTGTAAGGGGGGAAATGCACGCAGGTACTAAATGTATTATTACATTTAGCTCAATATTTCTTAAAATTTCACAGAAGTATACATTCATATTTGTGATAAACTTCTTAGTTTTGGTCATTTTAATGTTTCTTCAATAGATTTCTATGCATTTTGTTCTTTTATTTTGTGTAGCGTATGTCAGCGGCAAAGCAGTTCAAAGGGCTTTACATCATGAACATATCAGTCATGAGTTATGAAGCAGTCAATAAACATTACACTTTTTATTTCCTTGTAACTGTTCAGCGCGCTGTATGGAAACACTTGATTAATAAAGTTATTATTATCAACTGTCATCATCAAAATCATCAAATAAATACTCATCAGATATGTTGATCAATGTTTTACATACTACTAATCAAATTGCATATTTTCTCTAATCATAGTTATTAATTTTAGTTATAGTAAGTGCTCTATGAAGACACTTTGGGATAATTCTTCCATAATTTGAGTTTAACATTTTGATTCCTCCCAGCGATGCTTTTCCCACCATCAGAGTTTTGTATTTTAATGAACATAGTTTCTTCTTGTCTACAGCCAGTAGACAAGGAGCCGGAGGGTAAATCCCTGCTGCGGCTCAGTGTGTGTGATGTAGCGATTACAGGCGGTCTGGCACCCTGCTGACTGGGGGACTTAAGGAGAAAACACACATTCTGTTCTCTATTGGAAACGACACTGTTGACTTGACCTGGTACCAATGTAAATTTCTCTCCGTATTACAATTTATAAAGCCACTAATCTGCCAGAAACGTGTTTTTTTTTGTTTTTTTTTGTTTTGTTTTTTCCGGGATCACTTCTGATCTGACTTTGTGTGATTGTCAGGATTTAGTGCCTCCCGGCGCTGCAGCAAAGCCACAGCAGATAAAACGCGAGCGTCTCTCAGAGTCTCTAATCCATCAAAAGGCCCAAAGGGTTGCCAGACACGCTTGGATGTGAAACGTTTTGACTTCCTCTACTCCTTCCCTCCTTTTCAAAACCATATTTTGCAAACACTAAGCATCCGAGAGGCTTATTCTTTTGAACAGCATGGCTAAATATTAAACAGAACCAGTCCTCTGTCTAATCTTGCCCTGCTGTTCTTTACACAATTTTCTTTCTCTAATCAGACTCTGAGCTTCTCTTTGTCTGATGACAGCAATCAGCTACAGAAGTGTTTCTTCAAGTTCCTTTACTGCTTTGTCATCGTCAGTGCCTCGGCCAATACGAGCTTGTCAAGTTTTTAAACTATAAAACTTGATAAACTATAAGTATAAACAGTGAGTGCGCCCTCCCCAGCACTGTTGGTATTTGTTGGTCTGCTTACACAATTCAAATGACATTTCTTCAGGAGAAATTTCATGAACAATTTCTGCTTCCTTTATAACTCTTTTAGCCATCAATTGCATTATTTCCCCATGGAGCACATTCAGTCAATTGTTCTTTTCAATTTACTAAAATAATCAATTTCTTTAAAAAATAAAGATAAAAAAATGGGACTAAACACTCCACTCTGAGGAATCTCAATGGGACATGTCATAATAGGCTACTCTTCAACCTTGGCTAAAGGGAGACATGTAAAGATTTTAACTTTAACATTATAGGAGATTAGTGTAATGATGCTCTTTAAATTTGGCAAAAAGGAGAGATGTAGATATTTTAATTGAAAGAGGCACAAGATTGGAGCCTTGAGGAACCCCACAAGTAATCTCTGATTGTTCACTCTTTAAAAAAAGACAAATCAGGCTAATTTCACAATTTTCTTTTCTGGTCGACTTAAAGTTTGAGCAGTGACTGTTTGAGCTGAGTGTGTAAATTGATTTTAACAACAGCTTTATTTCCGTATAGTTATAGTTAATGTCAGCATATTAGGTTAAGAATAATAGAGCAGATCCATTCCTCCCAGTCCAATACTCTCCAAGATTCAGACTCCTTAAACATTCTACATATTCATGCAGTAATAACTTAAATACAACCTAAAAACTGGTTTTCATTCCTTATTTCCTGCCCATGTGTCACAGATCGTGTTTATTTAAAAATAAAGTATATTTATTTCTTTAGCGACGCTTTTCATTTCATACTTTGTGATTTTATGTTGGACTCTGAATGTGGCTGATGATGTTGGAACACAAAGGAACATTTTCCTCCTGGTTGTGTTTCTCTTTATAAGTTTTGAAACTTTAGAGCAATATAACCCATTTCTGACAAAAAAATGTTAAAATAAAATACGAGTTTATTTTTTCTGCCTGGGCTAAATTGACCAACAATCCAAACCCTGCCTGCTCTGTCCAGCAGGGCTGATCGGTCTTATCAGCAGACAGGAGCAGCAGCAGCAGCAGACCGTCCCTCTGAAGCTTATCGTAGGCAAACAGCCGGATCTCATGATGCTGGACCTCCATTACTGTCTGCAAGCAGAGGGAGATGCTGAGCAAGACGGGAGACGAGTCGATGTGGGCCACAGAAATTAAGAGATGGAGAGTATGTTTATATATCAGAACAAAATAATACCGTCTGCTTTTTTCAATTGTGATATTGGATCCATTTACAAACCGCAGGAAGTAAAGAAACAATCTCTTCTGTTGCATCCAGTGATTAAAAGAGTGTTTTAGATCGAAGACTTTAACTCGTTAATATTTTACAAGTCTTGGCTTTGATGTTTATGAAATATCAGTCATTACAAACTCTCCAAATGGATCTTTGAAGATGTTTTTTTTTTACCACAGCGAGGATTGGATTAGATAGACTTTACTGGTCCCAAGCTGCAGTTTTACAGTGCAAAAGCAAAACATGAACAAAATAAAATCTAACAGCAATTGATTAAAAATTAGAAGTGAAAAATCAAAAGTTTATGAGTTAATTTGCTAAAAGTCATCAATTTAAGTTAATACAAGTAAATATATGAAGTCGTCATAAATTAAGTTTGACTTATATTGTCTACATTGTGAGGCGTTGCATCAAATCACATTAAAAAAAAAGTTTGTTGCTCTAACAATCTGGACAAGTTAAAGGGGCGTGAATACTTTTGTCTTTGTATGCGGAAACATTGTCTGCAGTGAGGCGAGTTCTTCTGACTGCGTCTCCAACTGAACCCACATAAATCAGATACAAACCCATTAAGGATAAATTGACCTTTAATGGGTTTGTAAACAATTTTGATCACGAGCAGTTTTTTTCCGCTCGTGATCAAAATTGCTCTGCTGAAGTGTTTTTAGCATTTTGTCTTGACAGCACTGCGAAACAAATTCATTTGATTGTGAATTCAAGTGATCAGTTTGTGTCTGTTTCAACTACGATCATTATAAAAGAGGAAAGTTTTAAGCGTAGTCTTAAAAGTATGACAAAAAAATATATATACATATATTAGGCAATTTTTTTTTCAATTGGAAACAATAGGGATACCAAGAAAAGTATCAGGTTAACTATGTAAAACGTTTCATATTAGAATACAACTTCTTTAATGAACTGATATTTATAACCTTAAATCAGCAGTGATTATGTAAATGTGTGGAAAGCAGATGAAGTTGACTAAAGTATAAATATATGACAAACTCAAGTGATATTAGAATTGATCATATAGTGACATCTATTGATATCAATTATAACTGCAGGTGTGCAGCAGGCTCTCCTGCTCCATGAAACAAGCATGTTTTACTGCTCCGAACACGACGATGCAGAGCTGTTGGATCTTAAAGCCGACCTGCACCAAACGACCAAACCTCTGCCGTTTTCCCCTCTGGACAGCAACAACAGGGAGTTATACTACGTTATAAACTTCTCTTATAATAAGTTATGCATACTGTAGCATTTGCCAAAAGAATAGCCAATTCAAGTCTGAGTGAACGCAATTTGTCAATAAAGAAAGGAAAAGTTCAGACATTAAAGCTAATCAGCACATATTACATGAACAAATCCATATTTCAGAATAATTCAGATATGTTTGTTTGATTAATTCTGATCAAACTCTTAGCCCGTCATCCTCCCAGTGGTTATTCATCTGAAACTGTTTTACACAAAATTTGTATCTTAGAAATAAAAGACAAACATAACCAGGTCTTTCAAAGCCACTGATTCACAAAATCCAGAAGACGCAATTTTGTCCACTCTTGTTACCATGGAGACTGATAATGGTCGAAGGGTCACTGATTTCTTAGGCAGGTCATCCTTCGCTCATGTCATTTTGTTTCGGCATATATTTTTAAAACGTATTAAATGACAGATAACTTCCTAAAACGGTTTGTTTTGGCCTCAACAGGGTCAGATTTAAAACCAGAAGGGCCTCTGGGCTCAGAGACAGTTTGGGTGCCCTAACCAAAAAAATTAAAAGTAAAATAAATAAGCATTTTACTCATAAAAATTACAGTAGATTAGAAAGTATGTAGGTTTAAAACATCCTATGTGAGACGAATCCATGTTGGTCGCAAAAAGATGCAGTGTAAGTGCAGAGCTTTTGAATATTTGAGTACAGATTAATAAAAATGTAATGTCAGAAGAGAAAAAAAAACACTTCATATGGGCCTATGAGTTTTATATAAACCTAGAAGGCACAAGCATTCATCACAAAAAAAAAAAAAAAGTAAAATCTTTTGAGTCGCCCCCAAAACTTGGTGCCCTGGGCTACTGCCCATATAAACTCTCACTAATGTCTGCCCCAGGGCATAAAACCTATACTTTTATTTATTTTTTTAAAATACGGCTTTCTGTATTCAAACCATTCAAAACAACAACCAACAAAAAACACTGGAGATGGAAAAAAAAAAAAAACTTGCTGTTGTTCTCCATTTATTCTTTTCAATGTCGAACTCTTTCAGAGGATCATAAATATGTTACAGAGTGAGAACAACAGTCTGGTTATTTACAAGATAAAATAACGTACAACTCACAATGTTTGCTCGTGTTCGCGACGCTGAGGCGGGGGAAGTGGAGGAGAGAAAGAGAGAGAGGGCAGGAAACAACTACGGTTGTTTCACAGTTCATCTGAGGGGGGCGCAGACGAGCAAGACTCTGACCTTAAGATACAGAAAGGAAGAGAAGCAGCTGCTGAGCGACGGCTCCTGCAGGTTTTATTTCACATCAACAAATATTAGCTGGACTCTTCAGCTAACGGATTAGATGAAGAGTCCAGCAGCAAACTATTTTTTTTGTAACCTAAGGAAAAAAAACAAAACATAAAAGAACAGTAGTGGTTCCTCAAACAGTTTTGAGCCGGCACTCAAGACGACAGGAGATTTGAGATTTTAAAAAGGGAAAAACAAAGATGTGAGACTCGGGATCATCAGCTTTTACTTCCTACTTCCTGAACACCATTTGAGCCAATTAGGAAAAACCAGAGGAAAAAACATGCTTCAAACACTGCAAGTCTATGAATTTTAAGTTTTTGCATTGTATATAAAAAAAAAAGAAAAACGATAGATTGTTTCCTTTGACAGACACATGAGCAGTTAAAAGCAAAGGACACAATTAAGGATAATATCCAATATTTCTTCTTTACGGTTCAATATTAATAGAAGTAGAATGTTGTATAATCTACCAGGAAAGGATGTGAGGTCCAAAAAGGACCAGAAGGACGAAGCAGAAAATGTACGATTTACTTTCAAGCAGAGATGTTCTGATGTTTCTGTTGTGCATCTGAACTGCTAACGCTCATCTATAAGCAGCTGTTTGTACTGATCAGAAAGCAGCCGAAGCTCCAGCCATTCAGTTTTAAAACATTCAAAGATCTGAGTTTGTAACAAAAATTACAAACAACTTTTTCTCCATATTTTGTCCAAACATGACTAAAGAAAAAACAAACAAATATCTTATGTCTTAACAGCAAATATAATATAGCATAAAGTATTTCAACAAACTGAACTGCAAAAAAAATCATCACCAAATTGTCATTTAACTGAACATTTCTCTACATATCTATCCGAATACATGTTCAATAAATCTGAAACCCTTTCAGTTGTGACAACAGTGACGTAATTTTCCTGACAGCATTATTTTAATGAATTTTGATTTTATTACGGTACCAGATGAAAATCGACAAACTCGTCTGCAACGACTTGGATCGTATGAGACCAAAAAATACTGACTGGGTCATGAAATCCTAAAGATTCACCTGAAACTCTTGTGTTTGAAAAGACCACCAGCAAACTTTCTTCTAAAAAAAAAAAAAAAAAAAAAAAGTACCGACTTCCCATTTGTCAATGAAGCAATGATAATCAGGAAGCCAGAGTCTGAAAGTCTCACGTGTTCAATCTGAAACAATCTGAACAATTCGTCTGTGACCATGAGAAACCTCTGAATACTCTTAACGATTGTTCGTTGTCTGTCCTGAAACGGATTATAAGCTAAATGTGATCGGCAGTGAACGAGATGATAACCTCTGCTATTTTCTTTTTAGATCAGGGTTTTTGAGCAAGTAAGGAAGTAAACAGACCGACAGATCGCGAGTCGTTCTCTCAGAGTTGTGGAGAGTAGAGGAGGGTCTTGAAGCTGGGAGCGGCTTGTGCGTTTCATTCTAAGTGCGACTAAACATTGTGGGATTGACTGAGATGTGCAAACGACACAGAGCGTGTAGGAAGTAGTTTGCTCGAAGAGAGAGCCGTTCAGAGTCTTGCCATCGGGAAAGACGACTGAGATGAAGGTGGACGCGTCTGGAGACGTCGGTCCTTCTGTCGGTGAGTGGGGTGGAGGTCGCTGAGGGGCGACAGGGAGGAGAGGGGCTTCCTTAGATGGGCAGCTGGAAGGTGATGTCCACTTGAGCTTCTTTCGCCAACGAAACGATTTCAGAAAGCTTTACAACCTGAAAACAGAAGAACAGAGGCGATCAGCGCTCACCATGCTGAACACTGTAAAACCACAAAGTCTTACCAAGAATCTTTGGTCCAGTTTCTATTAGTACACTTCTAACTAACTTAGAAATAACTTTTCAGAAAGATAAATAAGAGTGTTTTCAGTCAATAACTCTTGAATATAGATTTTTAAGAAGTTTAAGATCCACTGCAGATTATTTCACTTGTAAACAGACATTCCTTCCTGTTCTAAGTTAAAAAATCTGCCAGTTGAATTAGTACGAAAAATTATTGACTGAAAACAAGATTACTTGGTAAGATTGTGTTTTTGCAGTGTACAGTTTTGACTGTTTTGTACTTTGTCAGGCAGAAAGTTATGTTACTAAAATAAACTCAAAGGATTCTGCACATGCACAAGGATTTTATTCCAGAAAAAAACTGAAAATTTTCTATGACCCACGAGAAACATGCGGAAATGTAAAGCCACACTTCCAAGTGAGACCCGACTGCCGATCCTCAACACCTCCATCATCTGACTGTTCTCCTCAGAACTCACCCTCCTTCCTGAGGCAGCTAGCGTTTCCTCTCTTGGTTTCTAGCCGGAACATCCAGGTCAAACGAACAAAGACAGAGCCAAGTGTGTGTAAGTGTGTGTTTTTACCATCTTTGCAGCTTCGTCCAGGTCGTCACAGGCCAGGATTTTCAGGGGGCTGGAAGCGATCAGAGCTTTGGCGTCATCCACTCTCGTTCCTGAAGATGAATTACAGAGAAGCTGTTAACCGATGTCACCTGATGCATCGACACACATGCTGCTTTCAGTCAACGACCCTCAACAGGACTGAGAGAAATCATCTGGTTGCCGGACAATTTTCAGATTAAAGAACCTGGCAGCTGATCAGTGAATGCAGCATGTTCAACAACAACACTCCATGGTGTGAATGCTATAACTGAGAAAAGAGGTTTGCCTGCGGTTTGCTAAGCTTTGATTTTGTGCCTTCTCCATTTCCTATCTTTGTAGGCCAGAGTTTCCATCCTAACATCACAGCAGAGCAAATATACATATTTAGAAGAAGTTCTTTTTTACATGTTTTTCACTAAAACCCTCAGAGGAAGTCGGCTAAGAACATCTTCGTCACATGACTAGTCCAGGAATAAATTCCTTGCCTGGTTTCCAAGGACAGGCAAGACACACGACAGAGGAGACTAAATTACGGAGCCTCCATTTGCTTATTTATCTCAAAGCTCATGACAATAGATGAGGATTATAATGAGATTAGCTAATGGAAATCTGCACTCCCTCTTCACCATAACAATCAAACTCGAGACCCCCAGTCACTGCAGATGGCGCCACGCTGCGCCTGTTGAGCTCTGATTATGGAAATATGAATCATCAGAGGGAAGTGTTCATGCTGCAGAAACCCTACACCCGGCTGCCTCTTTGTGTGGCGCTCAGCATCATTAGCTTCCCCTTTCTTTGCGGCTATGAGCGTGGCGCACCTTGTAACCGTACTACGATGGGGATTTTCAGATCCAGGTCTCTCACGGCCATGATGATCCCCTGAGCGATGACATCACACCTCATGATGCCTCCAAAGATGTTGACCAGGATGGCCTGAACCTGAGTTGCAAAAGACACAATGAGAGATAAATGTAAAATTTTAAACCGAACAATATTTAGACTACACAAGTTAAGAAAATAAAGTACAAACGAATTTAAACGGTTTCTCCAAAAACTTCCTTGACTTTAAGAATGTTTTATTTCTGCTCAATATTTGGATATTATGACACATCCTGAAGCATCGTAGTCAGTAAAACGTTTGTCCAGGTTAAAACATGGAGCTGGATTTCTTACCTTCTGGTCTGAAGTGATGAGTTTGAACGCCTCCGTCACCTGATGGGTTGTGGCCCCGCCTCCTACGTCCAGGAAGTTGGCCGGTGTGCCGCCGTGGAGCTTGATGATGTCCATGGTGGCCATAGCCAGACCAGCACCGTTAACTGGAGAGCATGAAACCCATTGGTTTGATGAGTTGACATTATAAAGATCATTTAGATCCAGAATATGCTCCTCTTACTTACACTGAACACTCTTCAGTGTAGATGTTATTAAAGAAAGAAGAAGTTTCACTATTTTCCCAGTATCAGTGAGATATTCAGCATTGCATGAGAGGAAGTAGAGACGCAGGAGGCTATTTAAAAAGGAAACTGTATTTTTATGATATTTTAAGAGATCCCTGCAGCTTTTTAAGTTTGTAGATAAGTGGAAGTTTGTCCAGTGTACTGCAGATTTTCTTTCCTTTTTCCTTTTGAGCTTTAACTGATGCAGCCAAATCTCAGAAATTAAGTCAGGATCTACACAAGAAGAGATATTTTAATAAAACTAGCAATGCTAACCCCTAGGGAGCACCGATTGCAATTAGATTCTTTGTCTGAAAAGTTGATGAAGTCGTCTGATAGCTGATCTTCCAAAATTAAGGAAAACAGGACCGATTTATCGGTGCACCCCCCAAAAACAATATGATAATAAGACAGTCTCTGTTAACTTGTGTTAATTTTCTATTTGCTTTAAAATATTATAAACTAGTAAATATTAGGTCCTCTACAGCACATTTCCTCGCTCAACATGACATAATGCCAAATAATATCACTAATCAATGACAGCTCACCATAAGAGGGTTAGAAAAAAAACAATTTGAATGCTCATCTTACATTATTCTAATTATTAAAGAGAAATTGGAATCGGTTATATTGAGTTTCAACAAGTAAAGGCTGTAAAAAAAAAACAGAAGATCACAAACTGACCACTCAAGGAAAGAACTTCCTCATTTTAGAAATAATCATTTGAAAAAATACGATCATTGACAAAAAAAAAAAAACAAAAAAAAAAAAGTAATGAACAGATTCTGGTTTTAAATGTCAGAATGACTTCAATTAATAAATCTCTGAACATTCACTTTGAAACACTTAAATGGAGAGACATAAAAAAGTACAAGACCCCCATCTTACACACACACACAAAAAAAGCTAAACTAAAACGCACTGACCCAGACAGCCGATGGTCCCGTCCAGACCAATGTAGTTGAGGTCAGCCTTGGCAGCCTGTTGGTCCCGGGGGTCCTCCTGGCTCCAGTCCCTCATATCAAACACCTTCTTCTGGCGATACGCTGCGTTGGCGTCAAAGTTGATTTTTGCGTCCATGCACATCACTGTTCACGCAAACAAGCATGTTAGGACCAGAGGAAGTTTCATTTCATTCTTTAAAATGAGCTTAAAGTTCTTTTTAAACTTTACCGCACTTGATGCTTTGAGGAACTTAAAGTTTTGGAGGGATGAAAATATTGGAATTGGGTCGTTAGGACTGCCGTGAAAAAGTCTCATGTTTTCGACCCCTGTGTGAACGTGAACAAATACTACAAAGGATTTTAGGCGAGTAACGGAAGACTAGAGAGGCAGCGGTCAATTGGTCAATGATCAAAACTGACTGATCTTTTTCTGGATCAGCTTTGACCTGCGAGTCAAATACTAAAGAATTTGATATGTTTTCTAACACAATGCCTCAACAGGTTTTGAAGGTGACTTTTGGAATCAGGCTAATTAGTTGACAGTCGCCTCATCATTTCCCATGAAGGTCGGCGTTTCCCTCCTCTTACGACGATATTTACCAGGCGTCAGGCCGAGCCATTAATCCCGTCACGCTGAGCGAGCGCATACACGCAGAGTTTAAAGAGAAATTGATCTTTTGATCATTTCAACATTTTCACTGACTGACATATTTCTCCCTGCAGGACGGCCATTGACTTAACTTCCGTAAGGCTGTGACAAAAATAACAGCGACCTTTCCGGAAGGCCACACATGCATGTCGATGGAAGATTACATTCATGTAAACATATCCATCTTGGCTAAGGATATCCATCCTTAGCCAAGTTGATGCCAATAATCACAGGCATAAAAAATCTTTAGTAATAATGATGGGCAAATTGGGATAAAGCTTTCTCTGCCAACTGAGTCAAGCAAAATCTGGAATAACATTGTTGGACTCCAGCAACCAATGTGTGGTCTAGTAAAAATGTGTAAAAATAAATCTAAGAACAGGACAATAAAACTAAACATAATCATAATAAATAAATGCATTCCTCTTTTGATCCAGTAAATTGACTAAAAACTGAAGCACAACATCTTTAGATCATCTTTACAACAGGATCCAAGTGTGTGGGCTGAAATGGTCGAAGAAGGAGGTGAATTTTGATTCTGGTGAATCATTTCTGTGATTATTTAATGAGATGTTTTTGTCCTGCTGGAACATCGAATGATGAGCCAGGGTTTCCCCGAGTGTACTATTAGCCTGGCGGGCCTCCAGGCTTCACTTGGCTCATGATTGAACTAATAATACAAGGAGATTCATCCATGAGCAACAAATGTGAAAACTGTGGAAAACCCTCATGAGGAAACTGCATATCAATTCAAACAGAATTGTTCAAAGGTTCAAGATTCAGGGACAAAAAATCTGTTGCACTTATTTGCACAATAATTATTATTATACATTTCTTTGATCTAGCATAAAAGTGATTAAGAACAAATTTCTGGTTCTTATGCATTTCCTGGTCCAGTCAAAGATTAATCTTGGAAGTGATAGGTAGAGCAGGCGTGTTCATACCGACACCAGAGGAATCTTCCACCATTGGATTGATCTCCAACATGGAGGCGTCGTACTTGACGAAAACATTGTAGAGCTTGATCATGTTCTCCGCCGCCTCATCCACCAGAGCTTCTGGGAAGCCCATCTTCTGAGCAACCTGTGGCAATGCAGAGCGCATCGTCACAAATCATCATGGCTCATACAGGAAGGAGCTGCAATGTCTGCTGACATTTACAGAAGATGACATCGTTGCTTTGGGTTTCTGGCTTGATTCGCCATCTTTAGCCACAGCTGGCAGAAAAAAGGGGAAACTAAATGATGTCTACATAAATGACATGATAAATTTCCTCTATCAGCTATAGGACTTGTGTAAATTATCTGCTGTTTTGGGCTCTAAAATGACTTAAATCTAATCTTGGTGTACAAACAAACACCATGTCTAGATAATCTGTGAGGTTCCCCACAGTTCAGTCCTCGGTCCACTAGGTTTCCCAATTAAGCTGGCATTATTTGATGTTTTTCAAACATTTTCTATCATAGTAAGTTTTATGTGAGATTCATAAACTGTTAGCTTTTACCAAGAAAAATATCCCACAAAAAAAAAATAGCTGGAGGTCACTTGGCTTTAAATCTGACACCAAAACGACAGAGCAGTTTGCCCTTCCTTTTATTGACTCAATAATTATTTGCTGGTGTGACATTTTAGGTCCTAAAATTTAACTCGCTTCATCAAAACAGCGACAGTCCGTATTGATAAAAACCGACTTTTACAATTCAGCCAATTATCATCTCTTGCTGCTTATGGAGTTGTTCTCAGTCACTAAACAGATTGCAAAACAACTTTCAGTTCTTCATAATTTAAAACGCTGCTTGTTTAATAGCTTAGTTAGCAGATGTATCAGAGTTAATATATCAACATTTAAAAGTGGCAAGTTGCAGAAATAAATCAGAATCTTAAAAGAAAGATCTGGAAAAACACTGGAGTCCACTTAAGCTCAGAGAAGCTTCATATGAGGCTTAAGAATCCATAGTTTGTCATTTTATACACTATTATACATAAATAATCATTTGAAATACATTTGATATAACATCTAGAATTACACGGTCACAAGACTAGTTTGTTAGTTTTTAAATTAGGAAGAAATTTTAAAAAAATAAAAAATAAAAACTACAACTGCAAGCAGTTATAATGGTTCCTCGCCAGAAACAAATAGCACCGTCCCCTATGCAAAAAATAAGAAAAGTTGAGTCTGTTCAGGATGAGTGTGAAAACAGCTAGTTAAGCTAGTTTTAGCTGCTTTTAGCCAGAAGGTGGCATAAAGTGTTCTGTGAAACAGCTTCAACTTAATGCTTCAAGAAAAAAGAAAAAGTTTGTTCAAGTACTTTTATTACGACTGTTATACTCGGCTCCACCAGCAGAGGTCAGACATGGAGTTTAAGAAAAAAATAATGGGATGCAAGTGAGGTATCAAAACATGATGAAACAGCATTTAATGTGAAAACTGAAGAAGAGAGAAGATTATTATTTAAAGCTCAAGGATCCAGACTGTATCTGTTCTAGATGTAGGATCGCCATGGCAATAACAGTGTCAACTCAGAAACCGCCGCCTCTATTGCTCTTCAATGTCTCAGATAAAGCGTCTCCAGCCGGCTTTGTGCCTTTCGATCATACCTTGACAGCCTGCTCCTTCTTAATGCCCTCTACGATGTCGATGGGCTCTTTCACAATGGCGTCTGGATTTTCTGCTGCCACGTCTTCGATGTTCACGCCCCCCTGCGAGCTGCCAATCAGCACAGGACCCTGGGAAGACAAGAGGAAGGCATTGGTTCTAGTGTCGGTACATGTGAAAAAACTTTAGAGAGGACTCGCATCTCAATACAACTAACACACTGGTTTATCAATAAATTCCCCTATGGAGCCGAGCGACAAGCAGTCACTTTTTCAAATTCTGATTTTGTTTGGGCCATTCTAACAGACGAAGGTGCCTTAATACTGTTGAAACCTCTTTTCATTTTCCTCCCACATACTTGTGAGCATGTTTATTGTTCACATTTAAAAAAAAAACAAAAAAAAACAAGAGAATACACTCTCAAATTCAAGTAGTAAATGTAAAATAAAAGAAATAAAAATAGTCAAACCAGCAAACAGCCACGTTATTCAGTAAACAAAGGCCCGCAAAACAACATTCCTATCACAGAATAGCAGGTTGTTCACGCAAACTCAAAGCAAATGACATGTCAATTCATCAGAGGGCATTCAGTTACGCCACAATACTCTAATCACTTCAGCACTGAAACGGACTGATTGTGAACGCAAACTCTGTGATGCGGTGATGAGCAGAGTTCGATTTCAGAACACAGCTGCATCAATAACACAATGTAACAGCACGAGTTGACTGAAATGCCACTTCTCTGGCTCACATCCCTGCTGTTTTCCTCTTCAGCAGATAAGAGCAAAAAGAGAACCCTGCTATATATATTATTATATAGCAGCAATAATAATAATTATAATAATAAACCTGTTATTCTACAGGAAGTTCTCAGGATCCCTTAAGATTAGATAAGTGTGTGAAGCCTTGCCCACTTCAACAGTGGGCAAGGCACTGCTGAATGATTGGCAGAGCAGCCAAGTCTCAAGTCTCGTTAATTAAAGATTTAATATGCAGAATGTTCACACTTTCCCCCGCTGTGTTTAACTGATCTGAATCAGGAACGCTTCTTCAGGGACTCCTCATGTAACGAGCATGTAGAATGTATGAATTACTAAGGCTTACTTTTAATACAAGACTGCCCCCTAGTGGTGGTAATCCACTTTAGTTAGCAAAACCTTGTGAAGGTTAATTTCATGTCTGAATTTGTAGAAATGTGACATATTTAAAGAAAAACAACTGTTTAAAAAGTCAACCGTAAGCGGTTCGGGTGCTCTGTAAGCAAAAAGAAGCAGATTTATTTAACCACAGTGTCTCACCTGAAAAGACCTCTCCATGGTGATGGCGAAGTAGTACTCTCTGCGCGGGTACCTGCGCTCGCAGATGAACACCTGGTTGCAGATTCGACCCGCCTCCCCGGTCTGTTTGGTGAACAGCTTTCGACCAATCATCTGAGAGGAAATTTCCCGAGCCTCTTCTGGGCTGCAGGGAAAACCAAAGGAGGACAATTTAAAGAGGATGATTGGGATCGTTTAAATAAACCATCAGTAAGTCCAAAAACATTTTTTTTCTGATAATATCTACATATGTAGAGGTTGTATTTGTCACTGTGGAAGAGGATTAAGGTCACTGAAAAAAATTCAAATTTTAAACTCTTGACTTGATCAGAAAAAGTCAAAACAATCTCAGAATTTGGTGAGTCAATTTTTTTTGGTAGCCCTAAATCTCTTCCGTATGTTACCAGCACAAAAACAACAACCATATTCTTTGTAGCTTTTCCTGCAGACTTTGTAGAATATTCAACAACCTAATATTAGCTCTTATTTCAGAGAGATTTGAAGAAAATATAACTAATTCCAGGTTTCTTTTATTACACAACATTTACGTTGAAATTATTAATGTCACTCTGGAGTGACAAAAATGGCACAAGTTTGACTGTCGTGGCTGTACTTACGAGTAAACGATCTTCACTCCTCCCTTCAGCCCTCCCTCAAACGTCCCCTTCCCTCTGCCTCCAGCCAGAACCTGAGCTTTCACCACCAGGTCCTTAGAGCCTACCAAAAAAAAGATGCCAGAACAAAACGTGTGACTGAGAAAAAAAAAACAGCAAAAACACTCAACTGCTAAAGAATATTGCCAGAAAAGTTCTGAAGTTTAGAAAATGAAACTAAATCTTAAACATGTAATCTATTTGGTTCTTTGGTCACAACTTGCCTGTTCTAAAACAGTTATTGTTGACGACAGCAAGCAACCTCAGAAAAGATTAATCTTTATGTGATGAATACAAGATTTAAGCAGTTCAGAAATCTGTGCTCCCACTTTTTCAGAACAGCTCAAATTTTTGTACTTTAATAATAAAATGTCGGTTTGAAAGAGCCCTTTATGAAGGCATCAGATATTTGCTCCCAATAATCCTCTAATGATCTTCTTTCTAGAACTACATGAGAATAATTAACCGATGATTTCGAACCGAAGGACAAAATCAATGTCCTTCTTTTTTATGAGGACAGTTCAATATTTTTTCTGCCTGCAGCTTGGAGATATTGAGTTAGTCAATTAATTAAGAAATCATCTTTAGTAGATGCTGCTCATTCCTCATCCTCTAACCTTCACATCTTTGTTTTGTTGTCGTTTTTTTCTTACCGATCTTCTTGGCCACATCGTAAGCCTCGTCAGAGGAGCTGGCCACCATTCCCGCCGGTACGGAGATGCCGGCTTCTTTCAGCAGGCCTATACTCATATATTCATGTAGGGAGAGGTTCCTCTGCTGCTGCTGCAGGTGGGGAGGCTGAAGCTGGGACACATGGCCACCGAACAGACCCGTGGTGCCGCCAAGGACCTGAGGACACAAACATCCAACTAATGAGTACAGACGATTATTGTTATGAGAGCTAAACATGGGGATGTTCCTGTTATCTTCATGTTTATGTTTCTACAGGGTATGTGTCAGATCCTACATAAGATGAACCAGCTGGGTTTCCGCTGCCATTAAAGTGAATTTATGATTAGATCCAGTTTGTGTAAGTCAAACTGAAAAAAAAGCTACATATATCAAATACGACTTGGAAGAAATTTGACTAACGAATTTAACACCTCTGTCTCTTTAAGAATTTCCTGCTCTTTCTGAAACTTCACCCTCAGGAAGTCATGGCTCCTCTATTAACCCTTTAACAGTGTTTTTACCAGCTGCGAAGTAGCTGGTATAATAAGCTGAGCAGATGTGCCGCTCAATCAGGTATTTCCTAATTGCTCCTGGCTAGTCTGAAGGAGCTGAGTGAGAGAGTCGCAGGGGAGGGCTGCTCTGTGAGGCAGAAGCTCTGAAACTTGGAGGAGGAGTTTCATCCTTGCAGACCGTGCTAGGTCCTCCCAGATGTTTGGCACATCTGAATGGTTGCCATGGGAGATTGAAGGATTTCTCAAACATCCATGAAAGAATCAAACCAACACTCCAGGTGTGTTTTTAATGAGGAAATAAAGTTTGAATATGAAGTTTAAAAAAAAGTCTATTTTACATAAACCATTCTTTTAAATTCAGTGATTTTTTTTTTCTGGTTTTTGATGTAGAAAACAATCTCCACTAATGTGTGAAAGACAGGATCTGTGCTTGATCAAATGAACAAACAGCACATTGCACAAACAGCCAAACTATTTTAACTGAATTGAAAGGTAACAGCAGGGAAAAAGATCCTATTAAATCACTACACTGATGGGTGACTTGAGTCTAGTCTGCAAGTCAGCAGATATCTGGGAAAACTGATTCAGTTATACGAGTTTTTATGTATTGCATTCTGTTCCCAAAATTTTTTTTTATAAAAACTCCAACCAAAGTGAACATTAAAAAAAATGTCTTGTGTATGCGAGTGTACATGGGAAAACGGAGATTTAGGGTACCACGCAATGCAGTTTGGAACAAATAATGCACCAATATATCCACATACTTGGTTTGTCATGATTCCCAATCTACATCACCTTGTATTTTAATAACTTAATATTCTAACACACTAAAAAGAATATTTGATTTCTAGCAGGAAGCTGTGATTGTTTTGAAGCAGTCTGATTGGCTGAGTTTGCTACATTGCATACAATATGCAGTGTATGCGGTGCATAAACATGATATGGGTTTAGCATGTTTAAAACAACGCTCATAGGTGGATTTGTGTGGATTCACAAGGATGAGAACTTTTCGGAAACCTAATCCAGTGTGTGTACATTTTCTTTTGTCTTGTTTGAGCAATATTTCTTTTTAAAAAGACATGTGAACAAGGACTTAGATGCAACATATAAGACGTGTTTGCTTAGATGCAACATATAAGACGCGTTTGATTACTACATATGATTACTATATGTAGTAATCATTATTACTACATATACACTGCTGTTTATAAAAGAAAAACGTATGTACAGGCGGGGAGGTTGCTGTGGCCTGTGGCACTGAAAAAGCAACTCTGGAAACCCAGCTGAGGATGTGAAACAAAAAGTCACTCAGTCTGAGTAAGCAGGACTTCTCATAAGACTTCTATAGGAATCTAAATGTTAGATAAATAGAACTGAAAAGGCATCTTTTAATAATATGACTAACTGAGTTTGACATGATCAACAGTTTCTACTTTAAGAACACTTCTGCAATCTATTTCAACAGTCAAACATGACCATTTTCACACTCAGACCAAGCATAACAACACAAACTCACTATGGTAAACTTCAGAGTTATAAAGCTGGTTAGCTTAATTATCAGTATAAATTACACAGAAAGTGTGCACTAATCATTTCAGCTGATTCTGATAACTCTTTTATGTATTTTGACAGCTGCAAAAGCGCCAGTTGCATACTATAAAATTCTCCTATACATCTGAACGTAATAGGGACAAAATAAAGTGCAATGTAAACACATTTTAAAGTGAATCACAGGACTACTAAAACCCCAGGTTCCTCCAGGTTTCAGCAATGCCACTGCCCTTCATTAACATATGATTCCTGCACATTACAATAAATCTGAGTTTATCAACTCTGGGGAAAAAAACCCCTAAAACAACCGGCTTGATTGAGCGTAAGGTTGAACCATTTCACCTACTGTCGCATAGCAACCGCAAAATTCACGACAGAATAAGTGCATCACTATGAGGAAGAAGATCAAATTATTGACGTTTTTCATAATTTACAAACATAAAATTCTGATCTGGTTGGTGCATCTCGAATGGAAGAGTCATTTTAAAATGAGAAACAGTTCAAGGGTATTTTTTTGTCTCTATCTGGAGTTACGCCAAAACGAAAAAAAAAAAGGCAACTAGTTTTTAAATGTGGTCAATATATTTCCCCCATTTCAAGGTCTCTCTCGTGCTTTTTCAGGCCGCTGCGCTTGCAGACAGCAGTGAAAACTGTCTGTCCAAACAGAGGCTGAGAGGATTTACCCCCAGATCTTTCCCAAAGGACTCAATGGAACAAATGAAACGGTCTAGTCCAGCTGTGGGACAACGGCTGGTTCGGGGACGGGCACCGAACTTCCTCGCGGCACTTTAGCATCAGAACCCCCTCCTTGTGCCGACTCAAGCGGAAGAAAAAATTAGAGTGAAGCGACTTGCTTTGTGGGACCGCTCGTGTTGCTTTAACATTGACAGCTAGCCGTGCTAACGCCAGAGTCCGGCTAGTTAGCATGTTAGCCAAAACAACGGAAACTCTATGGAGTTGTGCTAATGTCAGATTTGACCCCTTCAACTATTTAGGAAGTTGCATTTGTCGGGCAAAGGTGAAACACAGAATGGGACATATGCCACGAAAGCCAAGGGGATTTCCTTCCGTTTCGTGATGCAGTTACCTTTGAAGCAGAGCTGATAGTGTTTCTGGCCCCCGAAGATCTCAGGCTAGCCGTCAAACAGCCGCAAATCAGGGACGTCGCCATGTCTCCCGATACAACCGAGAAGTCATGAACGCGCATGCGCAGCGGGCTTCAAAACTCGGCTTTCTCTCGTGCGACCTTTAGGTGCTGTCGGAAATAAGGAAATAGCACCATGTACATACAAATAAACTTCCCAAAGAGGTAAAAATATTATCCATGATATTATAAATAAATCATTTAGTGATTCCATTCCATTACAAAATTTAACGATCGTGCTCCTGTCGCTCCCCGTGATTAAACTCACTCTGTACTGAGCAGTTCTCTGATAGCAGGCGGCGTGTCAGTAAAAGAGACGTAACTTCTATAGTGAATATAGATTAGCAAAAAAATTTAAAAACTACAAATTGCAATGAAATACTGCTACTTCCGGTGGGGGCCGGAGGTAAGACCCATAATCGTTTCCCCAGTAAGCCTCCCAGGAATAATGTGGATACACACCCATGATAAAGATGTTGATAAAATAAAAATGAGACATATAAATATCTAAATAGATTTTTTTTTAAAATCACATTATATTATAAAAAATATATTTTCTAACAAGAAAAAAAAAAACACAGAGTCCACATCTCTCTTCAGATAACATTAAATATTTCTGTCAAAAGTTCTTCTGGACTTTGGCTTGATCGTCCCAAAGCTTTAACTTGGCCATGATGAAGACATTCATTTGTTGAGTGTGTGATTTTCAGTTTTGTTTTTTGATGTATGCTTGGCAATGATGCTGAAAAATAGGCACCAAATATAGTTTTTTGCACAATTAAAGGGACACATTAGAACCTTCAAGATGAAGGTTCTAATAATATTTTATCAATCAGACCAAAAGCAGTTTTCATCTGCCAAATTACATCAATATAAAAAGATTTAATTATTAGTTATTAATTAACCATAAGAAGTGCATTCAGTGTAGAGATGGTTTCAGAAAAAACTCAAAAGGTTTTGGGTGATTATGAACAATTTATACCACAAATCAGAAAATTTAAAAATAACATAAGGAAAGGTATTTCTTTCAAATCCACAAAATGAAATAATCAGAGTATCAAGATTTATGCAATTTACACTTCTTTATTATTTTTTTAATGTAAATAAGTCTCTTACTTTGATAGTAGCAACCAGGTACAAAAAGGTCTATTCAAAAATTATTTATTTACAAGAAAAATATATACAAGCTTATTTACATGTTGTACCACACACAACCATTAGAGTTATGCAACACAAAAACTCAGTGAATCACACAGAGGAGACAGACCATTAAATACTTGAGTTTTGATATGCAGGGTTACATTAAACCAATTACAGTTGAAGTTTAAAACAACAAATAATCAGCATTGTCTCATTTCAGGTAACCTGTTGCTACTGGAGTTTAACCGGAACATTGAGAAACTTGAATCTTGACTGTAACAAGACTCGAACCCCACTGGTTGTAAAAACTAATGCAAGCTGGTTTGTTTGGCTCCATCAGCCCTTCTGTTGCTTGAATTCAGAGGAACATCCAAAGGAAACCAGGGATGACAATATTCAAACAACATTCATACGATAAAAACTGTTGATCTACTTATTATAAATGAGGCAACATGTTAAACGTAGAAAAGTGACTGCTGGGTGGAGTTTCTGTTCTTTTTGAACAGGTTTTGTTTAAATGGACACATGTGCTGGTTACAGTCCAAATTATAGGGAATTAAAATAAATAAATAAATTCAGCAACTTATATCTTGTTTAATCTTTACGAAAGCTTCATGTGTAATCAGAAGTTTGGTTTAATTTTGCTTCATCTTTGTTGTCTAAATAAAAACATTGCAGAATCTGTTTCATTTTCGTGCACAAGTTTAGAACATTTTACTTCTTGACTTCTACGCATGCTGAGTATTTGAGTTATTCCATTTGAACACTAGATGGCACTATGTAATAATGTAAGTTCATTTCAATACAGAGAAACTGTTTAGCTTTTAAACTGAATGATCATGTGAATTATCTGGGACCATACCTGAAACAGAAACAAGATGGATGAAGGTACCAGTCAGGGTGTGCAAATTAAAACTCAAAGAAAAAAAAAAACTGATCTGCAGCTTGTGGTGCACAAGCTAATATTGTGAAGGTGAACTAAAAAACAGCATCACCGTGGCGACAGAAACAAAGTGGGTTAAAGGTTTTCAGCATTTCACAGCGTGGAAATGAGCGGCACTTCATAACCTCAGCTTTCCAGAAATTATTCACGCTTTAGGTCAGGTGTTAAAAAAACCCTGTGAGAAAATATATGTTCAAGTGTTGCCTAACATTACACACACAAACACACACACAAACACACAGTGTCTTTGTTTCAGTCTGAGTCACTGCTGCTGCTGGACGAATCTGTAGACATGGCTTCCACGTCGTCCTCGTTTTCCTTGTTGTGACCCGGCGGCTCCAGCCCGAAGTCGTTTCCATGGTGAGGGGGAAGCATCCCCACTGAGACGTCTGAGGGCTGCCAGGGGTAGTGAGGTGTCAGAACGTCTGAGGAGAAACAACATAATGTCTGGTCAAGAAAGAAATAAAGGAGTGAAGGAAGAAAGCCAGCAAAAAAATAAATAAATAAATAAAAGTCGGAAGTCTTAGAGAACTGGATACCAAATACAGTCTGAACACATACTTTCCATCTGGAATCTTAATTCCATATTTCTCCAGACTGCATAGTAATCCTGTCACCATTGGACCATTTTGTCTGATTCTAACATAAGAACTAGTCTCCAGTTCTTCCTGTTCCTCCATGATAAACTGACCGGGTAGCCGTCCTGCAGCCAGAGCGTCTCCTGGCAGATGTCCGTTCATCCCGTTGGACGGCAGGTTGGCCATGTGTCCTAGCATCCCGCTGCGCATCTCCAGGTCAGTAGGGTACGGTCTGCGCGGGTCACCTGCGTGCGGCGTTCCCGTTAGCAACTCCAGGTAGCAGAACAGAAACACGAAAATTACCAAAAGGAGACGCTGGCTCTCACCCGGCACCCAGTTGAGCGGCGCACACACGGCGTTACTGGCGCTGATTCGGTGAGCGTACTTGATGATTTCTTCGGAAGATATGCTTCCTGCGTTGAACGAGGAAATATGGAGAGTTCAGGAAGAGACAGGGGAAAAAAAAAATTTAGAAATCCAAATAGTAAATGTTCACTGAAAGCTGCATTTGCTCACCTTTTCTGGCCTTCTCGATGGATTTCAGCTTCTCTTTAGCCTGGTAAACAGCTGTGGCCTTTGGGAAAAAACACAAAAAAATAAAACACAAAATGAAAACAGTCACACTGTCAGTTCCACTGTCATATTGTTATTAAAGGGGCAGTACTGTGTGTTTTCCTGCCATAGTGTTATTTTATAGCACTACCAAGTAACTATCTTACCTTCGGTTGTCGCAAAAATGATAAATCTAAATATATCAAATGTGACTTAAATAATTTCACACCATGAAATTGGGCCTGTGTCTCTTTACGAAGCTCCTGTTCTTTGTGAAACTCCGTCTTCAGAAAGTTATCATAACATGACTCCTCTATTAACACTTTAACCACGTTTTTACCAGTGTTTCACTGAGAAGTAGCTCATATAATGAGCTCAGCTGATGATTAGTTCCATCAGGTGTTTGCTAGTTGCTGCTGGCTAGTCTGAAGGAGCTGATCTATGAGGGGGAAGCTTGGAAATTTGAGCTCTAAGAAGAAGCTTTGTCCTTGAAAGCGGAGCTAGATCCACCCAGTCATTATGCTCAGCTGAATGGTTGCCGTGGACATGAAAGGATTTCTTGAATATGAATGAAAGAATCAAGTCTTTTTGATGAAGAAATAAAAAAAGTAACACAAAGTAAAGCTCAACAAAGGAGCAGTGCATAATACTGCCCCTTTAACAGGAACATAAGGACAAAGTAACTGTATCTGACCAGGATGTGTTCTGCCTCCTTCAGCTGTTTCTGCAGCTGTTGGATGTCGCTGTCCCTCTTCTCCACCTCCTTCTCAAGCAGCTGCATCTCCTGGTGGACCTTGCCCTGCTGCTGCGCCACTTCCATCAGCTCCTGGAACTCCTTGTCCCTCTGCACGAGTAGCTCCAAGATCTGGGGACAGAGTGGACCATCCTTAAATACGCCAGAACTGAACTGGCGTATTGTTTCTACAAACTCAGAAACAATGAGCCAATAATGGGGGAAAAAAAGCGTAGTTAATAAAAAGACACCTGGGTGACCAGATACTTGAGTGTTGTTGTGTAAAAAGTGAATGGAAGGAGCTGGAAGTCTCACCTCTCTGCACATATTTACTATTTTATTTACTTTATTCCGACATTCATTTTGCTGCACTACATTAATGTGGAGGTTGATATACAAGAACTCTGATACACACAGTCTTCACTTTCACACATTTTCTATTTGTCAGCAAAAATGCCACCCGAAAAAAATAGAACAAAAATAGTAATTTTAAATAGACATCAAATTTGTACCATTTTTGAATTGGGAGCACCATTTTGGACACCACTGGTTTAAAAAGTCCCACTAGCAACCTTTTATTTTGAAGAGTTACATGCATCTCTGACTGCTCTCTCTCACATCCAAACTGTGATACATCCTCTCGTGTGAAGTGGTTAACAGTTTTTCTCAGTTACCTGCGTGTCTTCTCCTGGCTGAGGAAGTTTCTGACTTCTGGACAGAGCCAACATCTCTATGAGCTCCCTGTAATGAAAACAGTCGAAGATTTGTTACCCAGGGCACGCAGACTCCATCAAACAGCCGCCGCAGTTTATTCGTATCATGTACGAATAAACTGCGGCGTGGACACATTATTATAAGCAGGGTTAAGTGTTTAAGCGACCAGAAGTCGCTAAACTGTGATTTTTTAAAATCACTTCTGCAATAAGAGTCCGGTAAAGACGGTTCTGACCCGCCAAGCGAATAGCCCTCGGTTGTTTCTTCCAATTTGAAGGGGAAAAAAATCACAACGTAGATCAAAACGAATTAACAAACTCAAAAAGTTCAAATTTACCGGGATAAAACTTCTAAGTCGTCCAGAACAGAAAGAAGACGCTCCTTCGTTGATTTCTCTGCTAGCGCCGCCATGTTTGCATCTCTCTACAACGAAAGGATGTGACGTTATTCACTTCATTCTCTTCATGTTGCTCAATGAGCGCCGTCTAAGGGTAATAAGAGGGTATTACAGAAAACTGCTCCTCGCTCTTGTCAATAAAAGTGAATACCCCCTTTTGGCCACGACGGTGAATTTCATTTTCACTATTAAGAATGTTATTTTGGCAAGGAAGAGTGATGTTACTGGCATCTCACAGTATGTTAAAGTGGCGCCAAAAAAATGTTAGTGGATATTAGTCACATGTCACAGGTTACCGTGCCAGCGGAACAGAACCGATAGGAGTGTGTAAACAGAGTCAAGTGAGCAAATATCATTCTCCTTTACATACATGACTGTAAATAAAGATCCGGACTAAACATGATCTGTTTATCCTGCATATCGATGTTTGACCATTTAAGAAAGGATAACCTATCCTATCTTTAAGGTTTTTAGTGTTTTTAAAGTTTTTACCTGAAAGACAAAGCAAATAGTTAGTGACCAAATGAGCGCAGAGGGCCTACATTCAAAGACTCTGTTCAGGCGGTCAATGACGCCAATCGGTGACGTTGATTCTGGATTGGAGTTTTCCATTCAAGAATTACGTGACCAGTGAACAGCTGAGCCAATCAGGAGCAGGCGACCGCCCACTGCTCACTCACTATAACATTTGAATACTTAGTTGGTTCCTTTTTTTTTTTTATTGTTAAACACTTTGAACGACTTTACAAGATCACGTGTCATGTACTTACACTAAGAAATCAAGACTTATAGGCTTAAGTTACACACATCATTATAAGACAATAAAATGATATATATTTTTAAAAAAAAAAGTAAAATAAAAATAAATAAATAAAATTAGTCTGGTAATTATTACAAACTTACTTGTGTGATTTGGTAAAAAGAGAATTTAAGGTTCTGCGCACATAACCAAAGCTGGACCAAAGGTCACATATAAAATGCATATTTATGGAATGTAGAAGCTGTGAAGGACTTAATTTAACTGAGATGGGTCACCTTGAAAATAATTCAACTTCAAGACTAAAAAGAAACCAACTAAGTATTCAAACGCAATAGTTAATTAGCAGTGGGCGGTCGCCTGCTCCTGATTGGCTCAGCTCTTCACTGGTCACGTAATTCTTGAATGGAAAACTCCAATCCAGAATCAACGTCACCGATTTGCGTCAATGACCGCCTGAACAGAGTCTTTGAATGTAGGCCCTCTGCGCTCATTTGGTCACTAACTATTTGCTTTGTCTTTCAGGTAAAAACTTTAAAAACACTAAAAACCTTAAAGATAGGATAGGTTATCCTTTCTTAAATGGTCAAACATCGATATGCAGGATAAACAGATCATGTTTAGTCCGGATCTTTATTTACAGTCATGTATGTAAAGGAGGATGATATTTGCTCACTTGACTCTGGTAACAAACTCGTATCGGTTCTGCTCCGCCGCTTCTCACCGCGTCCACACGTTGCTCTCTACTGCCCCCTCGGGAAAGGTTGGGCCTGTAATAGCAGGTCAATTTTATTGTAAAAAAAAAAAAAAAAAAGCAAATACAGCAACAAAGGGCTTTACAGAACATACATCAATTATTTCACAATGTGAAAATCAATTCGGTGCTCAAAGGTTGCAGTTCTGTGAAGGCAGTTTTGATCTGACTGGAAATTTGTTTTTTGTAGTAAATATTTGGAGGTGTGAATATGATATTTACCATAAATATTACAAAAGTTAACAACATCCCAAACAAAACATCCTTATCTGTTCAAGAATATTGACATTTCTTTGATGAAAAAAAATGGACATATCTCTCCAGAATATTTTGGTATAATTACAATCCCAAAAGAGATGAACAAGCTTTTCTTCATTATTTTTACAGAAAGTACTCTGGAAAAAAAAAATGCTTTAAGAGGATAAATATAAATAATTCTGGAAAAACTTCTCTGAATTTTTTGTTCAGTATGTTTTCTAGGAGCAACCAAGTCCACTTCCAATTTATATTTTCAAAAAAGTTGGACCAATAAAATATACAAGCTGGTGAAAAAACAAACATCTCTAAATAGAATATTTCTTAACATTTTGTTGGTTGTTTTCGTACTTATAAAAGGACCATCATAATCAATAAAAATGGAGTTTGGATCAAAATTTGGCAAGGGGTGAATTTGACCTGGAAGTAAAGATGATAAAAGCTTTAATGACCCACTGGGGATTGCATCAAACACAACAGCATATTCTTTAGGAGTAACAGGAAATTGGAAAAGTAACATAAAGTCATAATAAGACAATAAATTACCATTTGAATGTGGTAATGGGCTTCCATGTAAATTCCACGATCAAACCATTTTCTACAAAACATTGTCTTATTTTTGTATTAATGGCTTCATTATTCCAGATATAATATACATGAGGAGAAAAATTGTGTTTGTACAAAAGTGAAATTGTGTTTGTACAGCATTTGTTTATAAAATGTAGATAATTTTATGGTTACTTTGGATTTTATAATTGCATCTAAGATTAAAGTGTAATCCTCCACTTTTGTCAAAGTTGTAAATGGGAATAGCATTCTGGAAAGAGTTTGGATTTTTTAGAACATTTTTTAGATATTCAAATTTGAATGAATTGTTTTAAGATGTGCAGTCAAGAGCTTCAAATCCCCTTTTTAATTTTTTTTTTTTGATGAGATGTCATTTCTTTTTCCATGTAAAGTTAAAGTTTATTTTATTAATGTTGGTACTGATCTGTTTGGGAACATCAAGAGCAAGGGCCCAATAAACGAGTCTAGACCAGTTATATAATTTGTATAATTAAGCCTTCAGCTTTGACTAATAATGATCGTTCTAAAAGACAGAGATCTCGCTGAAGCAATTGATTAAATATTTCTTCAACTCATTTAATTATGGGGTTGAAATTTTTATTGATTTTTATTTTTATTTTTCATTATTGTGATTCCAAGATATTTAACTCTGTCTTTTATAGGAATGTTGAGGAATGTACCTTTTAAATGAGATTTAATGGAAAGTAGTTCACATCTGTTTAGATTTAGAGTCAAACCAGAAGCTTTGGACCAGATGTTGATGGTTTCAATGGAGTTTTTTATTTCACATTTATTCTGTAAATAAAGTGCAGTGTCATCAGCGAGTTGGGAAATTACAATATTTCTGTTTGCAACATTAATCCCTGTTATTTTTTCCTTTATTTTAACTGAAAGCATTTGCATGACCAGAATAAATAAATACCGGAAGAGTCGTATCGATTCTGCTCCGCTGCTCCCCACAACAACCCTGACACTTTGTATGCTCTTCTTCTTCCTCCCAGCGTCCACACGTTGCTCTCTACTGCCCCCCTAGGGAAAGGCTGGGTCCTGTAATTGCAGGTCATTGTCTTACTGATTGCTTTAACTGTAGATCATCTGCGATAATTTAGTCATTTTGTCTTTTTCTTTGTCGTGTCAATATTTGTAAAAAGCAAAAAAAACTAAATATTCTACAAGCTCATATGACGTATATAGTGGTACCACGGTGGTCAATTTAATAAATAAACTGCAGGGATTGTGAACAGAGTCTTAAAACAAGCCGGTAAAAACTGACAATTCATTAAAAAGGAGAATAATTCAAAGCAGTCATATTCAGTCCTTAACGGCAAAGTCAATAAGTTTATAACATAGACTCTTAGCTGGCCCAGAGGGCGTGGTCCACTCCCGCTCCTCCACGGAGACCAGATGGTCTCCATGGTGACCAGTCCTCCCGTCTCGGCCTCCGGTCCGCGTCCGCCGTCGTGCAACTCCTGCAACTTTTTTTCCTTTAATTTTTTTTTTTTTTGTCTTTTTTTTTCACCATCATATACAACAAACATGTACATCAGATGTACACAAACTTGAAAACTTGAAGAAGCCGATCCAGGTAGCTTCCATAAACACAAAGAGGACGAAAGAAAGAAAGAAAAACACACATATAAAAACAATTGTTCATCACATTACGAGTTTGTTACCAGAGTCAAGTGAGCAAATATCATCCTCCTTTACATACATGACTGTAAATAAAGACCCGGACTAAACATGATCTGTTTATCCTGCATATTGATGTTTTTCCATTTAAGAAAGGATAACCTATCCTATCTTTAAGGTTTTTAGTGTTTTTAAAGTTTTTACCTGAAAGACAAAGCAAATAGTTAGTGACCAAATGAGCGCAGAGGGCCTACATTCAAAGACTCTGTTCAGGCGGTCATTGACGCAAATCGGTGACGTTGATTCTGGATTGGAGTTTTCCATTCAAGAATTACGTGACCAGTGAACAGCTGAGCCAATCAGGAGCAGGCGACCGCCCACAGCTCACTCACTATAACATTTGAATACTTAGTTGGTTCCTTATTGTTAAACACTTTGAACGACTTTACAAGATCACGTGTCATGTACTTACACTAAGAAATCAAGACTTATAGGCTTAAGTTACACACATCATTATAAGACAATAAAATGATATATATATTTAAAGTAAAATAAAAATAAATAAATAAAAATTAGTCTGGTAATTATTACAAACTTACTTGTGTGATTTGGTAAAAAGAGAATTAAGGTTCTGCGCACATAACCAAAGCTGGACCAAAGGTCACATATAAAATGCATATTTATGGAATGTAGAAGCTGTGAAGGACTTAATTTAACTGAGATGGGTCACCTTGAAAATAATTCAACTTCAAGACTAAAAAGAAACCAACTAAGTATTCAAACGCAATAGTTAATTAGCAGTGGGCGGTCGCCTGCTCCTGATTGGCTCAGCTCTTCACTGGTCACGTAATTCTTGAATGGAAAACTCCAATCCAGAATCAACGTCACCGATTGGCGTCATTGACCGCCTGAACAGAGTCTTTGAATGTAGGCCCTCTGCGCTCATTTGGTCACTAACTATTTGCTTTGTCTTTCAGGTAAAAACTTTAAAAACACTAAAAACCTTAAAGATAGGATAGGTTATCCTTTCTTAAATGGTCAAACATCGATATGCAGGATAAACAGATCATGTTTAGTCCGGATCTTTATTTACAGTCATGTATGTAAAGGAGGATGATATTTGCTCACTTGACTCTGGTAACAAACTCGTATCGGTTCTGCTCCGCTGCTTCTCACCGCGTCCCACACGTTGCTCTCTACTGCCCCCCTCGGGAAAGGTTGGGCCTGTAATAGCAGGTCAATTTTATTGTAAGCAAATACAGCAACAAAGGGCTTTACAGAACATACATCAATTATTTCACAATGTGAAAATCAATTCGGTGCTCAAAGGTTGCAGTTCTGTGTAGGCAGTTTTGATCTGACTGGAAATTTGTTTTTTGTAGTAAATGTTTGGAGGTGTGAATATGATATTTACCATAAATATTACAAAAGTTAACAACATCCCAAACAAAACATCGTTATCTGTTCAAGAATATTGACATTTCTTTGATGAAAAAAAATGGACATATCTCTCCAGAATATTTTGGTATACTTACAATCCCAAAAGAGATGAACAAGCTTTTCTTCATTATTTTTACAGAAAGTACAGATAGGGTCCAAATCCCATTTATATCTCTTCATCAAAAATGCTTTAAGAGGATAAATATGAATAATTCTGGAAAAACTTCTCTGAATTTTTTGTTCAGTATGTTTTCTAGGAGCAACCAAGTCCACTTCCAATTTATATTTTCAAAAATGTTGGACCAATAAAATATACAAGTTGGTGAAAAAACAAACATCTCTAAATAGAATATTTCTTAACATTTTGTTGGTTGTTTTTGTACTTATAAAAGGACCATCATAATCAATAAAAATGGAGATTGGATCAAAATTTGGCAAGGAGTTAATTTGACCTGGAAGTAAAGATGATAAAAGCTTTAATGACCCACTGGGGATTGCGTCAAACACAACAGCATATTCTTTAGGAGTAACAGGAAATTGGAAAAGTAACATAAAATCAGAATAAGACAATAAATTACCATTTGAATGTGGTAATTGGCTTCCATGTAAATTCCCCGATCAAACCATTTTCTACAAAACATTGTCTTATTTTTGTATTAATGTCTTCATTATTCCAGATATAATATACATGAGGAGAAAAATTGTGTTTGTACAAAAGTGAAATTGTGTTTGTACAGCATTTGTTTATAAAATGTAGATAATTTTATGGTTACTTTGGATTTTATAATTGCATCTAAGATTAAAGTGTAATCCTCCACTTTTGTCAAAGTTGTAAATGGGAATAGCATTCTGGAAAGAGTTTGGATTTTTTAGAACATTTTTTAGATATTCAAATTTGAATGAATTGTTTTAAGATGTGCAGTCAAGAGCTTCAATTCCACCTTATTCAACTTTATTCATTTGAATTTTTTTTTTGATGAGATGTCATTTCTTTTTCCATGTAAAGTTAAAGTTTATTTTATTAATGTTGGTACTGATCTGTTTGGGAACATCAAGAGCAAGGGCCCAATAAACGAGTCTAGACCAGTTATATAATTTGTATAATTAAGCCTTCAGCTTTGACTAATAATGATCGTTCTAAAAGACAGAGATCTCGCTGAAGCAATTGATTAAATATTTCTTCAACTCATTTAATTATGGGGTTGAAATTTTCTATTGATTTTTATTTTGATCTTTCATTATTGTGATTCCAAGATATTTAACTCTGTCTTTTATAGGAATGTTGAGGAATGTACCTTTTAAATGAGATTTAATGGAAAGTAGTTCACATCTGTTTAGATTTAGAGTCAAACCAGAAGCTTTGGACCAGATGTTGATGGTTTCAATGGAGTTTTTTATTTCACATTTATTCTGTAAATAAAGTGCAGTGTCATCAGCGAGTTGGGAAATTACAATATTTCTGTTTGCAACATTAATCCCTGTTATTTTTGTCCTTTATTTTAACTGAAAGCATTTGCATGACCAGAATAAATAAATACCGGAAGACTCGTATCGATTCTGCTCCGCTGCTCCCCACAACAACCCGACACTTTGTATGCTCTTCTTCTTCCTCCCAGCGTCACACGTTGCTCTCTACTGCCCCCTAGGGAAAGGCTGGGCCTGTAATTGCAGGTCATTGTCTTACTGACTGCTTTAACTGTAGATCATCTGCGATAATTTAGTCATTTTGTCTTTTCTTTGTCGTGTCAATATTTGTAAAAGCAAAAAAAAACTAAATATTCTACAAGCTCATATGACGTATATAGTGGTACCACGGTGGTCAATTTAATAAATAAACTGCAGGGATTGTGAACAGAGTCTTAAAACAAGCCGGTAAAAACTGACAATTCATTAAAAAGGAGAATAATTCAAAGCAGTCATATTCAGTCCTTAACGGCAAAGTCAATAAGTTTATAACATAGACTCTTAGCTGGCCCAGAGGGGCGTGGTCCACTCCCGCTCCTCCACGGAGACCAGATGGTCTCCATGGTGACCAGTCCTCCCGTCTCTCGGCCTCCGGTCCGCGTCCGCCGTCGTGCAACTCCTGCAACTTTTTTTTCCTTTAATGTCTTTTTTTTCACCATTATATACAACAAACATGTACATCAGATGTACACAAACTTGAAAACTTGAAGAAGCCGATCCAGGTAGCTTCCATAAACACAAAGAGGACGAAAGAAAGAAAGAAAAAACACACATATAAAAAACAATTGTTCATCACATTACGAGTTTGTTACCAGAGTCAAGTGAGCAAATATCATCCTCCTTTACATACATGACTGTAAATAAAGACCCGGACTAAACATGATCTGTTTATCCTGCATATTGATGTTTTTCCATTTAAGAAAGGATAACCTATCCTATCTTTAAGGTTTTTAGTGTTTTTAAAGTTTTTACCTGAAAGACAAAGCAAATAGTTAGTGACCAAATGAGCGCAGAGGGCCTACATTCAAAGACTCTGTTCAGGCGGTCATTGACGCAAATCGGTGGCGTTGATTCTGCATTGGAGTTTTCCATTCAAGAATTACGTGACCAGTGAACAGCTGAGCCAATCAGGAGCAGGCGACCGCCCACAGCTCACTCACTATAACATTTGAATACTTAGTTGGTTCCTTTTTTTTTATTATTATTGTTAAACACTTTGAACGACTTTACAAGATCACGTGTCATGTACTTACACTAAGAAATCAAGACTTATAGGCTTAAGTTACACACATCATAATAAGACAATAAAATGATATATATTTTTTTTTTTAAAAAGTAAAATAAAAATAAATAAATAAAATTAGCCTGGTAATTATTACAAACTTACTTGTGTGATTTGGTAAAAAGAGAATTAAGGTTCTGCGCACATAACCAAAGCTGGACCAAAGGTCACATATAAAATGCATATTTATGGAATGTAGAAGCTGTGAAGGACTTAATTTAACTGAGATGAGTCACCTTGAAAATAATTCAACTTCAAGACTAAAAAGAAACCAACTAAGTATTCAAACGCAATAGTTAATTAGCAGTGGGCGGTCGCCAGCTCCTGATTGGCTCAGCTCTTCACTGGTCACGTAATTCTTGAATGGAAAACTCCAATCCAGAATCAACGTCACCGATTGGCGTCATTGACCGCCTGAACAGAGTCTTTGAATGTAGGCCCTCTGCGCTCATTTGGTCACTAACTATTTGCTTTGTCTTTCAGGTAAAAACTTTAAAAACACTAAAAACCTTAAAGATAGGATAGGTTATCCTTTCTTAAATGGTCAAACATCGATATGCAGGATAAACAGATCATGTTTAGTCCGGATCTTTATTTACAGTCATGTATGTAAAGGAGGATGATATTTGCTCACTTGACTCTGGTAACAAACTCGTATCGGTTCTGCTCCGCTGCTTCTCACCGCGTCCACACGTTGCTCTCTACTGCCCCCTCGGGAAAGGTTGGGCCTGTAATAGCAGGTCAATTTTATTGTAAAAAAAAAAAAAAAAAAGCAAATACAGCAACAAAGGGCTTTACAGAACATACATCAATTATTTCACAATGTGAAAATCAAATCGATGCTCAAAGGTTGCAGTTCTGTGAAGGCAGTTTTGATCTGACTGGAAATTTGATTTTTGTAGTAAATATTTGGAGGTGTGAATATGATATTTACCATAAATATTACAAAAGTTAACAACATCCCAAAGAAAACATCCTTATCTGTTCAAGAATATTGACATTTCTTTGATGAAAAAAAATGGACATATCTCTCCAGAATATTTTGGTATAATTACAATCCCAAAAGAGATGAACAAGCTTTTCTTCATTATTTTTACAGAAAGTACAGATAGGGTCCAAATCCCATTTATATATCTTCATCAAAAATGCTTTAAGAGGATAAATATGAATAATTCTGGAAAAACTTCTCTGAATTTTTTTGTCAAGTATGTTTTTAGGAGCAACCAAGTCCACTTCAATTTATATTTTCAAAAATGTCGGACCAATGAAATATACAAGTTGGTGAAAAAAACAAACATCTCTAAATAGAATATTTCTTAACATTTTGTTGGTTGTTTTGTACTTATAAAAGGACCATCATAATCAATAAAAATGGAGATTGGATCAAAATTTGGCAAGGAGTTAATTTGACCTGGAAGTAAAGATGATAAAAGCTTTAATGACCCACTGGGGATTGCGTCAAACACAACAGCATATTCTTTAGGAGTAACAGGAAATTGGAAAAGTAACATAAAATCAGAATAAGACAATAAATTACCATTTGAATGTGGTAGTGGCTTCCATGTAAATTCCCCTATCAAACAATTTTTCTACAAAAGATTGTCTTATTTTTGTATTAATGTCTTCATTACTCCAGATATAATATACATGAGGAGAAAAAATTGTGTTTGTACAAAAAGTGAAATTGTGTTTGTACAGCATTTGTTTATAAAATGTAGATAATTTTATGGTTATTTTGTATTTTGTAATTGCATCTAAGATTAAAGTGTAATCCTCCACTTTTGTCAAAGTTGTAAATGGGAATAGCATTCTGGAAAGAGTTTGGATTTTTTAGAACATTTTTTAGATATTTAAATTTGAATGAATTGTTTTAAGATGTGCAGTCAAGAGCTTCAATTCCACCTTTTTCAACTTTATTCATTTGAATATTTTTTTTTTTGATGAGATGTCATTTCTTTTTCCATGTAAAGTTAAAGTTAATTTTATTAATGTTGGTACTGATCTGTTTGGGAACATCAAGAGCAAGGGCCCAATAAAGGAGTCTAGACCAGTTATATAATTTGTATAATTAAGCCTTCAGCTTTGACTAATAATGATCGTTCTAAAAGACAGAGATCTCGCTGAAGCAATTGATTAAATATTTCTTCAACTCATTTAATTATGGGGTTGAAATTTTCTATTGATTTTTATTTTGATCTTTCATTATTGTGATTCCAAGATATTTAACTCTGTCTTTTATAGGAATGTTGAGGAATGTACCTTTTAAATGAGATTTAATGGAAAGTAGTTCACATCTGTTTAGATTTAGAGTCAAACCAGAAGCTTTGGACCAGATGTTGATGGTTTCAATGGAGTTTTTATTTCACATTTATTCTGTAAATAAAGTGCAGTGTCATCAGCGAGTTGAAATTACAATATTTCTGTTTGCAACATTAATCCCTGTTATTTTTCCTTTATTTTAACTGAAAGCATTTGCATGACCAGAATAAATAAATACCGGGAAGACCTCGTATCGATTCTGCTCCGCTGCTCCCCACAACAACCCGACACTTTGTATGCTCTTCTTCTTCCTCCCAGCGTACACACGTTGCTCTCTACTGCCCCCTAGGGAAAGGCTGGGCCTGTAATTGCAGGTCATTGTCTTACTGACTGCTTTAACTGTAGATCATCTGCGATAATTTAGTCATTTTGTCTTTTTCTTTGTCGTGTCAATATTTGTAAAAAGCAAAAAAAACTAAATATTCTACAAGCTCATATGACGTATATAGTGGTACCACGGTGGTCAATTTAATAAATAAACTGCAGGGATTGTGAACAGAGTCTTAAAACAAGCCGGTAAAAACTGACAATTCATTAAAAAGGAGAATAATTCAAAGCAGTCATATTCAGTCCTTAACGGCAAAGTCAATAAGTTTATAACATAGACTCTTAGCTGGCCCAGAGGGCGTGGTCCCTCCCGCTCCTCCACGGAGACCAGATGGTCTCCATGGTGACCAGTCCTCCCGTCTCTCGGCCTCCGGTCCGCGTCCGCCGTCGTGCAACTCCTGCAACTTTTTTTCCTTTAATTTTTTTTTTTTTTGTCTTTTTTTTTCACCATCATATACAACAAACATGTACATCAGATGTACACAAACTTGAAAACTTGAAGAAGCCGATCCAGGTAGCTTCCATAAACACAAAGAGGACGAAAGAAAGAAAGAAAAACACACATATAAAAACAATTGTTCATCACATTACGAGTTTGTTACCAGAGTCAAGTGAGCAAATATCATCCTCCTTTACATACATGACTGTAAATAAAGACCCGGACTAAACATGATCTGTTTATCCTGCATATTGATGTTTTTCCATTTAAGAAAGGATAACCTATCCTATCTTTAAGGTTTTTAGTGTTTTTAAAGTTTTTACCTGAAAGACAAAGCAAATAGTTAGTGACCAAATGAGCGCAGAGGGCCTACATTCAAAGACTCTGTTCAGGCGGTCATTGGCGTCAATCGGTGGCGTTGATTCTGGATTGGAGTTTTCCATTCAAGAATTACGTGACCAGTGAAAGCTGAGCCAATCAGGAGCAGGCGACCGCCCACAGCTCACTCACTATAACATTTGAATACTTAGTTGGTTCCCTATTGTTAAACACATTGAACGACTTTACAAGATCACGTGTCATGTACTTACACTAAGAAATCAAGACTTATAGGCTTAAGTTACACACATCATTATAAGACAATAAAATGATATATATTTAAAGTAAAATAAAAATAAATAAATAAAATTAGTCTGGTATTATTACAAACTTACTTGTGTGATTTGGTAAAAAAGAGAATTTAAGGTTCTGCGCACATAACCAAAGCTGGACCAAAGGTCACATATAAAATGCTATATTTATGGAATGTAGAAGCTGTGAAGGACTTCATTTAACTGAGATGGGGTCACCTTGAAAATAATTCAACTTCAAGGCTAAAAAGAAACCAACTAAGTATTCAAACGTAATAGTTAGTGGCAGTGAGGCGGTCGCCTGCTCCTGATTGGCTCAGCTCTTCACTGGTCACGTAATTCTTGAATGGAAAACTCCAATCCAGAATCAACGTCACCGATGTGGCGTCAATGACCGCCTGAACAGAGTCTTTGAATGCAGGCCCTCTGCGCTCATTTGGTCACTAACTATTTGCTTTGTCTTTCAGGTAAAAACTTTAAAAACACTAAAAACCTTAAAGATAGGATAGGTTATCCTTTCTTAAATGGTCAAACATCGATATGCAGGATAAACAGATCATGTTTAGTCCGGATCTTTATTTACAGTCATGTATGTAAAGGAGGATGATATTTGCTCACTTGACTCTGGTAACAAACTCAGTACTCGGTTCTGCTCCGCCGCTTCTCACCAGCGTCCCACATCGTTGCTCTCTACTGCCCCCTCGGGAAAGGTTGGGCCTGTAATAGCAGGTCAATTTTATTGAAAAAAAAAAAAAAAAAAGCAAATACAGCAACAAAGGGCTTTACAGAACATACATCAATTATTTCACAATTGTGAAAATCAAATCGATGGCTCAAAGGTTGCCAGTTCGGTGAAGGCAGGTTTGAATCTGACTGGAAATTTGTTTTTTGTAGTAAATATTTGGAGGTGTGAATATGATATTTACCATAAATATTCACAAGAGTTAACAACTATCCCAAACAAAACATCCTTATCTGTTCAAGAATATTGACATTTCTTTGATGAAAAAAATGGACATATCTCTCCAGAATATTTTGGTATAATTACAATCCCCAAAAGAGAGATGAACAAGCTTTCTTCATTATTTTTACAGAAAGTACAGATAGGGTCCAAATCCCATTTATATCTCTTCATCAAAAATGCTTTAAGAGGATAAATATGAATAATTCTGGAAAAACGTCTCTGAATTTTTTGTCAAGTATGTTTTTTAGGAGCAACCAAGTCCACTTCCAATTTATATTTTCAAAAATGTTGGACCAATAAAATATACAAGCTGGTGAAAAAACAAACATCTCTAAATAGAATATTTCTTAACATTTTGTTGGTTGTTTTCGTACTTATAAAAGGACCATCATAATCAATAAAAATGGAGTTTGGATCAAATTTTGGCAAGGAGTGAATTTGACCTGGAAGTAAAGATGATAAAAGCTTTAATGACCCACTGGGGATTGCGTCAAACACAACAGCATATTCTTTAGGAGTAACAGGAAATTGGAAAAGTAACATAAAGTCAGAATAAGACAATAAAGTACCATTTGAATGTGGTAATTGGCTTCCATGTAAATTCTCCTATCAAACAATTTTCTACTAAACATTGTCTTATTTTTTGTATTGATGTCTTCATTATTCCAGATATAATATACATGAGGAGAAAAATTGTGTTTGTACAAAAGTGAAATTGTGTTTGTACAGCATTTGTTTATAAAATGTAGATAATTGTATGGTTACTTTTGGATTTTATAATTGCATCTAAGATTAAAGTGTAATCCTCCACTTTTGTCAAAGTTGTAAATGCGAATAGCATTCTGGAAAAGAGTTTGGATTTTTTAGAACATTTTTTAGATATTCAAATTTGAATGAATTGTTTTAAGATGTGCAGTCAAGAGCTTCAATTCCACCTTTTTCAACTTTATTCATTTGAATATTTTTTTGATGAGATGTCATTTCTTTTTCCATGTAAAGTTAAAGTTTATTTTATTAATGTTGGTACTGATCTGTTTGGGAACATCAAGAGCAAGGGCCCAATAAACGAGTCTAGACCAGTTATATAATTTGTATAATTAAGCCTTCAGCTTTGACTAATAATGATCGTTCTAAAAGACAGAGATCTCGCTGAAGCAATTGATTACATATTTCTTCAACTCATTTAATTATGGGGTTGAAATTTTCTATTGATTTTTATTTTGATCTTTCATTATTGTGATTCCAAGATATTTAACTCTGTCTTTTATAGGAATGTTGAGGAATGTACCTTTTAAATGAGATTTAATGGAAAGTAGTTCACATCTGTTTAGATTTAGAGTCAAACCAGAAGCTTTGGACCAGATGTTGATGGTTTCAATGGAGTTTTTATTTCACATTTATTCTGTAAATAAAGTGCAGTGTCATCAGCGAGATGGGAAATTACAAGATTTCTGTTTGCAACATTAATCCCTGTTATTTTTTCCTTTATTTTTAACTGAAAGCATTTGCATGACCAGAATAAATAAATACCGGAAGACTCGTATCGATTCTGCTCCGCTGCTCCCCACAACAACCCGACACTTTGTATGCTCTTCTTCTTCCTCCCAGCGTCCACACGTTGCTCTCTACTGCCCCCTAGGGAAAGGCTGGGCCTGTAATTGCAGGTCATTGTCTTACTGACTGCTTTAACTGTAGATCATCTGCGATAATTTAGTCATTTTGTCTTTTCTTTGTCGTGTCAATATTTGTAAAAGCAAAAAAAACTAAATATTCTACAAGCTCATATGACGTATATAGTGGTACCACGGTGGTCAATTTAATAAATAAACTGCAGGGATTGTGAACAGAGTCTTAAAACAAGCCGGTAAAAACTGACAATTCATTAAAAAGGAGAATAATTCAAAGCAGTCATATTCAGTCCTTAACGGCAAAGTCAATAAGTTTATAACATAGACTCTTAGCTGGCCCAGAGGGGCGTGGTCCACTCCCGCTCCTCCACGGAGACCAGATGGTCTCCATGGTGACCAGTCCTCCCGTCTCTCGGCCTCCGGTCCGCGTCCGCCGTCGTGCAACTCCTGCAACTTTTTTTCCTTTAATTTTTTTTTTTTTTTTGTCTTTTTTTTTCACCATCATATACAACAAACATGTACATCAGATGTACACAAACTTGAAAAACTTGAAAAAGCCGATCAGGTAGCTTCCATAAACACAAAGAGGACGAAAGAAAGAAAGAAAAAACACACATATAAAAACAATTGTTCATCACATTACGAGTTTGTTACCAGAGTCAAGTGAGCAAATATCATCCTCCTTTACATACATGACTGTAAATAAAGACCCGGACTAAACATGATCTGTTTATCCTGCATATTGATGTTTTTCCATTTAAGAAAGGATAACCTATCCTATCTTTAAGGTTTTTAGTGTTTTTAAAGTTTTTACCTGAAAGACAAAGCAAATAGTTAGTGACCAAATGAGCGCAGAGGGCCTACATTCAAAGACTCTGTTCAGGCGGTCATTGACGCCAATCGGTGACGTTGATTCTGCATTGGAGTTTTCCATTCAAGAATTACGTGACCAGTGAACAACTAGGCCAATCAGGAGACAGGCGACCGCCCACAGCTCACTCACTATAACATTTGAATACTTAGTTGGTTCCTTTTTTTATTTATTTATTGTTAAACACTTTGAGCTGACTTTACAAGATCACGTGTCATGTACTTACACTAAGAAATCAAGACTTATAGGCTTAAGTTACACACATCATTATAAGACAATAAAATGATATATATTTAAAAAAAGTAAAATAAAAAATAAATAAATAAAATTAGTCTGGTAATTATTACAAACTTACTTGTGTGATTTGGTAAAAGAGAATTTAAGGTTCTGCGCACATAACCAAAGCTGGACCAAGGTCACATATAAAATGCATATTTATGGAATGTAGAAGCTGTGAAAGGACTTAATTTAACTGATATGGTTCACCTTGAAAATAATTCAACTTCAAGACTAAAAAGAAACCAACTAAGTATTCAAAGCGCAATAGTTAATTAGCAGTGGCGGTCGCCTGCTCCTGATTGGCTCAGCTCTTCACTGGTCACGTAATTCTTGAATGGAAAACTCCAATCAGAATCAACGTCACCGTGGCGTCGTGTGACCGCCTGAACAGAGTCTTTGAATGTAGGCCCTCTGCGCTCATTTGGTCAATAACTATTTGCTTTGTCTTTCAGGTAAAAACTTTAAAAACACTAAAAACTCACAAAGATAGGATAGAATCGCTTTCTTAAATGGTCAAACATCAATATGCAGGATAAACAGATCATGTTTAGTCGGGTCTTCTATTACAGTCATGTATGTAAAGAAGGATGATATTTGCTCACTGACTCTGGTAACTAAACTCGCTATCGTTCTGCTCCGCTGCTTCTACCGCGTCCACACGTTGTCTCTACTGCCCCCTGGGGAAAGGTTGGGCCTGTAATAGCAGGTCAATTTTATTGTAGCAAATACAGCAACAAAGGGCTTTACAGAACATACATCAATTATTTCACAATGTGAAAATCAATTCGGTGCTCAAAGGTTGCAGTTCTGTGAAGGCAGTTTTGATCTGACTGGAAATTTGATTTTTGTAGTAAATATTTGGAGGTGTGAATATGATATTTACCATAAATATTACAAAAGTTAACAACATCCCAAAGAAAACATCCTTATCTGTTCAAGAATATTGACATTTCTTTGATGAAAAAAAATGGACATATCTCTCCAGAATATTTTGGGTATAATTACAATCCCAAAAGAGATGAACAAGCTTTTCTTCATTATTTTTACAGAAAGTACAGATAGGGTCCAAATCCCATTTATATATCTTCATCAAAAATGCTTTAAGAGGATAAATATGAATAATTCTGGAAAAACTTCTCTGAATTTTTTGTCAAGTATGTTTTTTAGGAGCAACCAAGTCCACTTCCAATTTATATTTTCAAAAATGTCGGACCAATGAAATATACAAGTTGGTGAAAAAACAAACATCTCTAAATAGAATATTTCTTAACATTTTGTTGGTTGTTTTTGTACTTATAAAAGGACCATCATAATCAATAAAAATGGAGATTGGATCAAAATTTGGCAAGGAGTGAATTTGACCTGGAAGTAAAGATGATAAAAGCTTTAATGACCCACTGGGGATTGCGTCAAACACAACAGCATATTCTTTAGGAGTAACAGGAAATTGGAAAAGTAACATAAAGTCAGAATAACACAATAAATTACCATTTGAATGTGGTAATTGGCTTCCATGTAAATTCCCCTATCAAACAATTTTCTACAAAAGATTGTCTTATTTTTGTATTAATGTCTTCATTACTCCAGATATAATATACATGAGGAGAAAAATTGTGTTTGTACAAAAGTGAAATTGTGTTTGTACAGCATTTGTTTATAAAATGTAGATAATTTTATGGTTATTTTGTATTTTGTAATTGCATCTAAGATTAAAGTGTAATCCTCCACTTTTGTCAAAGTTGTAAATGGGAATAGCATTCTGGAAAGAGTTTGGATTTTTTAGAACATTTTTTAGATATTTAAATTTGAATGAATTGTTTTAAGATGTGCAGTCAAGAGCTTCAATTCCACCTTTTTCAACTTTATTCATTTTAATATTTTTTTTGATGAGATGTCATTTCTTTTTCCATGTAAAGTTAAAGTTTATTTTATTAATGTTGGTACTGATCTGTTTGGGAACATCAAGAGCAAGGGCCCAATAAACGAGTCTAGACCAGTTATATAATTTGTATAATTAAGCCTTCAGCTTTGACTAATAATGATCGTTCTAAAAGACAGAGATCTCGCTGAAGCAATTGATTAAATATTTCTTCAACTCATTTAATTATGGGGTTGAAATTTTCTATTGATTTTTATTTTGATCTTTCATTATTGTGATTCCAAGATATTTAACTCTGTCTTTTATAGGAATGTTGAGGAATGTACCTTTTAAATGAGATTTAATGGAAAGTAGTTCACATCTGTTTAGATTTAGAGTCAAACCAGAAGCTTTGGACCAGATGTTGATGGTTTCAATGGAGTTTTTTATTTCACATTTATTCTGTAAATAAAGTGCAGTGTCATCAGCGAGTTGGGAAATTACAATATTTCTGTTTGCAACATTAATCCCTGTTATTTTTTCCTTTATTTTAACTGAAAGCATTTGCATGACCAGAATAAATAAATACCGGAAGACTCGTATCGATTCTGCTCCGCTGCTCCCCACAACAACCCGACACTTTGTATGCTCTTCTTCTTCCTCCCAGCGTACACACGTTGCTCTCTACTGCCCCCTAGGGAAAGGCTGGGCCTGTAATTGCAGGTCATTGTCTTACTGACTGCTTTAACTGTAGATCATCTGCGATAATTTAGTCATTTTGTCTTTTCTTTGTCGTGTCAATATTTGTAAAAGCAAAAAAACTAAATATTCTACAAGCTCATATAATGTATATGTGGTATCCTAGTGGACAATTTAATAAATAAACCAAGATTGTGAACAGAGCTTAAAACAAGCGTAAAAACTGACAATCATTAAAAAGGAGAATAATTCAAAGCAGTCATATTCAGTCCTTAACGGCAAAGTCAATAAGTTTATAACATAGACTCTTAGCTGGCCCAGAGGGGCGTGGTCCACTCCCGCTCCTCCACGGAGACCAGATGGTCTCCATGGTGACCAGTCCTCCCGTCTCTCGGCCTCCGGTCCGCGTCCGCCGTCGTGCAACTCCTGCAACTTTTTTTCCTTTAATTTTTTTTTTTTTTGTCTTTTTTTTTCACCATCATATACAACAAACATGTACATCAGATGTACACAAACTTGAAAACTTGAAGAAGCCGATCCAGGTAGCTTCCATAAACACAAAGAGGACGAAAGAAAGAAAGAAAAACACACATATAAAAACAATTGTTCATCACATTACGAGTTTGTTACCAGAGTCAAGTGAGCAAATATCATCCTCCTTTACATACATGACTGTAAATAAAGACCCGGACTAAACATGATCTGTTTATCCTGCATATTGATGTTTTTTCCATTTAAGAAAGGATAACCTATCCTATCTTTAAGGTTGTTAGGGTTTTTAAAGTTTAAAACGGAAAGACAAAGCAAATAGTTAGTGACCAAATGAGCGCAGAGGGCCTACATTCAAAGACTCTGTTCAGGCGGTCATTGACGCATAATCGGTGACGTTGATTCTGCATTGGAGTTTTCCATTCAAGAATTACGTGACCAGTGAACAGCTGAGCCAATCAGGAGCAGGCGACCGCCCACAGCTCACTCACTATAACATTTGAATACTTAGTTGGTTCCTTATTATTGTTAAACACTTTGAACGACTTTACAAGATCACGTGTCATGTACTTACACTAAGAAATCAAGACTTATAGGCTTAAGTTACACACATCATTATAAGACAATAAAATGATATATATTTTTAAAAAAGTAAAATAAAAATAAATAAATAAAATTAGCCTGGTAATTATTACAAACTTACTTGTGTGATTTGGTAAAAAGAGAATTAAGGTTCTGCGCACATAACCAAAGCTGGACCAAAGGTCACATATAAAATGCATATTTATGGAATGTAGAAGCTGTGAAGGACTTAATTTAACTGAGATGAGTCACCTTGAAAATAATTCAACTTCAAGACTAAAAAGAAACCAACTAAGTATTCAAACGCAATAGTTAATTAGCAGTGGGCGGTCGCCTGCTCCTGATTGGCTCAGCTCTTCACTGGTCACGTAATTCTTGAATGGAAAACTCCAATCCAGAATCAACGTCACCGATTGGCGTCATTGACCGCCTGAACAGAGTCTTTGAATGTAGGCCCTCTGCGCTCATTTGGTCACTAACTATTTGCTTTGTCTTTCAGGTAAAAACTTTAAAAACACTAAAAACCTTAAAGATAGGATAGGTTATCCTTTCTTAAATGGTCAAACATCGATATGCAGGATAAACAGATCATGTTTAGTCCGGGTCTTTATTTACAGTCATGTATGTAAAGGAGGATGATATTTGCTCACTTGACTCTGGTAACAAACTCGTATCGGTTCTGCTCCGCTGCTTCTCACCGCGTCCACACGTTGCTCTCTACTGCCCCCTCGGGAAAGGTTGGGCCTGTAATAGCAGGTCAATTTTATTGTAAAAAAAAAAAAAAAAAAAGCAAATACAGCAACAAAGGGCTTTACAGAACATACATCAATTATTTCACAATGTGAAAATCAATTCGGTGCTCAAAGGTTGCAGTTCTGTGAAGGCAGTTTTGATCTGACTGGAAATTTGATTTTTGTAGTAAATATTTGGAGGTGTGAATATGATATTTACCATAAATATTACAAAAGTTAACAACATCCCAAAGAAAACATCCTTATCTGTTCAAGAATATTGACATTTCTTTGATGAAAAAAAATGGACATATCTCTCCAGAATATTTTGGTATAATTACAATCCCAAAAGAGATGAACAAGCTTTTCTTCATTATTTTTACAGAAAGTACAGATAGGGTCCAAATCCCATTTATATATCTTCATCAAAAATGCTTTAAGAGGATAAATATGAATAATTCTGGAAAAACTTCTCTGAATTTTTTTGTCAAGTATGTTTTTTAGGAGCAACCAAGTCCACTTCCAATTTATATTTTCAAAAATGTTGGACCAATGAAAATATACAAGTTGGTGAAAAAAACAAACATCTCTAAATAGAATATTTCTTAACATTTTGTTGGTTGTTTTCGTACTTATAAAAGGACCATCATAATCAATAAAAATGGAGATTGGATCAAAATTTGGCAAGGAGTGAATTTGACCTGGAAGTAAAGATGATAAAAGCTTTAATGACCCACTGGGGATTGCGTCAAACACAACAGCATATTCTTTAGGAGTAACAGGAAATTGGAAAAGTAACATAAAGTCAGAATAACACAATAAATTACCATTTGAATGTGGTAGTGGCTTCCATGCAAATTCCCGATCAAAATAACACCAGAAAGGGAATAGAAAAATTATCAAACATTTTCTACAAAAGATTGTCTTATTTTTGTATTAATGTCTTCATTACTCCAGATATAATATACATGAGGAGAAAAATTGTGTTTGTACAAAAGTGAAATTGTGTTTGTACAGCATTTGTTTATAAAATGTAGATAATTTTATGGTTATTTTGTATTTTGTAATTGCATCTAAGATTAAAGTGTAATCCTCCACTTTTGTCAAAGTTGTAAATGGGAATAGCATTCTGGAAAGAGTTTGAATTTTTTTAGAACATTTTTTAGATATTTAAATTTGAATGAATTGTTTTAAGATGTGCAGTCAAGAGCTTCAATTCCACCTTTTTCAACTTTATTCATTTTAATATTTTTGGTACTGATCTGTTTGGGAACATCAATTTTTTTTGATGAGATGTCATTTCTTTTTCCATGTAAAGTTAAAGTTTATTTTATTAATGTTGGTACTGATCTGTTTGGGAACATCAAGAGCAAGGGCCCAATAAACGAGTCTAGACCAGTTATATAATTTGTATAATTAAGCCTTCAGCTTTGACTAATAATGATCGTTCTAAAAGACAGAGATCTCGCTGAAGCAATTGATTAAATATTTCTTCAACTCATTTAATTATGGGGTTGAAATTTTCTATTGATTTTTATTTTGATCTTTCATTATTGTGATTCCAAGATATTTAACTCTGTCTTTTATAGGAATGTTGAGGAATGTACCTTTTAAATGAGATTTAATGGAAAGTAGTTCACATCTGTTTAGATTTAGAGTCAAACCAGAAGCTTTGGACCAGATGTTGATGGTTTCAATGGAGTTTTTTATTTCACATTTATTCTGTAAATAAAGTGCAGTGTCATCAGCGAGTTGGGAAATTACAATATTTCTGTTTGCAACATTAATCCCTGTTATTTTTGTCCTTTATTTTAACTGAAAGCATTTGCATGACCAGAATAAATAAATACCGGAAGACTCGTATCGATTCTGCTCCGCTGCTCCCCACAACAACCCGACACTTTGTATGCTCTTCTTCTTCCTCCCAGCGTACACACGTTGCTCTCTACTGCCCCCTAGGGAAAGGCTGGGCCTGTAATTGCAGGTCATTGTCTTACTGACTGCTTTAACTGTAGATCATCTGCGATAATTTAGTCATTTTGTCTTTTCTTTGTCGTGTCAATATTTGTAAAAGCAAAAAAACTAAATATTCTACAAGCTCATATGACGTATATAGTGGTACCACGGTGGTCAATTTAATAAATAAACTGCAGGGATTGTGAACAGAGTCTTAAAACAAGCCGGTAAAAACTGACAATTCATTAAAAAGGAGAATAATTCAAAGCAGTCATATTCAGTCCTTAACGGCAAAGTCAATAAGTTTATAACATAGACTCTTAGCTGGCCCAGAGGGGCGTGGTCCACTCCCGCTCCTCCACGGAGACCAGATGGTCTCCATGGTGACCAGTCCTCCCGTCTCTCGGCCTCCGGTCCGCGTCCGCCGTCGTGCAACTCCTGCAACTTTTTTTCCTTTAATTTTTTTTTTTTTTTTGTCTTTTTTTTCACCATTATATACAACAAACATGTACATCAGATGTACACAAACTTGAAAACTTGAAGAAGCCGATCCAGGTAGCTTCCATAAACACAAAGAGGATGAAAGAAAGAAAGAAAAAACACACATATAAAAACAATTGTTCATCACATTACGAGTTTGTTACCAGAGTCAAGTGAGCAAATATCATCCTCCTTTACATACATGACTGTAAATAAAGACCCGGACTAAACATGATCTGTTTATCCTGCATATTGATGTTTTTCCATTTAAGAAAGGATAACCTATCCTATCTTTAAGGTTTTTAGTGTTTTTAAAGTTTTTACCTGAAAGACAAAGCAAATAGTTAGTGACCAAATGAGCGCAGAGGGCCTACATTCAAAGACTCTGTTCAGGCGGTCATTGACGCCAATCGGTGACGTTGATTCTGCATTGGAGTTTTCCATTCAAGAATTACGTGACCAGTGAACAGCTGAGCCAATCAGGAGCAGGCGACCGCCCACAGCTCACTCACTATAACATTTGAATACTTAGTTGGTTCCTTTTTTTTTATTATTATTGTTAAACACTTTGAACGACTTTACAAGATCACGTGTCATGTACTTACACTAAGAAATCAAGACTTATAGGCTTAAGTTACACACATCATAATAAGACAATAAAATGATATATATTTTTTTTTTAAAAAAAGTAAAATAAAAATAAATAAATAAAATTAGCCTGGTAATTATTACAAACTTACTTGTGTGATTTGGTAAAAAGAGAATTAAGGTTCTGCGCACATAACCAAAGCTGGACCAAAGGTCACATATAAAATGCATATTTATGGAATGTAGAAGCTGTGAAGGACTTAATTTAACTGAGATGAGTCACCTTGAAAATAATTCAACTTCAAGACTAAAAAGAAACCAACTAAGTATTCAAACGCAATAGTTAATTAGCAGTGGGCGGTCGCCTGCTCCTGATTGGCTCAGCTCTTCACTGGTCACGTAATTCTTGAATGGAAAACTCCAATCCAGAATCAACGTCACCCGATTGGCGTCATTGACCGCCTGAACAGAGTCTTTGAATGTAGGCCCTCTGCGCTCATTTGGTCACTAACTATTTGCTTTGTCTTTCAGGTAAAAACTTTAAAAACACTAAAAACCTTAAAGATAGGATAGGTTATCCTTTCTTAAATGGTCAAACATCGATATGCAGGATAAACAGATCATGTTTAGTCCGGGTCTTTATTTACAGTCATGTATGTAAAGGAGGATGATATTTGCTCACTTGACTCTGGTAACAAACTCGTATCGGTTCTGCTCCGCTGCTTCTCACCGCGTCCACACGTTGCTCTCTACTGCCCCCTGGGGAAAGGTTGGGCCTGTAATAGCAGGTCAATTTTATTGTAAAAAAAAAAAAAAAAAGCAAATACAGCAACAAAGGGCTTTACAGAACATACATCAATTATTTCACAATGTGAAAATCAAATTCGGTGCTCAAAGGTTGCAGTTCTGTGAAGGCAGTTTTGATCTGACTGGAAATTTGATTTTTGTAGTAAATATTTGGAGGTGTGAATATGATATTTACCATAAATATTACAAAAGTTAACAACATCCCAAAGAAAACATCCTTATCTGTTCAAGAATATTGACATTTCTTTGATGAAAAAAAATGGACATATCTCTCCAGAATATTTTGGTATAATTACAATCCCAAAAGAGATGAACAAGCTTTTCTTCATTATTTTTACAGAAAGTACAGATAGGGTCCAAATCCCATTTATATATCTTCATCAAAAATGCTTTAAGAGGATAAATATGAATAATTCTGGAAAAACTTCTCTGAATTTTTTGTCAAGTATGTTTTTTAGGAGCAACCAAGTCCACTTCCAATTTATATTTTCAAAAATGTCGGACCAATGAAAATATACAAGTTGGTGAAAAAACAAACATCTCTAAATAGAATATTTCTTAACATTTTGTTGGTTGTTTTTGTACTTATAAAAGGACCATCATAATCAATAAAAATGGAGATTGGATCAAAATTTGGCAAGGAGTGAATTTGACCTGGAAGTAAAGATGATAAAAGCTTTAATGACCCACTGGGGATTGCGTCAAACACAACAGCATATTCTTTAGGAGTAACAGGAAATTGGAAAAGTAACATAAAGTCAGAATAACACAATAAATTACCATTTGAATGTGGTAATTGGCTTCCATGTAAATTCCCCGATCAAACCATTTTCTACAAAACATTGTCTTATTTTTGTATTAATGGCTTCATTATTCCAGATATAATATACATGAGGAGAAAAATTGTGTTTGTACAAAAGTGAAATTGTGTTTGTACAGCATTTGTTTATAAAATGTAGATAATTTTATGGTTATTTTGTATTTTGTAATTGCATCTAAGATTAAAGTGTAATCCTCCACTTTTGTCAAAGTTGTAAATGGGAATAGCATTCTGGAAAGAGTTTGGATTTTTTAGAACATTTTTTAGATATTTAAATTTGAATGAATTGTTTTAAGATGTGCAGTCAAGAGCTTCAATTCCACCTTTTTCAACTTTATTCATTTTAATATTTTTTTTTGATGAGATGTCATTTCTTTTTCCATGTAAAGTTAAAGTTTATTTTATTAATGTTGGTACTGATCTGTTTGGGAACATCAAGAGCAAGGGCCCAATAAACGAGTCTAGACCAGTTATATAATTTGTATAATTAAGCCTTCAGCTTTGACTAATAATGATCGTTCTAAAAGACAGAGATCTCGCTGAAGCAATTGATTAAATATTTCTTCAACTCATTTAATTATGGGGTTGAAATTTTCTATTGATTTTTATTTTGATCTTTCATTATTGTGATTCCAAGATATTTAACTCTGTCTTTTATAGGAATGTTGAGGAATGTACCTTTTAAATGAGATTTAATGGAAAGTAGTTCACATCTGTTTAGATTTAGAGTCAAACCAGAAGCTTTGGACCAGATGTTGATGGTTTCAATGGAGTTTTTTATTTCACATTTATTCTGTAAATAAAGTGCAGTGTCATCAGCGAGTTGGGAAATTACAATATTTCTGTTTGCAACATTAATCCCTGTTATTTTTGTCCTTTATTTTTAACTGAAAGCATTTGCATGACCAGAATAAATAAATACCGGAAGACTCGTATCGATTCTGCTCCGCTGCTCCCCACAACAACCCGACACTTTGTATGCTCTTCTTCTTCCTCCCAGCGTACACACGTTGCTCTCTACTGCCCCCTAGGGAAAGGCTGGGCCTGTAATTGCAGGTCATTGTCTTACTGACTGCTTTAACTGTAGATCATCTGCGATAATTTAGTCATTTTGTCTTTTCTTTGTCGTGTCAATATTTGTAAAAGCAAAAAAAACTAAATATTCTACAAGCTCATATGACGTATATAGTGGTACCACGGTGGTCAATTTAATAAATAAACTGCAGGGATTGTGAACAGAGTCTTAAAACAAGCCGGTAAAAACTGACAATTCATTAAAAAGGAGAATAATTCAAAGCAGTCATATTCAGTCCTTAACGGCAAAGTCAATAAGTTTATAACATAGACTCTTAGCTGGCCCAGAGGGGCGTGGTCCACTCCCGCTCCTCCACGGAGACCAGATGGTCTCCATGGTGACCAGTCCTCCCGTCTCTCGGCCTCCGGTCCGCGTCCGCCGTCGTGCAACTCCTGCAACTTTTTTTCCTTTAATTTTTTTTTTTTTTTTGTCTTTTTTTTTCACCATTATATACAACAAACATGTACATCAGATGTACACAAACTTGAAAACTTGAAGAAGCCGATCCAGGTAGCTTCCATAAACACAAAGAGGATGAAAGAAAGAAAGAAAAACACACATATAAAAACAATTGTTCATCACATTACGAGTTTGTTACCAGAGTCAAGTGAGCAAATATCATCCTCCTTTACATACATGACTGTAAATAAAGACCCGGACTAAACATGATCTGTTTATCCTGCATATTGATGTTTTTCCATTTAAGAAAGGATAACCTATCCTATCTTTAAGGTTTTTAGTGTTTTTAAAGTTTTTACCTGAAAGACAAAGCAAATAGTTAGTGACCAAATGAGCGCAGAGGGCCTACATTCAAAGACTCTGTTCAGGCGGTCATTGACGCCAATCGGTGACGTTGATTCTGCATTGGAGTTTTCCATTCAAGAATTACGTGACCAGTGAACAGCTGAGCCAATCAGGAGCAGGCGACCGCCCACAGCTCACTCACTATAACATTTGAATACTTAGTTGGTTCCTTTTTTTTTATTATTATTGTTAAACACTTTGAACGACTTTACAAGATCACGTGTCATGTACTTACACTAAGAAATCAAGACTTATAGGCTTAAGTTACACACATCATAATAAGACAATAAAATGATATATATTTTTTTAAAAAAAGTAAAATAAAAATAAATAAATAAAATTAGCCTGGTAATTATTACAAACTTACTTGTGTGATTTGGTAAAAAGAGAATTAAGGTTCTGCGCACATAACCAAAGCTGGACCAAAGGTCACATATAAAATGCATATTTATGGAATGTAGAAGCTGTGAAGGACTTAATTTAACTGAGATGAGTCACCTTGAAAATAATTCAACTTCAAGACTAAAAAGAAACCAACTAAGTATTCAAACGCAATAGTTAATTAGCAGTGGGCGGTCGCCAGCTCCTGATTGGCTCAGCTCTTCACTGGTCACGTAATTCTTGAATGGAAAACTCCAATCCAGAATCAACGTCACCGATTGGCGTCATTGACCGCCTGAACAGAGTCTTTGAATGTAGGCCCTCTGCGCTCATTTGGTCACTAACTATTTGCTTTGTCTTTCAGGTAAAAACTTTAAAAACACTAAAAACCTTAAAGATAGGATAGGTTATCCTTTCTTAAATGGTCAAACATCGATATGCAGGATAAACAGATCATGTTTAGTCCGGATCTTTATTTACAGTCATGTATGTAAAGGAGGATGATATTTGCTCACTTGACTCTGGTAACAAACTCGTATCGGTTCTGCTCCGCTGCTTCTCACCGCGTCCACACGTTGCTCTCTACTGCCCCCTCGGGAAAGGTTGGGCCTGTAATAGCAGGTCAATTTTATTGTAAAAAAAAAAAAAAAAGCAAATACAGCAACAAAGGGCTTTACAGAACATACATCAATTATTTCACAATGTGAAAATCAAATCGATGCTCAAAGGTTGCAGTTCTGTGAAGGCAGTTTTGATCTGACTGGAAATTTGATTTTTGTAGTAAATATTTGGAGGTGTGAATATGATATTTACCATAAATATTACAAAAGTTAACAACATCCCAAAGAAAACATCCTTATCTGTTCAAGAATATTGACATTTCTTTGATGAAAAAAAATGGACATATCTCTCCAGAATATTTTGGTATAATTACAATCCCAAAAGAGATGAACAAGCTTTTCTTCATTATTTTTACAGAAAGTACAGATAGGGTCCAAATCCCATTTATATATCTTCATCAAAAATGCTTTAAGAGGATAAATATGAATAATTCTGGAAAAACTTCTCTGAATTTTTTGTCAAGTATGTTTTTTAGGAGCAACCAAGTCCACTTCCAATTTATATTTTCAAAAATGTCGGACCAATGAAATATACAAGTTGGTGAAAAAACAAACATCTCTAAATAGAATATTTCTTAACATTTTGTTGGTTGTTTTTGTACTTATAAAAGGACCATCATAATCAATAAAAATGGAGATTGGATCAAAATTTGGCAAGGAGTGAATTTGACCTGGAAGTAAAGATGATAAAAGCTTTAATGACCCACTGGGGATTGCGTCAAACACAACAGCATATTCTTTAGGAGTAACAGGAAATTGGAAAAGTAACATAAAGTCAGAATAACACAATAAATTACCATTTGAATGTGGTAATTGGCTTCCATGTAAATTCCCCTATCAAACAATTTTCTACAAAAGATTGTCTTATTTTTGTATTAATGTCTTCATTACTCCAGATATAATATACATGAGGAGAAAAATTGTGTTTGTACAAAAGTGAAATTGTGTTTGTACAGCATTTGTTTATAAAATGTAGATAATTTTATGGTTATTTTGTATTTTGTAATTGCATCTAAGATTAAAGTGTAATCCTCCACTTTTGTCAAAGTTGTAAATGGGAATAGCATTCTGGAAAGAGTTTGGATTTTTTAGAACATTTTTTAGATATTTAAATTTGAATGAATTGTTTTAAGATGTGCAGTCAAGAGCTTCAATTCCACCTTTTTCAACTTTATTCATTTTAATATTTTTTTTGATGAGATGTCATTTCTTTTTCCATGTAAAGTTAAAGTTTATTTTATTAATGTTGGTACTGATCTGTTTGGGAACATCAAGAGCAAGGGCCCAATAAACGAGTCTAGACCAGTTATATAATTTGTATAATTAAGCCTTCAGCTTTGACTAATAATGATCGTTCTAAAAGACAGAGATCTCGCTGAAGCAATTGATTAAATATTTCTTCAACTCATTTAATTATGGGGTTGAAATTTTCTATTGATTTTTATTTTGATCTTTCATTATTGTGATTCCAAGATATTTAACTCTGTCTTTTATAGGAATGTTGAGGAATGTACCTTTTAAATGAGATTTAATGGAAAGTAGTTCACATCTGTTTAGATTTAGAGTCAAACCAGAAGCTTTGGACCAGATGTTGATGGTTTCAATGGAGTTTTTTATTTCACATTTATTCTGTAAATAAAGTGCAGTGTCATCAGCGAGTTGGGAAATTACAATATTTCTGTTTGCAACATTAATCCCTGTTATTTTTTCCTTTATTTTAACTGAAAGCATTTGCATGACCAGAATAAATAAATACCGGAAGACTCGTATCGATTCTGCTCCGCTGCTCCCCACAACAACCCGACACTTTGTATGCTCTTCTTCTTCCTCCCAGCGTACACACGTTGCTCTCTACTGCCCCCTAGGGAAAGGCTGGGCCTGTAATTGCAGGTCATTGTCTTACTGACTGCTTTAACTGTAGATCATCTGCGATAATTTAGTCATTTTGTCTTTTCTTTGTCGTGTCAATATTTGTAAAAGCAAAAAAACTAAATATTCTACAAGCTCATATGACGTATATAGTGGTACCACGGTGGTCAATTTAATAAATAAACTGCAGGGATTGTGAACAGAGTCTTAAAACAAGCCGGTAAAAACTGACAATTCATTAAAAGGAGAATAATTCAAAGCAGTCATATTCAGTCCTTAACGGCAAAGTCAATAAGTTTATAACATAGACTCTTAGCTGGCCCAGAGGGGCGTGGTCCACTCCCGCTCCTCCACGGAGACCAGATGGTCTCCATGGTGACCAGTCCTCCCGTCTCTCGGCCTCCGGTCCGCGTCCGCCGTCGTGCAACTCCTGCAACTTTTTTTCCTTTAATTTTTTTTTTTTTTGTCTTTTTTTTTCACCATCATATACAACAAACATGTACATCAGATGTACACAAACTTGAAAACTTGAAGAAGCCGATCCAGGTAGCTTCCATAAACACAAAGAGGACGAAAGAAAGAAAGAAAAACACACATATAAAAACAATTGTTCATCACATTACGAGTTTGTTACCAGAGTCAAGTGAGCAAATATCATCCTCCTTTACATACATGACTGTAAATAAAGACCCGGACTAAACATGATCTGTTTATCCTGCATATTGATGTTTTTCCATTTAAGAAAGGATAACCTATCCTATCTTTAAGGTTTTTAGTGTTTTTAAAGTTTTTACCTGAAAGACAAAGCAAATAGTTAGTGACCAAATGAGCGCAGAGGGCCTACATTCAAAGACTCTGTTCAGGCGGTCATTGACGCCAATCGGTGACGTTGATTCTGCATTGGAGTTTTCCATTCAAGAATTACGTGACCAGTGAACAGCTGAGCCAATCAGGAGCAGGCGACCGCCCACAGCTCACTCACTATAACATTTGAATACTTAGTTGGTTCCTTTTTTTTTTTTCATTGTTAAACACTTTGAACGACTTTACAAGATCACGTGTCATGTACTTATACTAAGAAATCAAGACTTATAGGCTTAAGTTACACACATCATTATAAGACAATAAAATGATATATATTTAAAAAAAAAAAAAAAGTAAAATAAAAATAAATAAATAAAATTAGCCTGGTAATTATTACAAACTTACTTGTGTGATTTGGTAAAAAGAGAATTAAGGTTCTGCGCACATAACCAAAGCTGGACCAAAGGTCACATATAAAATGCATATTTATGGAATGTAGAAGCTGTGAAGGACTTAATTTAACTGAGATGGGTCACCTTGAAAATAATTCAACTTCAAGACTAAAAAGAAACCAACTAAGTATTCAAACGCAATAGTTAATTAGCAGTGGGCGGTCGCCTGCTCCTGATTGGCTCAGCTCTTCACTGGTCACGTAATTCTTGAATGGAAAACTCCAATCCAGAATCAACGTCACCGATTGGCGTCATTGACCGCCTGAACAGAGTCTTTGAATGTAGGCCCTCTGCGCTCATTTGGTCACTAACTATTTGCTTTGTCTTTCAGGTAAAAACTTTAAAAACACTAAAAACCTTAAAGATAGGATAGGTTATCCTTTCTTAAATGGTCAAACATCGATATGCAGGATAAACAGATCATGTTTAGTCCGGATCTTTATTTACAGTCATGTATGTAAAGGAGGATGATATTTGCTCACTTGACTCTGGTAACAAACTCGTATCGGTTCTGCTCCGCTGCTTCTCACCGCGTCCACACGTTGCTCTCTACTGCCCCCTCGGGAAAGGTTGGGCCTGTAATAGCAGGTCAATTTTATTGTAAAAAAAAAAAAAAAAGCAAATACAGCAACAAAGGGCTTTACAGAACATACATCAATTATTTCACAATGTGAAAATCAATTCGGTGCTCAAAGGTTGCAGTTCTGTGAAGGCAGTTTTGATCTGACTGGAAATTTGTTTTTTGTAGTAAATATTTGGAGGTGTGAATATGATATTTACCATAAATATTACAAAAGTTAACAACATCCCAAACAAAACATCCTTATCTGTTCAAGAATATTGACATTTCTTTGATGAAAAAAAATGGACATATCTCTCCAGAATATTTTGGTATAATTACAATCCCAAAAGAGATGAACAAGCTTTTCTTCATTATTTTTACAGAAAGTACAGATAGGGTCCAAATCCCATTTATATCTCTTCATCAAAAATGCTTTAAGAGGATAAATATGAATAATTCTGGAAAAACTTCTCTGAATTTTTTGTTCAGTATGTTTTCTAGGAGCAACCAAGTCCACTTCCAATTTATATTTTCAAAAATGTTGGACCAATAAAATATACAAGTTGGTGAAAAAACAAACATCTCTAAATAGAATATTTCTTAACATTTTGTTGGTTGTTTTCGTACTTATAAAAGGACCATCATAATCAATAAAAATGGAGTTTGGATCAAAATTTGGCAAGGAGTGAATTTGACCTGGAAGTAAAGATGATAAAAGCTTTAATGACCCACTGGGGATTGCGTCAAACACAACAGCATATTCTTTAGGAGTAACAGGAAATTGGAAAAGTAACATAAAGTCAGAATAAGACAATAAATTACCATTTGAATGTGGTAATTGGCTTCCATGTAAATTCCCCGATCAAACCATTTTCTACAAAAGATTGTCTTATTTTTGTATTAATGGCTTCATTATTCCAGATATAATATACATGAGGAGAAAAATTGTGTTTGTACAAAAGTGAAATTGTGTTTGTACAGCATTTGTTTATAAAATGTAGATAATTTTATGGTTACTTTCGATTTTGTAATTGCATCTAAGATTAAAGTGTAATCCTCCACTTTTGTCAAAGTTGTAAATGGGAATAGCATTCTGGAAAGAGTTTGAATTTTTTTAGAACATTTTTTAGATATTTAAATTTGAATGAATTGTTTTAAGATGTGCAGTCAAGAGCTTCAATTCCACCTTATTCAACTTTATTCATTTGAATTTTTTTTTTTGATGAGATGTCATTTCTTTTTCCATGTAAAGTTAAAGTTTATTTTATTAATGTTGGTACTGATCTGTTTGGGAACATCAAGAGCAAGGGCCCAATAAACGAGTCTAGACCAGTTATATAATTTGTATAATTAAGCCTTCAGCTTTGACTAATAATGATCGTTCTAAAAGACAGAGATCTCGCTGAAGCAATTGATTAAATATTTCTTCAACTCATTTAATTATGGGGTTGAAATTTTCTATTGATTTTTATTTTGATCTTTCATTATTGTGATTCCAAGATATTTAACTCTGTCTTTTATAGGAATGTTGAGGAATGTACCTTTTAAATGAGATTTAATGGAAAGTAGTTCACATCTGTTTAGATTTAGAGTCAAACCAGAAGCTTTGGACCAGATGTTGATGGTTTCAATGGAGTTTTTTATTTCACATTTATTCTGTAAATAAAGTGCAGTGTCATCAGCGAGTTGGGAAATTACAATATTTCTGTTTGCAACATTAATCCCTGTTATTTTTTCCTTTATTTTAACTGAAAGCATTTGCATGACCAGAATAAATAAATACCGGAAGACTCGTATCGATTCTGCTCCGCTGCTCCCCACAACAACCCGACACTTTGTATGCTCTTCTTCTTCCTCCCAGCGTCCACACGTTGCTCTCTACTGCCCCCCTAGGGAAAGGCTGGGCCTGTAATTGCAGGTCATTGTCTTACTGACTGCTTTAACTGTAGATCATCTGCGATAATTTAGTCATTTTGTCTTTTCTTTGTCGTGTCAATATTTGTAAAAGCAAAAAAACTAAATATTCTACAAGCTCATATGACGTATATAGTGGTACCACGGTGGTCAATTTAATAAATAAACTGCAGGGATTGTGAACAGAGTCTTAAAACAAGCCGGTAAAAACTGACAATTCATTAAAAAGGAGAATAATTCAAAGCAGTCATATTCAGTCCTTAACGGCAAAGTCAATAAGTTTATAACATAGACTCTTAGCTGGCCCAGAGGGGCGTGGTCCACTCCCGCTCCTCCACGGAGACCAGATGGTCTCCATGGTGACCAGTCCTCCCGTCTCTCGGCCTCCGGTCCGCGTCCGCCGTCGTGCAACTCCTGCAACTTTTTTTTCCTTTAATTGTCTTTTTTTTCACCATCATATACAACAAACATGTACATCAGATGTACACAAACTTGAAAACTTGAAGAAGCCGATCCAGGTAGCTTCCATAAACACAAAGAGGACGAAAGAAAGAAAGAAAAACACACATATAAAAACAATTGTTCATCACATTACGAGTTTGTTAAAAAAAAAAAAAAAAAAAAAAAAAAAAAAAAAAAAAAAAAAAAAAAAAAAAAAAAAAAAAAAAAAAAAAAAAAAAAAAAAAAAAAAAAAAAAAAAAAAAACTGTTCAGGCGGTCATTGACGCCAATCGGTGACGTTGATTCTGGATTGGAGTTTTCCATTCAAGAATTACGTGACCAGTGAACAACTGAGCCAATCAGGAGCAGGCGACCGCCCACAGCTCACTCACTATAACATTTGAATACTTAGTTGGTTCCTTTTTTTTTTTTCATTGTTAAACACTTTGAACGACTTTACAAGATCACGTGTCATGTACTTACACTAAGAAATCAAGACTTATAGGCTTAAGTTACACACATCATTATAAGACAATAAAATGATATATATCTAAAAAAAAAAAGTAAAATAAAAATAAATAAATAAAATTACCCAGACATCAAACAGAGATAGCAGAACAACGAAAACAAGCAGAAAAAGACAAAGAGCATCCATCCATCCATCCATCCATCCATCCATCCATCCATCCATCCATCCATCCATCCATCCATCCATCCATCCATCCATCCATCCATCCATCCATCCATCCATCCTCCTGTACGGGGACGCCACCACCGTTTGGCGCAACGTCAGCCATCCCGTCCTCCCAAACAGACTCCAGGAACTGTTATGGAAGGCGGCTCATGGGATCCTCCCGGTCAGAGCCGTCATGCTCTCCCGCGGCATGTCCTCAACGTCCATCTGCCCCCGACCCGGTTGTGGCGCGCAGTAGTCGCTTAGGCATCTGCTGTGGCCTGGTGAGCAGGCGCAGGCAGATACATCCCGTGGCTGTGATCCGGATGGCGGCAGCAAGACGAGAAACAACAAGGGCTGCATGTGACGCGCCAAGGACACAGCCACCGGCCTGGCTCTGCGGGTGAGGCAGGCGGGAAGGAGCACTTGGGCGGGGATCCCCGCTGGGCGCCATCACTGTTTGGACTGGACGGACGGGATGACTCCGGACTTGATATGGAGTCACCCCGGTCCTGCGCAACTTTTTACTGTGATGGCTTTTTATTCTTGTTCTTATCTGCTTTTAATTTAATTTAACCAACGAAATTGTATTTTAAAAACAAATGAAAAAGATTCTCTGTATCTCTGCTAACGGCATAGTTTTACAAGAAACTCGCTAATGAGGCTGATGAGAGTTTCTGGTCCAATCAATGGAGAGGAAAAGTTATTGAGCGCAGAGGGCCTACATTCAAAGACTGTTCAGGCGGTCAATGACGTCAATCGGTGACGTGATTCGGGGTTGGAGTATCCCATTCAAGGATGAATGGGATCACTCCAACCCCGAATCACGTCAGTCAAGACGTTGACGTGCCGTCATGACGTGACGTCATCCTTGAATGGGATACTCCAACCCCGAATCACGTCACTGCTTGACGTCATTGACCGCCTGAACAGAGTCCTTGAATGTAGGCCCTCTGCGCTCATTTGGTCAGTAACTATTTTCTTTGTCTTGCAGGTAAATACGTTAAAAATAATATAGCCATTGGAGATAGGATCCTGTCTTAAATGGCCAAATGATGGTTTTATCTTGCATCAACATGCGGGATGAAATGATCATTTTTAGTCCGTTTTTGTATAGTACGTTTTATTTTTTAGTTTGCGATAACTTTATTTTTGTTTTCGTCGGGTCAAAATTTATGATTGCAAAAAACAAAAAATATTCTACTTGTTGGATTCGGGGCTTCTTACGGCTTCACTGGTTGACCACCAGATGGCGCCAGAGGCTGTCCACCTGGAGAGTCGTATTTTTTGTTGTTTGCATTCATAAATATTGACTCGACGGAAACAAAAATAAAGTTATCGCAAACTAAAAAATAAAACGGACTATACAAAAACGGACAAAAATGATCATTTCATCCCGCATGTTGATGCAAGATAAAAGCATCATTTGGCCATTTAAGACAGGATCCTATCTCCAATGGCTATATTATTTTTAACGTATTTACCTGCAAGACAATGAAAATGGTTAATGGCCAAATGAGCGCAGAGGGCCTACATTCAAGGACTCTGTTCAGGCGGTCAGTGACGTCAATCAATGACGTGTGATTCAATTACGTATGCTATTCAAGGATGACGTCACCAATGAACAGCTGAGCCAATCGGATTTTTTTTTCTTTTTTTTTTGTCTTAACAAAGAAATTTTGATTTTAATTATTTTCAAAGCAACACATATCAGTGAAAATAATGTAATTATACACTATAGAAGCTGTTAATAATACTTATATAACATATAATGTATTATATAAGTATAATTATAAGTACTTCCATTTTAGGCCCTGTCACTAAGATTTACTGTAATTCTTTTTTTTTTTAATGTAATGACAACTTTTATAAACTGGTAGAATATTTGCTTCTTTTTTTTAAATCCAGATGTTCTGATCATATTTATGCTCGAAAATGACGTTTTTACAACCAGTGGCTGTTTGTAATAAATCTAATCAATCGACACGATATTTTCAAACAATATAAACCGTAGCCACAAAACACCGAAGCTGACAGTTAGTTTAGGTCTGAGGTTCTTTAAAGCATAACCCCATCCTGCGAATGAGATGTTGCAATCAGTTAGAAACTGAGAATATCTTGCTTTCCATTTCTGTTGAGTCAACTGTTGCAGTTGCTCAATAGTCTCGTCTCTTCATCGTCTGAGTCTCATCTTACCGACGTGTCAGACTTTGTCATTGGAGCCGTGTTTTGCAAGTCAAATGAGGCTGCTCTCTGCTCTGCTGGGACACACACGCACACACACACACACACACACACACACACACACACACACACACACACACACACACACACACACGCACATACATCTCTGGGGGACAGAATCTCAGGTATGACAGGAGGGGCAAAGCACCGGAGGACAAAAACGCACGCGTTCACTTTTTTTGCTTTCCTGGTTGCAAACTCAGCATTCAAAATAAAATAAAAAAAGAAGAAGCAGAAGAGAGAAAAGCAAACAGTTAAATCGAGAATCATTGGAAACAGCTCGAAACTGAAACAGGCTGTATGATCTTACTATAAACAACTTAAACTGTTTTTTTTTTGGTTTGTTTGTTTGTTGTTGTTTTTTGGTACAACAGTAAATTTATGTTGTTGTTGTTGTTGTTTCAATTGAGTCCAAAAGAATCTGCTTCTTTTAATAAATCCAATGTGCAAAATCTATGTCTTTGGTTTCAAACTACAATAATTCACACTTCCATCTGAAATGATTTGCTTCATTCAGATATTGCACGTCTAGTTCATTTCTAAGCATCTTAATCCAACAACAACAACAAAATCAAATCAAATCAAGGTGAAGCTGATTGGGCATCCAGAGCGGCAGGCAGTGTGTGTGGATGAGTGTTTGGGGGGATTTACCACCGAAGCGTCGCTGGAAAAGTGAAAGCAAAAGTTTAGTTTTTGTGAACGAGTGTCCAAATTGCAGGTTGCCTTTCAGACCTAATGTTGTGATCGTCCCAGCAGACGTAGTTGAGGCTGGTGTAAATCCTCAGCTGAACCCAAAGGGGGCAACTAACCCGCATGCGCAGTACGGACCGCCGACAACAGCCCGTCTCGTCTGTGAAGTTGTGTTTCTGCTCGACAACAGATCAAGCAAAGCTCGCATTTCGACGACCACGGAGTGTCCGGTTCGTGTAAATAAAAGCACGAATGGAACAAAAAAGAAATGCCAGACGAAGAATCTTTCTACAGGAAGTTCATAAAAACACAACTTTGTGAGAAATGGGTTGAGCGCGCCTCCATTTTATCATACGTGTTATCTAATAGTTTTCATCACTGTGGTTTCAAATGTTGCTGTTCATCAAGCATGTCCTCTGTATATTTCAGCTTTTTACAAAAAAGTAAATAGGCATTTTGAAATTAAAAAACAAAGCCTCATATCAATCCTCAAATATTTATTGGCTGTGTTTATTTTCACTGCTCCAATTTTTTGTGGCTTCTGCATAATTGGCTTACACTGCCATTATTATTATTATTATTATTATTATTATTATTATTATTATTATTATTATTATTATTATTATTATTATTATTATTATTATTATTCCCTTTGAAAAGAAGAAAGAAAAAGTTACTTACATCCACCCAGTAAGAATAAGACATTGTCTAAGTCAACTTATTTATGTTATATATTATGATGCTGTATTTAGACATGAGCAAGAATGAATAAACATTAAAGCTGACAGAAACACATCAATATGCTAATATTGGAACAAAATTGCCTCAAAATTGCCTCAATCTTTATAATTCAGTTGCAGTTTCTTGCTGTTGGCAGCTTGACATAAAAGTAGATTCTCTTAAATAGCTCTTTATATGTATTTTTTTTTTCTTAAATCATTCTTCCACCTATTTCATTGCCAGAGATAATTAATATCTGCCTCACATTAACCTTCTTTGCAGTGTATGTTTTCCAAAAAAAAAAAAAAAAAAAAAAACTAAGCTGGAATTTAATATACAAAATAGGCATGTATTTTTCCCTTTAACTTTAGGTTTTCTGTTTTTTGTTCAGATTATGTTTTTTTCACCATTTTCTACATATTTTTTTTTGCTTATTGTACTGTCACTTGTCTTCCAGCAATCTTGAATTTAAAAATCTTCAACTGTATTTTGTTCTCAGTTTTGTTTAACTTAACAGACTTCCAAAAAAAAAAAGAACAAACACGATCAACCCAACTCGTTTTATTTTGGAAAGCCTAGCGGAAGTTGCGCAGTGGCTTCGTTTGCTACCTTGATGACCTCCGCGGCTTTGTTTTCACAACATACCAGACTTGGCCGAATAGGAAGTGCACCGACTTCACTTCGGAGCAACTTCTGATATCTTTTTGTCCCTCTCAACCATTTCCTTCGTTGTTGTTCGCCTCTGGGAATTTGCTGCCGACGGTTTCAGGATGGTGAAAGTGTCGTTCAACACCGCTTTGGCTCAGAAAGACGTGAAGAAAGATGCTGAAACTCTGATCCCCGAGGACGAAACGGTGAGGTTGAAAATGGCTTTTCAAGCAGAACGGAGAGAGCGAAAACTAAACTGGTTTTCAGCCTGTTGGCTGTCGTCCGAAGCGCTGCGAAGTAGTTTATGCTGGTGTGTAACTTGCCGTTAAAAAACAAAAAACACAAAATGTCGTGTTTTGCGTGGCACTAAAAACGTTTAGAAATTCGGAATTCGGCCGGACGTTACTTCCTGATTTGGCTTTTAGCGTTTTATTGGACTTCAACACTAAACGGCCATTAAAGGCACATTTTATACCCTCGTCAGTTTTAGCTCCGTTTCGTTTCGCTCCCGCTCTTTAGGTACAAGGATTTGTTGCCAAAATGAAATAAACGCGTAATAATCTCCACGGTTGAACTCGACGTCGGGCTGGAGTTGGGATTTCTGTCGGTTGAAGCGCGAGCGCAGTTGAGTTTCTTTTTCCTCGCGCTCTGTTTGGGAACCAAAACTTAAATAACGCACATAACTGTTGTTTTTAAAAAACATAAATCATAAAATAAACGAAAAACAATCGCAGGAAATAAGTTTCACCTCTTCTACCACGTAGGTTTAGGTGTTTGCGTGTGCAATTTGGTTTTAAATATCGCGATATTCAAGTATTGTAAACCGCGGAATGACCTTATTTCACAAAAAACCGTGTTGAGCAAATAACTTATAGCGGTTTAAAACTAGAAATCTGCAACACTCTCAAATGAGTGTATTTCAAATTGAAATATTGACATTTTTTATTGTAATTAGTCCTTTTGAAAACCTACTTTTTCAGTCCTGCTTTATCCTGTTGCAGGGTTTTGTGGAGACCTGAGGAGAATTAGATTTAGGAGTCTTGCTTCTCCTAAGCGCATTGTTAAAAGAGATTGAACTTATAACTTTATATTCGTGGGAAGCTTTTAAAATTAGTTTTTATTATATTGACAATCAGTACAGTAGTAGCATGCGTCCCTAACCCTATTCTGACTAAACTGCTGTCTTTACAAAGTCCATCAAAGTGGTTTGATGTGTCTATAAAATAGTAGGAGTTCCTGAAGTGCTTTTAATGAATAGGACGAATGATTTAGGTATTTGAGTTCTTATGTATCGGGCCTGCATTGCTATCTTAACTGTGTCAGCACTGTAAAAGCAAACGGATAAGCAGAGGAAGTCTTTGTCATCACATCAACTCTCACTCCCTTGGACACCTCACTCTGTGTTTTGTTGTTCTGTCTAATCTCTTGACAGTTTCAGAAGGGAACGCTTTCCTTTCTACAGCTGGTGAAAAACGTGTCGGCAGTAAAAACCTGTGTGAGTTCTGGACGGTTTCCTGTAGTGGGCCGGGCTCACTCACATGTGAGTGCAGCTCCCGAGTGTGACAGTTTCTCCCGAGGTGTTCGTTTTTTTTATTTTTTTTAATTTTCAGATTCACACGTTTCGCCTTCCAAAAAACACAGCGAGGAACGCCTTTTGTGATGCAATGCTTGCAAAAGAGAAATGATTCAGCCTTTCAGAGCAGAGCGGGTTCTGCTGATTCGTGTTGAATCCGTAGGGGTAAAAGTTCTTCACAATCGCTTTTTCTCTGCCAAGTTGCCACCCTGTTGTGAAACAAAGTTGTTTTTTTCTTATTCAAGCAGAGGAAGGTTTAACTCTCTGCGTGCAAGTCGAGAGAGAGAGAGATAGAGAGCGAGAGACAGAGCAGAGTCTCAGCTCTATGCAGATAAACTGTTTGCTTGGTTGCAAAATCGGATGTGTGCGTTTGGTACAAGTCGGAGATAAAATATGAGAGACGACATTTTCTGTGCCGTCTGAAGGCGGTTTTCCAATCTGTTTCAACGACGTGGCTTTGTGGATTTTGTGGCCTGCAGTCTTGCTTCGTTTTTCGAGCTCGTTCTGTGCAACCCTTATCTTGACGAGTTTAACGTTTCCTGTTCTGGGGAACAGAGTGCGTGCAAACACAACGGGCTCTGGACTTGGCTTGGATTGTTTTGTGTCGAACTGGATAACAACAAAAGAAAAAGAAAAAAAAAGGCTGGATCTGAAATGTGTAGCTCCTTGTTATCAGCCTAATCCAACTCCTTTTATAATTATCCTAATCCTACAGCAAAACACTGCAACTGAAATGCAAAGGGCTGTTTTAAAAGATATGATGACAGTATTAAAGTGATACAAAGTGACACCAATCTGTGCTGAGCCAAACTTTAAAAAACGGGCAGCAGCTCACGGCCCAAATTTTTGGGAGTGGCCCGTAAATGTTTTTCTTATTTTTTTTTTTTCATAAATGCATATTTTGCTGACATTATACTTCATATAAGAGTCATATGAATATTCTCGGGTGTTTTAAAATGTCTTAAAATTTTTAAGTTATAATATTAAACCTTCCACCATCAGTTGGTATCATCGGTTCATATCCAATTGTGTAAAGTTTTACCTATTAATGCGTGTGACTTGTAGGCCTGCTATGATAACTAATTTTGCCGGCCGATAAATTGTCCCAGAAATGATCGCAATAAACCATAATGCTGTTGTTTTGAAACCATTTCCAAATGATATAATGGTAAAATGCAAGAACACATTCTGAACAATCAAGAAACTTAAAATTGTGATGGATATTTAACCCTGGAACTGGAAGACATTTTAAATATTCAGAATAAATAAACAAAACAACAAGTAAAACGATTTAATGACATTTCTGTAAACCAAATGGCACTTCAAAAAAAATGGTCTAGTTGAGACCAAGGCACCACACTGAAGACTTTTCTCATCTAGATTTTGGTAGAAAGAGGAAGAGAAAAGAGAGAAACAATACATTGTGCAAATAGAAGTTATCAAGCTCATTTTAATTGATTAAACTATTAAATGATTTATTGCTTATTGAGACAGCCCTAGTAATTTGCATTCGTAAAAATAATTCTTTTTTTGTGAATATGGCACCAAATGGCGTCCAGCCCAGGGGCTGACATTCTTGTAAATATGGCCCTGGATGTGTTTGTTTTTTTTTTGTTTTGTTTTTTGACCGTTTATTACTTGAAACGGTTTTGTCAATTGTTGGGATACATTATGATTTTAAGTCTTTAACTGATACTTAGAAATGGAAAAACAAGTTTCTTTAATCTCCTCAACAAACAGGGAGTTGAGAGTAAATATGACCGTGCATCTGTCAGGTTTCATTTACCACCCAGATACTTAGAGGAGCAAATTAGTCGGCCGACTCAGTTGCAAACTTGAAACATGAAAAAGCTCCAAAGAATCAGAACGTGTTCGATCATGTTAGGTGTTTCCCAGCAGGAATGATCCACTCAACAGAAGAACCTTCAAACACACATTAATGCAGGAATTTGCGGGTCATGTTTAGGGCTGGATGATACTGGTGTATGTAGCAACAACTGTAAGACTTAGAGATAAACACACAAGTAGACAGTGTTCATTAGACCTGTCACAATAACACATTTTGCTGGACGATAAATCGTCCCCTTTCTGACTGATGTAAATGATAATATTGTCGTTTTGAGACCATTTTCAAGTTAATGTATTGATAATGGCAAAGTAACACAAGGACTGATAAACTTTCATTTTGCAAATTAACTGCAAGTTCTGTTAATTATCCAGACACACAACCAAAAGCTTAAATAATATCAGTTATGATGTCTGATGACTGTTTGTTATTGCAACAATCAAACGAAACATGTATTTTCCGGTAATTATTATTCCAACTACTGATGGGAAAATTTAGATTTCCATCTGAAATATTTTTCCGAAATAAAGTTACCCCTGTCAAGCCACTCCTACATCCTTTCTACCACTTAAGCAACAAGAGTTACTAAATACATGACTTGCATACGACCTGATAGTTGATACTTACATATTTAACTAACATTTATTGCCATCCAAACTGGTTCTTTCCACATGCTTGTTGTTTTTGCTACATTTTATGATGGAGAATAATTTTAAATATTGCTGCTGCCCTGATCCTGGTTAAGTATTTAGTGAAACACATTTTAGTAGGATATCTAATTCTCAAAACAATGTAGCATTAGAACTGTGCAAATTAGTTCATATCAGTGAGTATCTGATGTAATCATTTCTTTAATGATTAAGAGGAAATATATTTAACCCTTGATGTTAAAAAGCAGTTTATTATGTAGATGAACAGATTACGGCCTCTCTTTGTAACTTTTGTCTTCTTTTGTCAATTTAATGGAGTTAGTAGTGCAATAAAATTGGCTAACAATACTTTTTTACCATCACTTCTTTCTGTATCTTCATAAATACTTCTAAATATGGAAATAAACTACATGTTTACCATCACAAATCTGCAGAATTTGATAAAAAAAATTTGAATTTGCTTCTTGTGCCACAAGTAGCAAAGGTGCTATTGCCTAGTAACGAGTCACTCCTTTAGTGATAAAGTAATTAGGACTGACGATGACGGTACCTGCTGCAGCTAAAAACATGCTGCAGGGTATTTCTGTGGAAACAGTGGCTTCGTGTTTCCCTCATGGACAATCATCGCCTTTCACTGCGGGCGTGCCGACAACCAACTTTGCCTGAATGGAAAAGTTTCCTACGGCGCAGGAAGCGGCTCCGCTGGTTTAACGACGCACACCGCTCCAAAAAGGAACCAGAAAACGGAAGTATTCAATTGAATCCTTTCATCGTGTCACTTATCGTTTTACATCTCGAATAAAACCATGAAAATAATGATCATTTTAGTTGTCTGGGTGGGAAACCGACACTCCTGCGTCGTAACCTGAGCCGCCCTCAATGCCACCTTGTTTCTGTGTTACAAATCCTCTGAACTTGCAGGTGCAACAGAAGGGGCTTTCTCTTTCGCTTTCCCTGAGTTTCCAGTGCCAGCGTTCAGGCGGCCATTTTCATTGCTTTCTCAGCAAATTTTAGGAGTTGGAAAATGGGCGGCAAGATTCGTCAGGTGACCAGCTGAGCTGGACCGGACTGATTAAAGTGATAGACCAACACTGTAACCAGAGTACCGCAATGTAAACCGTCTGATGAGCCGGTGTGGAGTGACTCAGAGTGGATATGCAGCGCTCACTAGAGACATTTTTAACATTTTCCTCTCTTTCTCTGCCTGTTGAACTCCACTGTAGTCTCTCATTCATCAGCTATTCTCTACAAACTTAAAAACCTCAACAAACGATTTGGGTAAAATATTTAAACGGGAGTATTTTAGGGTGTTTGCACACCTGATAGTCCATATCAAACTCACTTCAATTGAGGCTGAAATCGCACTGGCGGAAACCACAAAGGAAAAGGCGACAGGAAGTAGTTGGAGTATGATGGCCTATCATGGTTTTTAATGACTGATTGCATGAACAACCTAATTCACTTGTGATTTACTGTTTAATGGAAAAATTGCAATTGTAAAATTGTACTGTTCAACATTACCTGAATATTGACTAAATTTTGCGTACATTTGCAATGAAAACACAGCTGCTAAGTACAGCTTCCTCCTTTGCAAAATATTAACAAAAATGGAGTGGTGGCAAATTTTAACAGTCGCAGGATTTATTTTTTTATCTTTGGTGAAAGACCCTAAAATATTTCTCCTCTAGCACTATGTTTGTTTTGGTTGTATTTACCCAGAATGCCCTGTGCTACAGTCTGCTTCCTGCTTTTGGAGGGCTCTCTAGTCTGCCTGATGTTCACCTATGTATTCAAACCGCGCCAAAGTTCACGTCAACCAAACTCAGACGAAGATTTTTTTAGTTCGCTTTCTTGGAGTTCAGTTGGACGTTCACACAATCCCAAATGAACTGACTAGCATTCGATTGAAGCGGAACAAACAGGGCTGGTGTGAGCCCACCCTTAGTTTCTAATTGCCTTCAGGACAGTGTTTAGTAACACACATCCTCTGTGGTGTGTGTGATGTTGCTTAGCCTATTACAGACTTTTGAGAAGTGTCTCCAGAGGATTTCAGATTGAACATACTTACAGTGCAGGTTTTTGCCTAGTGGGTGCGTGCTGGATTAGACTTGTTGATAGCAGCTTTCCCCTTCAGAACATGTCCTGCTTTGTTCTCTAAAGCTGTATTGCATTGTAAGTAAATTGTTACGTTTAGCTTCTAAGGATATATCTGAATCAACACGTGGAGCTAAAGTTTTCAATGAACTCATGTTACTTTTTGCAACCCTAACATGAGTTCTGTTAATAATTTGGCCTCTAACACATCTTAAAATAAGTTCTGTAAAAATATGACTGCGTAGAGTGACGACGACTCTGTAGGGAAACCCCAGATAGAGGGGGAAACTAACCTTTACCCAGATCAACTGAAAATCCCTTTAAAGGCAGTAGACTTTGCTCTTTGTGTTTTCTGCTTTCCCAACTACCAGTGAGTGGGCAGTTTTCAGTTGGAACTTTATCTATGCCCAGTATTGATTTATAATAAAACAGCCATTATCTCCATTTGAGTTATTTTAGTAAGTAGAAAAGCAGAGTTTGAGAGTAAAATTACTTGCAGGGTGTTTCCCACTAAGTGTCCCAGACCTAACTTAACCTCTAGCTGGTTTATCTTGAGGTTGACACGATGGCGCGCCACAGCTTATCCCCTCACAGGTTCACACGTCACTCTGCGCGCTGGCAGTGTATCAAAGGTCTCCGCTGAGCCGACGCTCTGTTAGACAGCAGCAGCTGTAGTGTTTGAGTCGGGAGATGTAGCGTTATCACCTTTCCCTGTATGGATTTCTGAAGTAATACACTAAAATCTGGATGTGGGATATGACAGTGTTGTGGTTCCAATTATTATATTTAGGTCCAAGAAAAAAATGATAGAAATTTGGAGTAAACTGAACTTCTTACCACAATGGAGTTGACAGACGTTTTCTACAACACATAAAATATTGTTGTTTAAGATACTAAAAGAAAACCATTCAGATGGAGTTCTCAACATAGTATTTGAGATAGAGTGCCCAATTAAAAAAAAAATCTTAAATATTTTTGGTTTTAATCAAAGATGTGAATTTTCAAATGGAAAAAAAGATCACAAATAGATCTAGTATTTGGTAGATCTATCATTGAGTTCCAGCTTAATATATGTTAATAGAAAAATAAACATCAGTGAATGCCAAGCTATGTGAAAATAGCGTCAAAAACACACAAAAAAACATATTTCTCATAATTGTTGAACAATTTGCAAAATTTCTCAAATCTAGAGTTTTGTTTTCCTTCAGTGAAACTACAGCTCTGATTTCATCACAATTATACGTAGCGGCGCACGATATATCGACACTGACATTGGATTAACCAATGTTAGTCGCTTTTGGCATATCGGTATTGATCTGATGTGAACAACCGATGTTCATCTTCATTTTGTTCATCTGTAAGGTCGATTTTTCCAAAGGTGTCAAAATGGTAGATAATATCGGTAAATATTGTTGTGGGCCTTAACAGCAATATTACTATCAGATATCGATATAGGTCCAACTTTTCATGTCCCCAGTTGTGAATATATTAATAGATTGTTAAAGGAAGGAAAAGAGCTTAAAAACTATAAATAATACTTTGTGTGACAAGCTTTTCAAGCCTTTTTCAACACAGTTTTGCCAGCTTAAGTGATGCGCAATTGACATTTGAGAACAATTTCCTTTTTTGTACGACGTGTTTCAGATTGTTTCGTCCAAATTAGAACAGCTTATTTGAACTGAGGCTGATCCTGTGGTTTCCCCGCTGAGCGTAACGAGGACAAAACGTGTTCATAAAGCCTTCCCCGTGTTGTTGTGAAGTCCAAAGTACAGCGGCATGTAAAACTTGCTGTTATGTGGTTGTTGTTCCACTTCTTTCTGTTTGCATTTGTTGTGCCATGTCTGAAATTACAATAACCATTTCAACCCAGCTTGAGTTTTTTGTTGTTGTAGGAAAACAAAACTTACATGTCTGAGCAATTTTACGGTCTCTTCTGAACCTTTTCTAACCCTTCATATTTCAACCTAACGTCGCCCAACCCCTTGCTAGAAACAATGACAGATGTGTTTATTTTGATGTAGTTATTTGACATAAAAGGACATGTAAAATCTTGATGTTTTTCTATACTTGGTGTAATTATCCTCATGTCTTTTGAGGTCAGATTGTTTTCAAAGACACTGGTGGAAACCTTTAAGAATAGATACATAACTTGAATAACTTACTAAATAACATCAGTTTGTTTTCCTGGTGATACTGTTCAAAAGCAGAACATGCACTAAATATTTAGCATGATAAACATTTGATAATTACTATAACTATAATTGCTGAGTCTCCACTGTATTTCTTCTGCTCAAGTTTGTGTACAAAAATCAAAATAAATAAATGTTGGAAATTGCAAATGTGATTGTAAATCTTGATACATTTCATTATTATCAGCAACACAAGTAATTATTGCATTTCAGTTCCTCTTCTTTGTTTTCATTTTTTTTGTAGTTAAAACTGAGAAACCATAATATTTTACCAAAGGCAATAAAACCTCAACAATCTCCTACACAACCCAGTCCAGAGCAGACATCTTTGTAGTTTGTTGCTAGGTTTGTGGCTCATTTTAGCAACACAAATATGACAGGGCATCAGTTCACAAGACATTTTTCAGTAGCGCTGCACCGATCCAATGTCGTCATCTGTATCGGTACCGATATTGTGACAAATTCTATATCGGATCTAAGGGCAGATCTAGTCAGTCTAATTCTATACTTTGTGCTCTTAGCGATCTCATTTCTTATTTAACATTAAGAATTCCTAATTTCACCTTGTGAACGATGAAAAGGAAGATTTGTTGCAGTTTTTGTTTTACATATCTGACCATGGTAGAGAATCTGTTGTTTGTGTCAGTTTCAATTTCTTTATCATTTATTTTACGTTGACTGTTTTACTCCCAATCGCACTGACTGAACAATTTAAACTTGTTGTTTGACCAAGCTTGTGAAGCTAGCTAAATTTATAATTTTTAAGATTATTCTTACTGAAATGTTCTCATTTATTCTAAGTAGAGCAAAACCAAATTTAAAAGAAAAAGTAATTTGTTGTTTGATGTGTTGATCAGGAAAAGGAACCAATCTTGAACCAATCAAAAGAAAAGTCATTTTTTTCTGTTCAGATCATGACCTGATATTTTTATATCAACTTTGAAGATGAAAACCTTTGAAATTCGAATTCCCATTTGGTGGAGATCCTATAAAAGATTTGAAGAAAGAATGCGAGGTGTGCTGTTTGCCAGAAGGCTAATCATTAGTGAAAATAGTTAGATATTGCTTTGTATGTGGGTGTTTCATTCAGCCTTCTTACCACATCATGAAACTGCTTGTGTAGGCAGTGGAGTTTCCTTCCCTGTGCCACTTTCTGTAAACTCAAATCACCTTCTGAGCTGTTTCATTCCCGGTCAGGAGGAGTTTTCTGGTCCACTGACCATTGCTACACCTTCACATAATGACACAAGTTTGGATTACTGACCAAACATCTTGCTGGCTCCACACGCGGTTTTCCAATCGTGCACTCTCTGGTTATCATCTCAGGCATGTGGACGCTTGAAAAGGATTACAGCCTAATGAAGCAGAGAGGGACTCAGCCACAGAGCTCTTTGGCTGCCTCCCACCGAGCGCCGCCGGCCCACTAAAACTCAAGAAGAGGGTGAGAGAGAGGTGGGTTAAGCAGACAGGCAGGAACCGAGTTTGGCAGCGTTGGGGTTCAGACAGCGCAGGTTCACACGGCCGCTTCTCTCTTTTACCGCTGACGCTTCGTGCAACTTCATAAGCCGGTCATAATGGTGTCCTAATAACAAGGCTGCTTCTTAATGCCTGCTCCCAGAAATGAAGCCGGCCGTTTTCTAGTGGAAGAGGAGGGTTTAACTGTTTGTAAATCACTTAAACGTTTAGTGAAGCTAATTAATCCTCACGCGGTTTCTTAAGAGTCGGGGTCATTTGGGTCCCCGCAAGCTTCTTACTCTGTATGCGGCCTGGTTGGGGGCGCACTGACTCACAAAGGTTTTGTTTGGGTTTTTTTTGTTTGTTTTTGTTTTTTTTGCCTTTGTTGGTTTTCAGGAACTGACGGTCCAGCCTTTCCTGATCGTCGCGCAAAGAGAGATAATAATATTTGTTGCATTTTAGTCATTTTCCAAGACGACCTACTTTGGTTATTTGGGAGTGTGCGAACCTTTTCTAGCATTTTCCTCTGAAATTCTTGGTATCAACAAAGTACTGATCTAATCCTCTAACCAGTCCTTCTTGGAAGCAGCGTAACCTGCTGGCTGCTTGCAGAGTTGAGGGTTTAGAGTTTCTTCTGTTTGTCGGTGCGCTGAAATTAAAGCTGTTCTGGACACCGATACTCGACCATCGACACAGAAACGCAAGCTTTTGTTCGGTGGAAGAAATATTTTGAGCCACTTAGCTCTATTTCTATGTAATATGGTCGTATTCGTAGACAGATAAATAGAGAGATGTCTAAAGTAAATCCTTAGCTTTTAGTTATATAAAACATTTTAAACAAAAAGAATTTTTATATTTTAGTACAGATTATGTAGAATTAATATAAAAATGTAAATATGTATAGTTTTATGTTTATTTCATATGTATTTCTTGGCCTTTTTATGATGCTAATTAATTATTGATTTAAAATACATTCAGACTGTTTTCTAGATCGATACTGTTATACCTATACAGTAATGTTTACAGACCTGCTAACGACCCAGAATTTAGTTGTTTATTGTCTTACAAGCCACACTAAGATGTCTCCTTCAGTGCAAACGAAAAAAAAAGGTAACACTCTTGTCATTTCTTAACATCTAGTGGCTTTTCTGACTGTTGTACAACTTCTTTATTTCAAGAAAACATAGGGAACTAGAAACTGACACATCGGTGCAAGTGTTCCTCCATCTGCTTCACTAAAACAGACACTTCATTTTCTCTAAAATTATCTTCCAGACATGACGATGTTGACTTTGAGACGTGAAAGCTTTTTATATCACCCCAGTGTATGAGAAACCTGGCAGGCCACCAGGTTTTACTTGCACCCCCACCAGACTTTATTTTGTATGTTGGTTTTTCTAAGACTTTTTAATCGGTGTTTATGGATTGTTCATTATGTCAATCAATAACACATAATCACCTAGTGATATTTTGAAATTTCCTGTCAACTTCAAAGATTTTTTTAACTGCAGCAAAATGTGAACATTGAATTTATATTTCACATTGAAAATACTAACGAAAAACACTGTTAGTCATAGCATTTTTAAATATTAACTATTGCAATAACTAGTATTGTTACAATGTTCAGACCACATTATAGACTCTTTACCTTCTAAAATGTTTTATGTTGCTTCAAACAAGTGGCACCAAACCTATGACAAACTTAGTTTGAATGCATGGTACCTATAAGTAATTAGCCAATGCTAATAATAATTTTGTGAAACCCTAAATGCAGTGTGTTACACTATTTTTCTTTCATTTTTCTGATTTACCAACCAGCACAGTTGGTAAATGCAATAATAAAGAGAAAAAAAAAAAACAGAATAAAATCAGCCAATAATTGTAAGAAATTGTACAAATGAAGTGTTTGTAAGAACTCTCTTTGTGAAACCTCTGTTTAAATCACCAAAATCGAGCAGAATTATTTTAAAATGGGATAATGAGAGTGGTTGTACATTATTTCCGCATACATCATGTTGGAGCTCTATGCAAAACCACCAAATTAGGAATTTAATAATAATAGCAATCACTCTGACGAATACAAGCTCAACCAGACATTATTGAAAGTGTAGAAGTACCAAACATAATCACCTCAGTGTGCGCTGTGAGTGAATGTTATATCTTTACACCTGTCTTTCTGATTACATCACGGTGTGACGTGTTCATAGGTCATTTCAGCTTCCTCAGACTGAGCTGTGTGTACAGAACCTTAACAAAGATGTTTGTGATACAAATAGGACAGCCTAGAAAGGTCGGCCATTTAACTAATCTGATAACTAGTTTAAAAGATGAACCGTCTCCTTCCTTTCTGTTCTGTAGAATCAGTGATGCATAAATATAGATTTCATGCCTTATCTAGAAACTGTCTGTGTGTAACATCAAGTATCTACTGCTCTACATCCTGTGCACCATGTTTAGTAGTTTTTACTTTAGTTTTGATTACTGATACCATACCTCACATGTTTCAGGTTATCTATGTTTATATTCATGCTTAATTAGATTTTTAGCCTTTTTTTTTTTTTTTCTTATGTAATTAGTCTCCAAAGTTGAATTATCCACATAATCTTACTTTAATCTCTTTATAGCATGTAAAGCCCCAGTCTGTGGTAGATAAACTGCTTAACAGCTGGAATTAGTATCATAAGAGACAAAATGTCTCAACCAGAATGTCCCTTGATGTTGATCACGAAAGAAGTTGCGTTTCCATGACACATGTGTGTAGCACTTTGTTGATATTCATACTAATGCAAAAAAAAGAAGAAAAAAAAAAACAAACACAATTTGGCAATTGCCATTTCTCTGTTAGTAAGAAACACAATTAGCAAGCCATTATCCTCCTACCATTTATTGTCTTTGTGGTTTTTCCAGCAGTAACAGCCGAGTTATCGATCACGTGATTTGTGTGTGCTGTTGCATCATTTCGATTATGTTGAGTAACCCAAACGCGACGATCAGACCACAGTCTGTAGTCGCGGCTTCATTTCAAGAAGACTTTCAGATGATTGCACGTACTGTTCCTCCTGTGTGAGGCATCGGTATGCTTGAATGTGCAGACAGAAGTGTGTGGTAATGAGGGCGTGTGCGTTGCGCTTGTGAAATTCTTGTCCGAAGGCCTGTCGGGTCTTGTTGGAGAAGTTTTACGAAGAGGTGGTAAAACAGGAAAATCGGAGCGTCTGCGTCCAGAGGCAACTTCCAGAAACTTCCTGACATGTGGAAGGCCTGCTTATTATCCAATTCCCACATAGGGCTGAATAAAGATTGAAATAGAGGTAAAAATCAGCTTGACTTATCATCATAACCATACATTTAAGTATGTTATTTTTTTTTTTAACCTTTGTACTTGGAAAACAGTTTTCAAGTATTTTGTCAGCATCACTTCCTTCCACTCCACTCCCTACATGTGTGTGGGCCCTCTCTAATAAAATCAACCTTTAATCTTTAATCTGCCACGCCCATATGCACCTACACACAAGACTGAACCTCCTGAGAAGACTCACAGCAGCTGGTTTAGGGTGATACCAGTGAATACCAAGCTGAAAAGTACTCAAATGGACATTTTATTTTTGACGAAATCTCTCTCCGTTGTAGTTTTTGGCTCGTCAGACTTGTTTCTATAGCATAAATGGGAGTGGCTGGATATCTGTAAGGAACGCCATTTGGAATAGGCTCGTTCGTGCCTCGCTGGTGAAAACATTTGGGAAGTAATTTGACAAAAACCACATGTTCAGAAACGCTGCTTCAGAACTGAGTCATTTTCTCATTCGGGTTCCTCTTTTTATCCTTTTTTAGTGGTAGTTCCTTTTTTCCAGCCTCAACGTCAAGACCCTCCTCAGCAGCTTTCCAGCCCGTCAAAACTGACCACATGTTATGCAAAGGTCCTCTTTGCCCAAAAAACAACTTTTCTTCAGTTCCTCTTTTTCCCAGCAGTTGCTCTGCTCCTCTTATCGATGTCCAGGAAGAGTCATTGTTTTTCTTTTTGAATTTCCTGTATGCTGACGGGAAGGTCTGAAAGTGCTGACCGTCCAGCTGTGTTTTTTTTCTCATGAATGAGGCGTTTTGTGCCATTGTCGGTTCAGCGGGACAGTAAACTTTCTGAATACGAAGGCGCACGTCATAATGGTCGGGGTTATTAATTGGAAAGTCTTCTAAAACAACATGCTCTGTTAGTTCCACTTTGCAATTATGCACTACTTTTGTCCATTGTGGATTTTCAAACACAAAAACATAGGAAATGCTTAAGATTGAATGAATACTTTTGGGATAACAGCAACACAATGGCTACATAAAACAAAGAAAAAAAAAACTCTTTTGTTATATTCTCACTCTTACTTTGTGTTGACAGGAGAAACATGGCATTGTGTCCTTGAAGTCAAGTCTGTGTAGAACATTTCACTAACAAAGGCAATTCAAAGTGACTTCCATAACCATTTATGAAACAAAGAATTTTGTCAAATACAGTGATCAAATTGTTAAGCACGTCAAATGTATTAATTAATGTTCCAGTGATTAGAAATCAAAAGTAGGCAGGTTTTTAACCTTGGTTCAGTGGAACTTGAATTTTCTGGAAGTTCCAGATTTGTGGTGCATGGAAGGTGAATTTTTATTTTTTTCAAAGAAAAAAATATTCAGTCTATTGGGAAACGTTTTCTTAAACAAAAACACACATACAAAAAAAAAACAACCATAAATACATGAATAAAAAGATAGCTAAACAAAAAATTGACTTTGAAAGTTAAGTCAAGTCATTTAAGTCATTTCAGCTTCCTCAGACTGAGCTGTGTGTACAGAACCTTAACAAAGATGTTTGTGATACAAATAGGACAGCCTAGAAAGGTCGGCCATTTAACTAATCTGATAACTAGTTTAAAAAGATGAACCGTCTCCTTCCTTTCTGTTCTGTAGAATCAGTGATGCATAAATATAGATTTCATGCCTTATCTAGAAACTGTCTGTGTGTAACATCCTTCCTGTTCCTGCTTCGTGCCGCCTGTCGCAGTCTGTGGGAACAACAACAGGAAATGTTGGTGTCCCTGAGCTGCACTGGGTGGTACTGCTGTAAACAGACGACATGGCTGCAAAGTAAAACTAAAGCGTTTAGTTTTACTTTCAAGTTGTGTCAAATCAAAAGCGGAATAACAGATTTTTACTATTTCTCAACTGGTAGACTTGGACTTTGGCTTTTCTTGGAAGAGCCTGTTGTTTCCTCAAGCTTGTCTTCTTTTGATGGGGGTTTACACAAGACTGCAAGACCTGACATAGTTTAGCTCATGCAAACAGGAAGCAAGGCTAGGTACATTAGGTGGTTTTGAATTAACTACTTGCACTTTTATATAGATACGTATGCCTGTCTTTCAGGCTTGATGCTTTGATTCTGCAAAGTGAGGTTGAGAAACGGTTCTCATCCGGTTCTTGTTTCACTGTTTTTGTTTGTGTTTTTTTTTTCCTCCCTCAATCTCCATGTCTGCTTGTGGTCTGCTTTGTCATGAGTCACGCCACCCTCTATGTTCTTGTAAAGAGAAGTGAAACCTTCATCTGACCTAATAATAAAAAATAAAGGTCTTTGTTTTTTTGCACAAAGACCCACTTTGGCCTACCATCACACCCAGGCCTCTGGTCGACGTTCTCTTGAGGGTTTCCCGACTTCCTGTTTGTGGTCAAGCTCTGATCTTTTCTATTCCCAGATCATCAGCTACCTGAAAGCTGGCAAAGATTTAAAATATCATCAACACTTAAAGACATCAAAATTCAACCAGGAATGTACACTGCAAAAAGTCCCCTTTCAAAAACAAGGGGGAAAAAAATACAAAAATAGAGTACAATGTTCTTAAAATAAGAAAACTTATCTGCCAACAGAACAAGAAAATTTATCTTGTCAGGTTTTTCCAAAACAAGAAAAAAATTCTTTTCCAATAACAAAATTAAAATTTTTTTTTTTTATTTTGAAAAAAAAAAAAAAGATGTATTATTTTAAGAAAAATATTCTGAAATCTCTTGGTGAGAAAAAGGATCTTATCAGGAAAAAAAACAAGCATAAATCTCCTTAAGATATGCAATCTTACTAAGTTTTTGCTTTTTGCAGTGTACCTTTTTGGGGTGTTTTTCAAGTGAAACTTTCAAATAGTGTAATACCTAACGAGGACCAGATGCACTTTTTTCACTTCTGATACCGATATCAGGTTTTGTATTGGCGGATACTGATTCGATACAAAAAACACTTAAAACGTTTTTGTTTTGTTTTTTTTCCACAGACATAAATGTACTTAATTACATTTTTTGTGACAACTCTCCATCAGTACAGCACACATAAATACACCAGCTTGGTCAAACATGCAAAAGCAACTTTAATTTGTTCAGTCAGTACAATTAACCGTATGATAGCCAGTTGTAAAATAAACAATAGACTGACCGGTAACACTTTATTTGATGGGGTGAGCATAAGACTGATATGACTCTGTTATACTGACATAACACCTGTCATCAATATAAAGGAGTCATTGTGTTATTAATGGGGAAGCTAGCAACAGGCCCGGTGTGCTGCCGTCAGCCAATCCCTGACAGCCTCTCTTCTCTCTCTCCTGCAGGATGCTGAGGCAGCTCTGGTCGTCCGTCGCCAATCTCAAACCTGGTGCTGGTGCATGTGTCTGGGGCTGGCCCTCATGCTGTCCGGGGTGGTGGTGGCAGGAGCCTACCTCTACCGCTACTACATCCTGGAGGTGAACACAAGTCATTATAACGCTGCGGAAATATCTCAAGTGAGGAAACAAAAGGATGTGGGATATTGGGTATTTCTGACAGAGTCCTGTGTCTTTTCGTCACCACACAAGGTTTCCATAGAGTTTAGATGTGAAGATGGGTCTAGTGACACAACCATCTATCCAGTCATTGCTATATATCCTTGCTGGCTCTGGCGTCTATTTCCAGTGGTCATTGGGCGACACAAAGACACACAAACACACCCTAATGGCAATTTAGAGAGACCAATTAGTCATGTTTTTGGTCTGAGGGATGAAGCCCGAGTGCCCAAAGAAAACGCCACATAGGCTCAGGGTCGACATGCCTACTCCGTGAAGAAAGAAGCCAGGTCAGGATTCCAACCCAACGCCAACAAAACACCAATGTGTGGATATGCGAGCAGACAGAAGGACTGAGTGATGAAACGACAACGATATCTGTTGGGATAGACACACGATCAACATTGACAGAAAACACTTCAAATAGGATGTTCTATAGTTTCACATTCAGAGCCGAACAACAATCTGGGGGAATGTAGGCAAAGGAAAGGTTTAGCCACCCAACCTTCCACTGCTAACTAGGAAAGGTGGGTGACATCAAATAACTCACTCACTCTTTTGTTGGCTAGCAAAAGCGTGCTAGGTTTATAGTATAGGCCTAGAGTGCCAGCAAGGTCATGTACTTGTGGAAATTTCACACAACACATGAACGACATGATGTTTGCACGTTTAATAGACGTCCAAATACTATACGCCATGAATGTGTAAACGATGCATAAAGAATGTGTTAACGGCACGTCAGCAAACCGTAAAATATGTGTTGTTCTGTTTCAAAAGCGCAACTAGAACTAGAGACATTTCCATCCTGATGTGATAGACATGGACTGCACAGGCACACTTAGTGTTTACACAATCATCTTCTGCTTATGTGTCAAAAATATGTTTCAATAAATGTTTTCTTTTTTTGTCCCCTTACGAAAGCCGGAAGATGAGGTCTTCTTCTGTGGTGTGAATTACCATGAGGAGGACTACATGGTCCCTGATGAGGAGGTTTGTGAAAAATTTAGTTTCTCCATATTCACATGTCCTGAAGGTATTTAGTTTTTTTTTTTTCTTTAGAAATAACTTTTAAAAAATTAGCTGCCAGGCAAGCCTTATTTCAAAGCAACCATGTTGAGTCCTGTACCGGTTCGGTTCCGCAGGTGGAGATGCCAAACAGGAACTTTCAGCGACTGCTGGAAGAGAAGATCAGGGTGCTGGAGCGGGAGCAGGTGGAGTTCATCAATGTGCCCGTGCCAGACTTCGAAGACGGAGACCCCGCTGATATCGTCCATGACTTCCAGAGGGTAAGGGACCTCACAACTCTGAGAAAACAGAACGTTTGATGGAGGAGTGATTAACGTGCCGGGTTTTTTTTGTTTTTTGTTTTTATCTCTCCCAGAGGCTGACCGCTTACCTGGATCTGAACCTGAACAAATGCTATGTCATCCCACTCAACACCTCCATCGTCATGCCTCCCAGAGATCTTTTGGATCTGCTCATCAAAGTCAAGGTAGCACAAGGTTTTCCTGTGACGTAAATCCAGGCTGATTTCCTCTCAGGGAACTTAACATGTGTTTGTTGCTAGTTGCTCTGAATGAAAAACGATCTAATTCTTTGTGACATCGTAGCGTTTTCGAAACACCCTGACGTGTTGGAGCAGATATTCAGAGCATTTTTTCTCTTCTTAATGTAACATAAGGCCTGATGCAACATGTGCAAGTCCAAAGGAATGAATACGTCACATTATTCTTACAACACTCAAGTAAAGTAATGGAAATATGTATTGTTGTTCTCCACGCACAGCAAATTTAAAGGAAATGTGGCCTCCAAAAAAGAGCGAACCCCAGAATGTAATGACTAAACTACGGCAGCCTGTTACGGCCATTGTAGATAGGCGAAGAATAAAGGGGGATAATTTTCTGACAAAAATTTTCTTGAAAAAAACTTTGTTTGCTAGACACAAAAACTCAAATTTTGAGACCAATCTCAGAAATTTTTGAGGAAAAAAAACAAAAAAATTCTGAGTTTGAAAAGTTGTAAATTTTTAGATCAATCTTAGGAATTTTTAGAAAAAAAAGTCAAAACGTTTGCTTGAAAAAAACTTCAATATTTTGAGATTGATCTCAAAATATTGAGAATATTCATCTGTTTCAGAATAAAACAGAAGAGGGAAGAATTATTAAAAAAAGAGAGAGAGAGAGACAACCAGATTTCTCAGTGACAGAGATGTTTTTTCCCCTCTGCCAGGCTGGCTCCTACCTGCCCCAGTCGTACCTGATCCACGAGGAGATGATGGTGACGGAGCGTCTTGAGAACGTCGACCAGCTTGGGTACTTTATCTACAACCTCTGCCACAACAAAGAAACCTTCAAGCTGCAGCGCAGAGACACAATTCTGGGTGTGTAGCTTTTCCACGTAACACCACACACACACTGAACATATGATTTCCACATCTTAAAAATTTTCAAACTACATATATATTTTTTGGGATTTTAACTGTTAAGTAGAAGGAAATGATAGTTTTCAACACGGTTTTGTGAACATCGCCGTCCTCGAGTGTTCAGTGGAGAGATCTGGGTCCCAGCACCAGATTGTTGTGAACAAATTAATTGCCAAGCGCTGTTAGATGAAAATCACTCATAACATTTGTAAAATCTCAATGTATTAGCTCCTACTAACATTTCCCACCATATTTTACAACATAAAAGCACAAAACATTAGTTTTTAATTTCAAATTTGTTTGGTGTTCCTCCTGTCTTCTTTTCAAAATAGTTCAATCTCTTAGAGATTGGATAAAAGGCACCCATCTTGCCACCATTTTTCAATTGGATTTATGTTTGGCCTTTGACTAGGCCACAGGCCTCGAGGGTTGGTGTCCTGAAACTTTTAGATGTGTCTCTAATTCAACACACCTGAGTCAAATAATGAGATCATTAGCAGAACTCTGGAGAACTTGACTGCACTTCTTAGGTGATTCAGCTATTTGATTCAGGACCAGGGAGGTAGCCAAGAGTTGCAGGACAACGGCCCTCAAGCACCAGGATTGCCCACCCCTGGACTAGGCCATTATAACAAGCGATTGTACTTTGAGCAGAACTATTCCTAGCGTATGTTCTTCCAATTTTTTCTCTTTTTTTACACTTATTACTAAGAACATGACTTCTGAAGGCAATTGTGGTATTTTTATTAAAAGGTGTTATGAATAAGGGGTTGAATACTAAAGGAGGTCACAGTTGTTTGTCTCCACAAAGTTTTTCCTTCCACTTAACATTACTTTTGCTGGTCAGAAATCCAAAGAAAACACATTCAAATTTGCGTTTAAAAAATTATTAGATGTAGAGAAAATTGAAGGCCTTTGGAATACGTTTCCAAGGCGACTGCCTTTCCTTAGCAGAGAACCCAAAGTGCCGTTCACGCGACGTAACGAAGAACCTTTATTCCGTCTCACAGGTATGCAGAAGCGCGAAGCTCTCAACTGCCACAAGATTCGTCACTTCGAGAACAAGTTTGTGGTGGAAACTTTGATCTGCGAGCCCTGAGACGCCTCGACCGAAGCTCCTAAAGTCGCAGGCGCCGGGCGAGATCGTGTTCTTCATCGTCACCTATCTGTTTTTCTGTTCTGCAATAAAGAGTTTTGAGCAAGAGAGGAGTGAAATGTGAAGCTGTGTGGTAAATATCTACTGAATGTTAATTAAGGTAAAAGCTTTTTTTTTTTTTTTCTGTTTCTTTTTCTGCTTGGGAATCATCTAGGAAGCTATAATGCTTAGCCGAATATCCACGTATAAATGATTTTAATCAAAACGTCTGCAGAAAATAGCAACAGTTTGCTTCTTTAGATATGGGTGTTGTTTGCAGTTCCTTAAGTATAAACATAAAAACCTTCGGAAACAGGGCATCCTTTGTACCACTGATTGTGGTTTTCGAAACTCAACAGAGTAGAGAGACATTTTTTTAATGTTTTGCTGTAGCTAACAACATGCTGCACCGATCGTCTGGAATGCATTCTTAAAGGGGGATTACAGAACCATACTTTTTTTGTTGTTTTGGGTTTTTTTTAGCTCTGAAAACGACAGGCAAAAACTGGAAAGGGAAATCCAGAGGAAGAAGGGCTAGCAGGAAGCACACTTATGTTGAAGTCTTTTTCAAATGTGTTTTTTTTTTTTTTCTAAACGTTTCAGTTTTGATAACTTTTTTTTTGTTTTGTTTTGTTTTTCTTGTACTAATTTGTGTATATAAGCTCTTCAATGAACTCAATAAACCAAAAAATGGATTTAAAAAGAAAAAACCCCAGCAGTCTGCGTTGTCTTTCATTTACAGTTATTGATTTAATGGCGTTTTTACTATATTTCCTCTCAGTGTCACACGCGTTTAACATGCTAAATGTTGTATGGGTGCTGACACTAGATCAGCTGTCACTGCTCCTGTCATTTGATCGCAGTGGAAATTGATTTGTGATTAAAGTACTCCTGCAATCCCTAACACAGGAGGATCATGGGAAAAGAACCAGGCGTTAAGATGGAGGGGTCACCTTGAAAGTCCAGAGGAGGGTTGTCACATCACACTTATATTAGAAATTAGTTTTATTTTTATGTTTGAGACTTTAATGCTTATATTTACTCAAGGTAATCTTCCTTTGCTATTGCAAATGCCACACCAAATAACTCTCAGTCGCGTTTAAAGAGACATTGTTTTCTAACCACTGCAATATATTTTTGATTATTAAAAGTAACAGCTTTCTAAGATGTTCAACAACGCTTGAAATCCACCGTTCTGAAGGGAACCGTGAGCTTTCTACCTATGATGTGGGAAAACAACTACATCTCCCAGTGTTCTCCGCGGTACCTTCTCTCGCTCGCCCTACTGTAGCTTTTTTTGTTTGTTTGTTTTTTGGGGTCGAAAGACGGACATTACTGTGACGTCTCGCGGCTCTTCAACTTGTTATCGCTGCTTTTTTCCACCCCCCTCTCAGTCATGTTAACTGTACTGCGTCTGTGAAGTCCCAAACCCGTAAGTAAACTTATTTATTTAAAAGCATTAAAAAGAAAGGCTCTTCGTCCGGACAAGGAAAGTGTAGCTAGCTTGATAACTGTGTTGTCGTATCCATGGCAACGGACATGAACTTAACAGGGAACTCAGTTCTAGCTTTTAGTATGATACACACACACACACACACACATATAATATATATACATACAATTGAAAGGGATAGGACGTGGAAGAATAAATAAAAAAGGGAATTAGAGAACTGGAAGGAAGTAGTTAAGAAGAGATTGTCAAAAACAATAAATGGAGAAAAAGTAGGAAGATTGTCAATCCTCATTGAATTTGAAGAAAAAGCGTTGCCACAAAACATCAAAATAGGTTATCTCAGTTTTCAGGCAGGCCACCACTTTGCTGTTTAAAATGTCAAAGGTCACATAGCAGCAGTTTGTAAAGGGAAGCAGAGATGTCCAAAATGTGGTGAAGATATCGAGATAGACCATCACAAACGTTAATGCTACTAAAGGTTTGTTGCCAACCACCAGTAAATCCAAAAAGAAGGAGAAGAAGACAATCAAATAAATATTTGAGGTATTATTTCTAACAATATTGTGGGATTTAGCAAATAGAAATGATTTTGGTTGGGTCTTGAGTGGGCTGGCTTAGTTGATATTTGAACTGGCCCAAAACCAAGAGAAGTGTGGTCTGACAGACAGACAGTGAGACAAAATGTAAAAATGCTGAAGCTAACAGCTTGTTTCTGGCACAGCTGACGCCTGGCTGATATTCCTGTGTTGTGTGCGTGGCAGCATTTCCAGGTGTTATGAATGACTATGAGGTTATCCGGCAGATCGGAGAAGGTGCGTTTGGGAGAGCCTTACTCGTCAGAGACAAACGGGGAGATGGAGACGGGAACTGCGTGGTGAAGCAGATCAGCCTCAGGAAGGTACAGGAACAACAGCACACTGTCTGCTCGGGAAACCACAAGTGGCACATGTCTACAGTGAACAACAGTTTGATAACATCCAAAAACATAAGAAAGATCAAAATTACTGAACGAATTGTAATATCTACTTTAGATAGAGACATTTAGAGACATTTCTCACAGATTTTATAATAACATTTCTAACCAAATATCCCAAATTGTATCAATATAATCAGGAATATTTTGTTTTCCTGATTGTCTTTGGAGTTTGAAATAAAACAAGTATTTATTTCAGATGTATGAAAGGGGCAGTACTAGGTGAAATTGACTAGTTTGAGTTTTCCGTCATCAAAAACATACCTTTAATTCTTTTGCGAATGATTGAGAAGTCCTTTAATCTCCCATGGCAACCATTCAGCTGGGAAGAATATGTGGGTGGACCTAGCCCTGCCTTCGAGATGCAGTGTAACCTCTTTTAATTATAATGGCCTTTCATCAGCTCTGCGTTGTGTTAACACCGGACCAGGACACAAGATGAGATAAAAATGTAGTTTATCTGTGTGAAACAGAATATAAAATAATCAGGGACCAGGTTCGTTACAGGCGGTACAGCACCCTACAAGGAAACAGTATTTGGCGTTAGCAACAAACTAACAGAACATCCCCCAGAACCGTTACAATGTTCCTAGTGAACCTACCTCGCGCCCATCTCTCGTGAACTGGCAACGAGATGTCTGGGTTCACTATATTTAATGTTGCCAACCACCAGGAGGGGGTGCTGTTTCACCCATTACAACCGAACCAAACTTGGAAGTAATGACAAGTGGAATTCTGTACAATATTAACTATGTTACAGCAGCTCCTCCTTGCAGCTGCAGTTTCCAAGCTACCGAGCTTCCACCTCACAAAGCAGTCATCCTTACCCAGCTCCTTCAGACTAGCCAGCAGCAATTAGCAAACACCCAGTGGAACTGTGAATCTGCTGAGCTCATTATAGGAGCTACTTCTCAGTGGAGCACTGCTCAAAATGTTGTTAAAGGGATAATTGAGTAGCCCTGAAGGCGGAGTTACGAAAAGAGCAGGAGTTTTTAAAGAGACAGAGGCCCAATCTAAAGGCATTAAATCACAAAGTCAAATTTCTTTTAAGTCATATTTGATATATATGGCAGTTTTATAACAACTGATGTTAAAAGTTACTTGTTTATGCCGTAAAATAGCACTGTATGCCTGCAAAACTCATGTTAAAATGCCTCACCTATGAAATATGTTGGAATCTAAAAAAACAATATCTCTACAATATAATAAAATCCAACCAGTTTGAAAAATCTCTCTTCCTTCACTTTCAGGGCTGTGTCATTGACCACTATGTGTTTATTGTCCAGATGTCAGCGAAGGAGATAGAAGCCTCTAAGAAAGAAGTGACTCTCCTGTCACAGATGAAACACCCAAACATCGTTTCTTTCATCACTACATTTCAAGGTGGGAGCAGATCTTCTTTTCAGAGCATTTTTCAGGCCAACTGATCCACAATTCAGCCATATATGTATCGTATCCCTAGTAGATTTAGGTGTGAAGCAACATTTACGCTCCCGTCACATTGTTTTACTATCTTTTTTTGAGATGGCTGTCTCATTTCCTGTCAGAAACGAACCACTTGGAAAACTTTTCTGTGTGCAGAGAAGGGCAGTCTGTACATAGTGATGGAGTACTGCGATGGAGGAGATCTGCTGAAGAAGATCAACATGCAAAGAGGAATTCCCTTCTCTGAGGCCCAGGTAGCTGGAATCTGAAATCTGAGCCTGAATGTTACCAGAGACCTGGCTACCTGTCAGACAGAGGAAGAAAAAAAGTGAACTTTGTGTTTCTCAGATTGTGGACTGGTTCACCCAGATCTGCCTGGGCCTCAAGCACATCCACGACCAGAAGATTCTTCACAGAGACATCAAATCTCAGGTGAAACACGCCTAAAAGAAAGACTAAGACTAAAGATTACTGAAACACTTTTTTTTTACAACTTTGCATCACTCTTTTTCTATCAGACAAACAAACAAGAGAAAAACATGTTTTTATCGTCTATTTGAACTGCATCACTCAAAGGAAGGTCAATAAAATGGTCAAATTAAAGTTTATTTACATAATTTTTAAAAAGTTGATTTCAGCAACTTTTTGATATAACAATATTTTATTATTTACAAAGTTTCATTGAAGTTCCACTGTGGATTTGAAACTGGACTCAATTTGTTTTTCCAGTGACTAAAACTGTTTTAGAATAATTTCTGAAAATTTCACAGCTGTTATTTTGTGTTTCTTATTTTGTCTGTTTGATTCTCAGATATTTTAAACCTTTACACTTTTATTACATCCACAAACTATAGTCTGTTTATCGGGATTTTATATGGTAAATCAAAAGAAAGCAGTGAAAAGTGATTAATTTAGGAAAATAACACATTGTTTTCAATTTGCCTTTATAAATGATACTCTGAAATCCTTTCCCTTCACTTGCATTCTGCCTTCATATTATCCCACATCACACCATACTCATGTTAAAACATGGTAGTGGCAGCATCATGTTGAACAATCTGAGCTGATGCAAAAATGAAAGAAGGGGATTTGACATAACCTGATGACATCATTCCATACGTTTATTTGCACACTCTGAACTCATTGTTCCATTTTACGGTTCCTTAATTCCTAATAATTCAAATTTATCGATCTCAAGGGAAAATGTCTGATTCATTTTTTTGTGGTGCTTTGGAAAAGATCATTTGCGCAGTATTTATTGCCGTGTGTCTATAAACGTTGTCAACATCTTGTCTCTGGGGTGAAGCTCATTAATTAACAAGCATTATCATTACAGAGCTCTTTAATTGCACAGCAGAACCGTCCTGGGGTCAGTCCTGCTCTGAACAAAGACCTCTCAGTGTGCCAGCTCCTAGAATAACTCAGCAAGATGACAACACACTGCATTTCTGTTCACAGCCATCTCTCTGTTTCATCAGTCGTATCAGTTTACACACACACACACAAATCTGTTTTCATTCCTGCGTTCTCTCTCTTGCCTAGAATATCTTCCTAACCAGTGGAGGGATGAAAGTAAAGCTGGGGGACTTTGGTATCGCAAGAATTTTGAATAAGTAAGTCGAGTGTGATCCTCACACACACGATGCGGCTGCCTGTCGGCGATTCCACCGTAAGTCATGGAGGAGCTCCAAACAACTGATTAGCATTCCTCAAACTGTCAACTCGGACAAGTAAATACAAGGGTGTGGAAATGGTAGCCGGCCAGTGGCATTTGATTGCAACGGTCGGTTCAATGGTACGATAAAGTGTGCGATTATTGTCTGTACTGTACAGAAGAAAAAGCCTCTCCATTTTTTGTGACTTTGATTACATAGAGAGTTGTAGAAGGCAGAAAAGGAAGGCGTTCTGTTTTGGTGTGTCAGTTGTACTTCTACATGCCGCAAGAAAAGGAGGAATTTTGTAGATATGAATTATTAAAGAGGGACAGGACAGCAAACCTTATTGCCAAGCACTGGAAAAGCAAAACTAAGCAAAACTCTTACCAAGTATTTCTGATCTGATTTCTAGCAGATTAATACACTTGAAATGAACAATTACAAGTAAAAGTGTCTGAATGATTCCACTTTTAACTTTTTCATCACTAACACCGAATTATTGACATAAAATAAGCTTCAATATCTTGCTGAAAAGTTACTTGTAAGTTAGTTTTGTCTTATTTCAAATGTACTAAGAGATGTTCACTCGAAATTAGACCAAAAATATTTGGTCAGATTTTGTGTTTTTGCAGTTTTCAGCTCCTCAAATTAGATTTGGCTCTGAAAATATACTTTACACCTAGAGTCTGTCGCTTTACAGCTTAAAGAGTCATTTCTGCTCTCAAGGCAGCCAAATAAAACTTGTTTTTAGATGAAAATCAAATAATTTATTTCTCTGAAATTTGTCATAATCTTTAAAGAACCACTGTTTTATTTCCATTTTTATGATTTGAAATAAAGGCAAACATAAAATGTAGCCAAAAGAGGATGGGAATTGATGAAAAAGCACATATTCCACATAATTTCCCACGAAATTATGTGAAAACGTATTAGTGACACTTTTACTGTCACACTAGAAATGCAATGCACATATTGCAGGGGAAAAAGAAAAAACAAACAAACTGGTATTAACCTGAATTTGTTGTTATATCTACACTTAAAAATATAAGTTCTTGAAAATTTTTAGTTAAAGACAAGAGATAAAAGGTCCAAAAATTCTTAAAGCTCATATTTTAAAATTAACTAGTCTTCCTTTTATCCAATTTGTCTCTGTATAGAGGTGTAACTGAGGGTGGGCTGATTGTTATTTATCTTATTTTTTACCATTTAGCACCCTGGAGATGGCCAGGACTTGTGTCGGGACGCCATACTACCTCTCACCAGAGATCTGCGAGAGTCGGCCCTACAACAACAAAACGTACGTACAAAACTGACTACAGGATGAGTGCAGCCTTTTATCTGGAGATCCTGGTGGAGAATGTGGAGTCAGCAGCCCAGAAATTCTTTCGTGTTTCGCCGTTCCGACCTGACAGCAATCTAAAATACGGCAGGAGACACTGAAAGTGATCGCCTCACCTTAGTGTCCCTGAGATTCTCTGAGTTTTATCTTACCCTGTAACTTTGCCCTCACTGTACCGTCTGCCATTCTTACTTTCTGGGGTTTTTTTTACCTTGGAGTGGATCTACATGCTGCGGCCTGCCTGTCGCTTTGCTGCTGGTTCAAGGGAATTTAGCGACTGAGGGCCTACAAATGCTGTTCCTGTAGAGAATTACAACCAGGTCAATGATTGATGAAAAATAATATATTCTCAGTCACATCCATATCACTGTTTAATATGAAAGCCAACACACCAGAAACACTGGTGGGGTTTTACATTTGCATTCAGGGTTTTTTTTTTTTTCTTTACTATTATTAAACCTGTTAATGACATCAACTTCACAGAAAGTTTACTGTCTTGTCGGAACCTGTGGGCTGTTTTTCAGTAGTTCGGAGAAAATGTTTAATGTTTCACCAAGCGCCAGGTTTCCATTGAATTAGCTGTGAAATAAAATTCCTCACAATGGGGGCGGAATTGTTTGAAGTTGGTCCAAAATTTCTGCTCCCTTGTGACGTCTACAGTGGACCTGGATGGGGGCGCTACATGGGTGGAACTCTGGCCCTGACTGAGTGTGTCGGTTGTCATGTCTGTCTCTGTTGGACGATCATGTGTGAGCGCAATAATGAGGCCCGGTTGTGTAATCATGTCATTATGACCCAGTAGAGCAGCAGTCCACCCAGAGGGGGTTTCATCCTGACAGCGTGTGCAGACACATACAGAGGAACACACTTTCTGTCTGTTCATATCCAGATTGTCTTATCTGAACATCACAAACTGGGATACACTGAATATCTTCAGCCCACATCTGTTCAGTCTACATAACACTTATAAATTACTTCTATTTGACCTTGTTTTGAAGTTTGTTGGTTGAAGTTGGAGAGTTGATTGACTGTAATAGTTATCATTATTTCTGTTTTGTGTGTTTTAAATCAAATAAACTGGCTGTCTCTGTTATTTCACCTGCTTTCTTCTGTTCCCGTTTTGTGAACCTGAGGTCAAACTGACTTCCTCTTCTTTCTACTCGAGACTCTTATCAGCGACATTTTGAGGTGGATATAATCCTGACCCTTTTGAGCCGTTTACCTTCATCCTCTTCTCAAAACGTCAACGTACAGTGAAGATCTGTCAGATACTTGACTCTGAGCCAGAAAAAAACAAATACCTGAAGACAGTTATCTTCCCTCTGTTCGCTGTCTAATGTCATTGCATTTAACTTTGTTTTCCCCCTCCAGGTTCATGACTTTAGCTGAAGGGTGTGAGATGATGACAAACCGCAGGCTTTTTCAACAGGTGGCGTGTAAGATGCACTTAACAGGGAGGATGTTTGTGAAACGGTGTAATTAAAACCAGGGAGAGTTTCAGTCAAATTGACTGAGGTTAATAAATATTTCCTTTTGTTTGTGTTTTTGCTTCTGCAGAGATATCTGGTCTCTCGGTTGTGTCCTCTATGAACTCTGCACCCTGAGGCATCCAGTGAGCTCTGCAAACACTTTGTTACCCTCACCGCTTCATAAACGCTAAGCTAACGCTGCCATCTATTAAACCACAAAGTCACATTTCTTTTCAGTCATATTTGATACAGCATTTTTCTTACGACTTAATATAACATAGTCACTTGACTGGTTTAAAATTACAGTATGTGGACTATTGCCCCTTTAAAATGTATTTGCTGTTGTTAAATTAATTGAATCTTAGCTTCTTTTTGTCCCAGTCTTATTTACTAATTGTGGGTCTCCACTAACAGTTCGAGGGCAACAGCCTGAGGCAGCTGGTCAGCAAAATCTGCAGAGGCCGCTACGCACCTGTCCCCAGCCGCTACTCCCACGACCTTCGCCTGCTGCTTACCCAGCTCTTCAAGGTCGGACACACTCTTGACTCTTGTCTCTTTTGTTGCAGCGTTTGCGTAACATGACAAGAACAAGTGAAGTCACACAGCAGGTACAAACAAGAATCAGGTCTTGACAGGGTGTCAGTGGATCAGACTTGGTTATCAGGTTGAAAATGACTCATCATACAGAAGTGATACTTCAGTCACCAGTAAAAAGTGTTTGCTACTTTTTTTTTTTTTTTTTTGCTTCAGTAGCGTACATGTTTATGTTTTCGCAGTTTTACCTGTTTCTTTTCCCAACTTAACGGAGGCGTCCCAGTTGGACCCGACATTCCTAAAGAATTCATAGGAAGTGAGAATTTCACAGAGACTATGAAGCCGATTTCATGACTTGAATAAAAGCCAGCACAATTTGCTGTGCAATTCAGGGATCAAAGAACCGGTAATATGGGATTATAGTTGTTCTCTCTTGAAAGGCCGTTGGCAGCAGCAGGTCGGATTAATTTATAATCACTCGGTGTAAATGACAGAATGTCACAAACGGTTTAAGCAGCTGTTTATTATCCTGAGCTTCTTGTGATTCTCTAGAGTCTCTATTGTCCTCTGGAGACACCACTCTTAGAAATACACAGTTCTTAGTGTCTCTAAAAAAAAGTCATGTCTGTCTTTGTCGGTGTACTCTAAAACCGCTGCATTAAAAACAACCAAATTTAGGTTATTTTGATAACTTTTTTGCGTTATGTGTTACCAATCCGGGTCTGGATTGACTCAACATATCACAGTTGAGTTGTGGATTTAACCTGGTATGCAGAATTAGATTTTTATCCTAAACTATGGATCAAAAGGACTTGATGTCAAATATTAAGGCCGCCAATGAGAATAAACCTTAACCTGGATTATTAAATTACGAATATTTGCCAACAAATAAATCATTTTTATTGATCCAGACAAAAACCCTCTAACGATTGATATTGCGAAAATTTGTATAAAATGTATAGCATATCAACTTTTTCACCAGTTCTTTGGTCAAAGTGTGATGCTTGAATATAGTTAGAACTAGCTTGCTATGCTAACCTATAACAAGCAAACAGCTAATGGTAGCTTTAGAGAATGACCTACTCTATAGTAGCTAAGGTGATAAATCTTTATTATCAACCCACTAACTTTATTATTATTAATAATAATACATTTTTGTCATCTTATAATTTAATTCTTTGTTGGAGGTCCTGATGGGGTCGCTTTTGCTGTCTCTTCTCTCGCACAATAAACCGACTCAGAACTTTTCAACATAAATTAGACATAAAATCTGTCCCAGGCGTTAATTTAATAGTTCAGTGAAATTGATATTGTGGGACATACTTGTAAAATGTATCACATTTGTAAAGCACATAGTTTTTTTTTTGCTTGTTTATTTTTTTCAGGTCAACCCTCGAGAACGTCCCTCAGTGAGCTCAGTCCTCCGACGTCCATTTTTAGAAAAACACGTCAGCAAACACATCAGAGCTCAGGTAATGGGTGAGCTGTTTAAACCGTCATGTTGGTGAAAGGATGTACATGATAAATGGTAGCGTTGCTTAAAAAGATATACAAATCAGGGGCAAAAATAAGACTCTTTAAAAACATAATTTAAATGAAAAGATAAATAGATTAGACAGACTTCACTTTATCCTGTGTGATAGACCAATTTCAGCTCAAAGTTGCCCATAATTGTGCAGTAGAAGAAAAAACAAACATGATTTTTATTCTTTTTTTTTTATAAATAGAAATATATAAAGTATATTCATGTCCACTGACACTTTGTAGAGTCACTTTAGATTGCAGCTACAGCTGCAAGACTACCAACTTTCCAGGCTGACATTTTTGTGTTTTCCCTCACGCTGTCCTAAACCAAGCTCCAGCTCGGTCAGATGGGATGGAGAACATCTGCGTACATCATCTATCAAGACTTGCCACAGATTGTCAATTGGATTTTATTGTCACATGATGGATTAAATGAATTTTCATGAGATATCTAAAGCTTAGGATGTTTTATAACCTAATTCTGCTTTAAGAGTCTTCAAAACGTCAACGTTTGTTTTCTGATTTTCTATAAAAGAAAAAAGCTCCAATGCCTCTACAGAACATAGCAAAGAGTTAAGACACTTGGTTTTGCTTCTCATAAAACCTGTCAAATTCTTATTGGCTTTCATAAGCAGTGATGTAAAATATGAGCTGTCGGTGTAGTCATGTGTGCGTGTGGTTTTCTGTCTTTGCAGATGATGCAGGGGGAGTTAAACCACGCGGCTTCCCATCGAAACGGAGCAGCAGCTGCATCAGATGCTGCTAAAATAAGAACAAGACCGGCAGGTAACGCAGCACAAAGCGCCAAGTGAAAACTCATCGACTGTGTGTGTGTGTTTTTTTTTTCAAACGAGAGTTTGTTGACCTCTGATAATGTCAGTGTTACTCTCCTAGATGGCTCTTTGTGGTTTTGGCAGAAATAGACCATTTTGAAAACATTCAGGCTCCGTTTAAAATTAAATCCACTATTAATGATACAGGAGGACTTTTAGTATCACATGAAAAACCTAACTGTGCATTGCAAAAACACAAATTCTTACCAAGAAACTGTCCAAAATCATTAAACAAAAAACAAAAAAGAAAAAACTTGGAGACATTTGCAAATAATCTCAGAATTTCAGATTTTTTTTTCTAGTGAATTTTTTACTTTTTGAGCTCAGAAATTTTTATGGTGGGAATTCACTCCTTTTTTTTTTCTATCTATAGTGACCCTAATCCACTGCGATGGAAAACTCAATATGTCTTATTTTTAGCAAACAGTATATATGAAAACTGAGACCAAAACAAAGCTTTTTTCTTCTCCGCTGTTGTCCAGAGAAGATGCAGAAAGCGAGAGCAGCAAAGAGGCCGGGGGCAGCAGGCAAGAAACCCGCTGCTAAACCGGACCACAGAGCGCCGTTCAGACTGATCGCCGCTTCCTACAAAGTACGTCTGAAGCAGCGTCATACACCCTCTTTTTGATCCAGTATTTGGGTTTTCTGTGTTTCTGCTGGTTTATCTTTGTATTTATGTACTATTGCAGCCTCTTCATCAAAAAGCAGCCAAACCAGCCGCAGACAGAGCGTCTGCAGGGATTCACAAGTGGGTAGTAAAAACCTCCTCAAAACTAGCTTGCGTGTTTCCAATAACTGTAAAAAGGCGCAAATTTAACTTGTGGAAATAAATTTGCTTCATTTTGAAAAAACTCAAATTGCTCAGTACAGTTTTGTAATAGGATGATACGGTTTTTCAGTCATACATGTATTTCAATACATCTATTTGAAAATCTTTTCTCCTTACCAACTGGACATGTTTACATCTGTGTCCACCATGATTTTTAATGACTTTTCATGTGGGCAGGTTCATTCAGGTGTGATTTTAATCACATTTCTGATTTAACGGAAACACTGCAATTGAAAAACTGTCTTTGGTTCAAGTGGAATATCAAAAACATTTGCAATAGAAACGCAAACCTTGTCTCATGTGTCAGCTATGTAAAGTGTTAGTGAATGTTTATCACCTAATAGTTTGATTATGGTTAACCTATAAGAAATTTGAGAAACCAAAAATATTTTCATATATGATGGCAATATTTGGACCATAGCAGATAGAAAAAAAGGAGTACATATCTGGCAAAAACTCAGAAATTTTGAGTTTAATCTACGAAATGTGTTAGGAAAATTCTTAAAAAGTTGACTTTTTTTTACTTTTTGAAAATTTCCGAAAGTGAAGAAAAATTCTAGAAAATTTCTGAGATTTATCAAAAAATTTCTGAGCTTTTTCTTGCAAATTTCTGATATCAATCCAAAAAAAAAAAAAAGTTGTTGGAAATGTACTCCTTGTATCTACCATCAGAGATATACTGTAGCAATGAAGGATGTTATATTTTTAAGAAGTTTTCTTCGAAAAGTGGAAAAGATTAAAAAACTACCCGGTTCGTGTCACAATCCAGTCATTCTCTTAAACTTCTGAGTTGAAAATGTTGTTCTTCTAGCTACAGGTTGGATGGGAGGCAGGCTGACAGCCACTACCTGCACTATTATGCCCAGCTGGATGTCATTCAGAGGAGGAATCAGGACATTCCTGCTACTGTTGCTCCACCTTCAGCTCCTGACCCTGCGGCTCTGGAGCAAGTCACCGATGTGAACCTCCAGTTCTGGGAACAAGATGCTCCGCTTGTGGAACCATACCAGCTGTAGGTGGCACAAACAAGCAGCACATTTCTATAAAAGATCAGCAAAAATATCCAAAATGTTTTCACAACTTGCTGTTAAGAAACTGATTCATCTGAGGTAATATTTGCATCGAATCCAGATTTGCTCAAATTGGCCTCAATTTTATGTCGTAGCATATGTCAATTTTATGTCAATTTTATGTCTAAACTTTTTCACTGCTTGTGGAAAGCGTCGGTGAGTTTTACCTTGTTCCCATTACCACGGTAACACGTGCTCACCTTCACCTGTTGTGTCCGTCAGTGTGGCTGCAGCTCGTAACGAGTACCTGCAGAGGAAACACGAGGCCAACCAGTACAAACTGAGAGCAGAAAAACAGCTGGTAAGACCAAACCCCTTCCATCAGGTTCGCTTAAACCCTGACCTTAAGCCTCTGCAGTGAGTTTGTTTGCTCTAATAATGTTTCCAATTTTGACATCTTGGATAAAATTCAGAACTACTTTCAGGAAGCAAAGTGAACACAAAGATTAGACCATCATTTATTATAATGGGTGGATTTAGATATATGCATAAATATGAGTTTATGATGATGATTAATAAATAAATGTTATCAGGAAGTGAATCTTTCAGATGAAGGACATCTGTAGCATTTTATTACATTGTTCAAAACACATTTTACATGGAACCAAACATCAAGGAATAAAAGCCATTTTGTGAAATGTCTAAAACTACATTACTACATTAGGATGGATTAGATTACTTTTGCCATGACAACATCCTCTAATTTTTATTTCCGTATTTTAATGAGTGCCTAAACATCTAGAGCTGAACATTCAAGTCTCCATATACAGCTTATGACTGCCCCCAAGTGGTAAAATAATTATTAGCTGAAGTACTGTAATCTGGAAATGGGTCTCCATTTCAAGCACTTGGCATGCCGATGTGAGTGAATCTTCAGTTCAGTTTGTGCAGTTTAAAATACTGTAGTTTGCGAACATTAGAAATAGTTCTGGGTATAAAAATATTATTTGGCCACAGAAAGAGAAAAAAAATAGAGTGGAATAGAATATTTGTTATTATAGAAGTACGTGGAAATCCTTCAAAGCTGAACAAGAACTGAACCACTGGGTTGAGAACATGATTTTAACTGGTAAAGAGTTAGTACTGAAGAATCTAGAGTAAGTTGTTATAAATATGATATGTTACATTCATGTGAAAATAAATCTTTCACATGAACATCAGTAAAATAAGTGCAACTTAAAACTGGCATAATTAAATCAAAATCTAGAATCATATGTAGAAAAGGGACAAATATTGTCAACTTCACGCTTATTTAAATAGTATTTACTCTATCTAAAGGACTTTTCTCGGTTGATTTTTTTGTCTTGCTGACTTTTCTACTATCTCCAGGGTCTGCGGCCGTGTACAGCTGAGAGTGAAAGGAAGCCAGGCGGCCAGGAGGAGGAAGCTGGACAACCTGACAACCAGCACTTTCCTCAGGACAGAAAATATGAGGGACAGCAGGTGAGACACCAAACAAACAACTGCATCAATGTGTAACGTGATAAAAAATAAGTTTTCCAAATATCTAAAATGAAATGTGTGTGTGTGTGTGTATGTAGGAGTATCTGCGTCAGCTGGATCTCATCAGGCAGCAGTATCATCAGGAAGTGAGACAGATGAGACAGAAAGCTGAATCAGAGGTATGCAAATTAGATTATATCACTTATAATGTATTTATACAAGGAGTTTGTGTAATATGCACAGACATATTCAATAAATTAATATGTGCTCTAATTTGTCGGACTAAAGACACCTGTTGAAAAATAACATTTTTGTAAGAATTAAACATTCATCAAGCCCAGGTTTGATTTTTATTAATTTTTTTTGTTATTAAATATATTTTTGTTGATCTTGTGGTATTTTAGCTGTAAGTAGAACATAATCATAATCAAGGCTTTAAAACGTCATTCTGAGTGGAATTGATCTGTATCATGATGACTCACGTAATGATGGAGTCACTCAAATACATGGACTTTTTCGACAATATTCCTATTCATAGAATTTCTAACATATAAATCACCCATACGAGTTGTAAACTCTAGATGTTGGGCATATTTAAAATTACAACAGCAGAATATTTGGAGGATTTTTCAGATGCCAGAATAAATCCAGATAGTTTTGCAAACACCCTGTTCAAAACGAGCTTTGCTGAAACATACATAAATGTTTGTTTTTTTTTTGGTTTGCTCGTTTGTGGCTCAAAAGGTGAACGATGTGAACTTTTTGAGACGTCTTAACACCCGGTTCTTTCACACAGTCTCTGCTCAGCATCTAAACCACAGGGGAGAAGGTTTGGGTTTGGGTTTGGCTGCATGTTTGATGCAGCAGCTGTGTGCGATGAAGCTGCATCCCTAAAGCTCGCAAGGCGCCTAAAGTTTTATCTGTAACAGAATTAACAGCAACAGCTTTATGCATGTGTCTGGACTCATCAGCCACGAGACAAACGAAGAACCTTTGTGGTGGAAAAAGCACGAGACCCGGAGCCCGCCTCGGATGCTGAAGAACAGCAGAAAGAAACACCTGCTCAGGTACAAATAACCACAGAAAAACAGAAAGACACTTCTGGAAATAATACAAGGAAAATGAATATCAAGAATGTAGCGTTGAAGTGAGTTTGATGACTTGAGCTCGGAAATCAAGAGTGTCAAACTTGTGCAGAATAATATTTTGGGAAAGTGGACAGTTAAAGCCAGACATTTTCATACTGAATCAAAAGACTTTCTCTCAAGTCAAATCAGACCAAACTTTTCTTGTTTTAGCTTAGGGTTATCAAAATTATGTCTGTTTCCTAAATGCTACAAACATGCTAGTGAGAACTTTTTTTTTTTCCCCAACTTTCCTCAAATTCAAAAGTTTTCATACATTTGTATCAGAGATACTGACCAGGAATGAGTGACTTAACTTAGCAGCTCTGCACATAAAATTCCCCCCGAAACAAACCAAGGTTTGTTTTGTCAGATGTAAGACAACAAAAGTTGACAGATTTGAAATGATTGAATAATCGAATCAAGTTTATTTATGTTTAATTTAATAAACTTAATTTGATTAACTTTTTTTTTTTCAAGTTGGCTCACCTGTCTTTCAGCGTATGGAATGTTTCACCTGAGCTTTTAGACCTTTACAGCTACACTGTGATCAGATGTGTTGTATCTGTGGTGTTGGGTGATCATCTTCTGTTGTTTTGGTTTGAAGCTGTATCTATTCATAAGGAAATGTTGTCAAATTCTACATATTTGTCGTTCAGTCAACCAGGTTACAGAGTTTTTCCTTCCCGCTGCAGGACATGGATGCAGTTCTGAGGCAGACTGGAGAAGAAAACGAGGGAAATTCTCAGACAAAAAACAAAGATAAGGTGAGGTTCTGCCTGCTGAACCTAAAAAAAAAAAAAAAAAAGCTTCATTTTGATTCAAATACTTAAACACAATATGACAAGCTCAGCTGGTGTTTAAAAGGAATATTTCACACATGGCAGTGATATATGAGTAAAGAAAATGAGGTGAGACTTTTGAAAATAATCAACAGCGTGTAAATCGTTTGGTTCCTGCAGAAGGGAATCATGTTTGAAATCCGGCTGGATGAAGAAAAAAAAGAAGAAAAGACAAAGGAGGAGAGGAAAAATGAAGAGCAGCAGGTAGAAGAATTGAAACATAGTCATTTTTGCTACATGGCTTCAGTTTTCTTCTTCTCCTCTCACCAAACAGGAAGTGGACCCTCTCAATCGTGCGCTAAGCTTCCAGGAAGGGGAGGCGCTAAAGCTCAAAGACTGGTCAAAGGAGAGAAAGGGGTGGAGCCAAAGGACCCCTCAGACTCTCCTGGACGCCCTGGCCAACATGGACATCAACTCTCCCTGTAGCACACCGACTGAGCCTCCAGCAGGTGCAGCACGCACAATGAATGAAGTATCCCATGTTATTTTTTAAAGCTCCACATAGCTGACACGTCTCCCCCTGCTGGCCCTCCAGCAGGTCGCAGGCGGTGGACCAGCCGTCCCCCCAGCTCCCTGCTGAACGCTCTGGCTCAGGCTGAACTCACACCAAGTCTGGACACAGGTCAGGCCAAAACACCAACAGGCAAGAAACTGAGGGCTGGAGAGATTCGCTGAACGTGGAATGCTGAACTGTTTGTCCTCTGTGAAGCGTTAGATGCTGCGCAGGGAGAGGAGGAGAAGGGAAAACGAGGGGAAGAGGAAGAGGAGGAAGAAGACTCGGACATAGAGACGGATGAAGAGTGTCTGGAGTCGAGGTCTGATGATGATGACACGTGAGTTCACGCTTTAACTGCACTCTGAACACAGTATGGTACAAACTACAAATTAAAAAAAAAGAAAAGAGAAAGCAAATACAAATTAAAGGTCAATTAAGGTTGAACAGTAAACATGTTCATTGTATTTTTTGCAAAAAAAAAAAAAAAGATTTCAGTTCTGGCTATTTTGAGCTCCTGTCAGAATGAGCTGTTTTAGGGCTCTGCCACTTTAAATCCAAGTGAGCTGCTGGCCACGCCCCCCAACAGATGCTCAGTTATATAGCCGTGCATCTTTGAAAAGTATTAGTAGAGCGTCGTGCACAATCAACAAAGATGCACACAGCATTTTCATTACAACTGAAGATGACATAGTTACTTGGTTATGCTATAAAACGATACAATGTGCCTGAAAAATTCATTCTGAATCTTTAAATATAACAAAGGGAAGATAAATGTAGGACTGATGTGTTTATCTTCAGGAATTTTGAGGAGTCTGAGGACGAGCTGAGAGACGCCGTGGCGGACTCCATGAGGAACCTTTACGTCATGGAGGACTCGAGCTCTGGAGAAAACACTTCGGAGGAGGGAGAAGAAGCAGAGAGGAAGGACGGAGGAGCAGATAGCTCTTCAGGTCATCAGCAAGACCAAGCAGAGGTCAGCAGTTCAGGGTCTGAAGGTTCACCAAGCGGATGTTTCTAGTAAATCTGAAGAGTCGCAGACGGACAAGAGTGCAGCTTTAGATAAGATTCAGGCTGAAATGATTCAGTGGTTTGTTAACAGATGAATGAACTGCCTTAAACGTGTGAAAGTGTTCACTCTGAAGTTTACATATGGAGTGTCTGCAGTGGTTTGACTCACGAAGCCTCATCTATATATTCATGTTGTACATCTGGACTAAAATAGTTGGCAAGCCTGATTTTAAGTGCACAATAATATAAATGTAATTTTAAGAATGTAAAAAATCTTTATTTACTAAAAAAAAAAAGTATGAAGAAAAAAAAAGTGTGGCCTACCTGTCTCTTAGTTTTCAACATCACCTCTGTTACCAAAACACAAAGGGAAACACTGAATGTAACCATGATCATCAGTCACAGATTGTGAAATATACATCTACATTTAATGTACAGCACTTTTCAACTTAATTTGGACAAATATTGTTTGAGAGAAAATCAATGGTCACCTTTCAGTGAAATATATATATACTAGGGTATATATATATATATATATATATATATATATATATATATATATATATATATATATATATATATATGTGTATACTTTTCACTTGTGTTTGGACTTGTACCTCATACCTGTTGTATTCATGTCTATGTTCAAGGTTGAGGAACATGTAAACATGCATGTTTTTTTTGTTATTCTAAGGCAACCAGCAGAATACAACAGTGGCAAAAGGAAAATACAATTAGCATTTGACCGGTACTGTTCCTTTGATGCACACAGGCAGTAGCATTCCTGTTTCTTCCAGCAGTAACATTTCTTTTACTTCTGATGGTTTAGTTGCAGTAATTTAGCTATTTTTTCACGAACATAACTCGTCACCAACTCTAAATGTAGTGTACTGTGAGACTCTCACCACAAGGGGGCAGCACACAAGATGTTATCAGCTGCATCTGTTGCTTTTATTGTGTATTATTCAAGTGTAATTTCCATTTCTCTAGGAATTTAAACATTCTCTATACACAGGCTTAAACAGTATCAATGCCTCTTTAAAAAAGAGGGTTTGTAATACACCTTTTATTATATCATCATGCCCATCAAACACAGGAATGCAGGAGGAGAGCAACAACATTCAGACAAGGTAGATTTGGCCGTCACCTCAGCTAAACCTTCATATTAAATATAACTATAGCGATTACATGAAACATCAACTAGAGAAAGCCTCTTAACTTAACCTCTAATGACAGAAAAATCATATTTAAAATACCCATTTCTTTTTTTTAGAAGTCAGAAAAAAATTATTCTCTTCAAAATCATGTCAGCATCAACAGTATAACCCAGAACGAAACTAAAAAAAAAAAATCTACGTTTTGCAGTTCCTATAATTCTCCCCAGGTTAGTTGACAGTGAGTCAGACTAAGTCCAGCTTAGTAGTAAAAAAAAAGAAACACTGGAAGCAAAGGGGGAAACTAAACGCCTCGTTGCTGAAACCAATCAGACTGACCTTCATCCTGTGAGAACCAGATGACTGACCAATCAAACCACCGCAAAAACTTTCATTCATCTATCAGAGTCAAATATCAAGATGATCCCCTTTAAATTTAACCATAAACATTTATCAGTTTACACATACTAAGACTTTCCTGAAACCTGGACTATCTTTGAATCAGTTCAGGAAACACACGTCCTCATACGGACCTGGAACACGGCGTCATTCATACGACCCACAAGGCATCTTTACATATCAGCATCAGTCGCTGGGAATGTTCAGGTTTTTTTCTCCTCAGTCTGTACAGAGTGGAGAATTTTATCTGGTTTTAAATCTGGAGGGCAAGCAGAGAGATTTGACTAAGTTATAAATTTCTTATTTCCTGGTAAGTACGCTAATAATGAGGCACTGTGTTGCGCTGTAACAGTTAGCTTGTTTTAAACAGACATAAGATCACTGCCCAGTGATATTAGTGTAAGTTACAAAGTCTGAAGTAGGAAAAGCTTTCCAAAAAGACAACAGAAAGGAAGTGACTCAGATCACTTGGTGCATTCTTCCTCTCCTGAGCTTCTTCTTCTGTTTTCGAATACCAGCCTGCTAGCGTTCTGTACAGACAGCCGTCTCTAGCCGTCTCTAGTCCCAGTTGGACACCCAGTTGTTCGTCCTCACCGCACCATCTGATTCATCAGAGCCTCCGTTGCGGCGAGGAAACAAGCTTCAAACTCCTGGTCTGAGAACCGCGCCACGGACTCCCGCGCTGCGCGTCTAATCTCCAGCTTAGCCGAAGGCGTCAGTGCCAGGATGGTTTCCATGGCCGTGGCATAGCTGTCCTCGCTGTCCGCCAGGAAGCCCGTCTGCCTGCCATCGTGCGGCACCACGATGTCCAGCTTCGGGCCGCCTGACTTGTGGGCGAGGACGATGGTTCCTGCGGCCATGCACTCCACCACTCCTGGAACGACAGAGACAGGATGGACGTCTCAAACATAAAACCCCACTTACCCTTCAAAATAATAGCATGAAATTATTTAAAGACAGAAAGTAGAGTTTCTGCAGGTTTCACCAACTCAAATTGTTGAAATTGAAGACTTTTTAAAGATCATAATGAATGGAATTTAAGACCGGCATCTTCAGAGAGATGAGCAAACATCAACCGGGAATAAACTTGCACTAACCCAGGCAATAATGTTAGCTTGCTAGCAAGTATATATTAGCAGCTAGTTAGCAGGAGCCTTAACCATCTTGAGTTACAGAATTCAATAAAGATGTCTGCTCATTACTTAGACTTTTCCCTGGTAGAAAAGTCCTACGAATACAGAAAATATGATATGAAATCAATCTGCCAAGACAAACTAAGACTTGTGATGTATTATTTGATGCCAACTTACTTTTTAAACGGAATTCCAAGGCTTAATATTAGATGTTTTTAAGACTTTTTAAGGATGACAACCTGAGAAACATGCATCTCATGTACATTGAAAACAAATAAACACAGATAGTTATTATCCAAGGGAGGACATCTAGATTTCTTCTGCCTTTTATGCATTTTGCCTTAGAAACTTTTACTTCCTCATTATTACTTCAGAATATTTTTAATCAGATTAAAAATCTTAATCAAAAAAAAATTTTTTTAATCAGATTAAAAATCTTAATCTATGGCTAAAATGACTAATCAAATTAATTGTGCTGAATTGATGATTGAAATAATTGTCAAATATCTTAGTAATGGATTAATCATTAACTGTAGAATACAAAGAGCAGTAATTAATTACTGAAAATCTCTTATTTAGACATTTTTACTATCCAGTTACCACCTGGTTAATGGAAACAATAACCACCAGATCATCCAACCTCTGCAGTCTTTGGATGTGTATCAAATACTGATTCACCAGGTCACCATGGTGACACACATGGACATTTCTTGTGTTCTCACCGATGCCGAAGTGTTCGTTCCACATGGTGTGCAGCCCGATGGTGGCGCTCACCAGCTCCCTCTTCAGCTCGGCGAAGGGAACGTTGAGCTTGAAGTCGACGCGGTCGGAGACGCCGAGCTCCTGACAGAGGCCCCGCAGCATCAGCACCCGGTCCTCGTCTTCCTGGTTCCTGCAGCCGCCGATCAGCACCAGCCGCAGCGCCTCCCGGCCCCCAGGCCCGTCCCCCTTCCTGTCCAGCAGCAAGGCGAACGCTCTGATTTGCAGCGGGTGATCCTTCTCCGGCCTGAACTGACCCACGGACACGATGGAGTGGCACTTCCTGTCTCCTCCCGCTCCGCCTCCTCCTCTCCCGTCCTCTTCGGCCCCCAGCTCCTCCCAGCCCTCCTCCAGCTCGTCTTCGTCCTCCTCCCCCTCCAGCGGGACGTCCAGGAAGGCCCTGACGTCGCACGGCGGGTACACCACGCTGGTGCGGCTGGGGCAGCGCCACAGGGCCAGGATGTGCCCCAGCGTCCAGGTGGAGTTCACCATGACGACGTCGCTGCAGGAGCCGGCCAGGCCGTAGAGCAGAGCGAAGAGGCAGTAGTACAGAACCTTCAGGGCGCTCAGAACCGGGTTTCTGGAAATGAAGTCCGCATTGTTGAACCTGCAGTTAAAGGTTTGGGGGAAATATGTTAAAGTTTCTGCTCAGAATAAGAGGACGTCTCATTAAAGGGACAGTACTCTGAATTTTCCAGCCACATAGGATCATTTATAGCACAATGAAGTAACTCTGTCACCTTCAGTTGTTACAAAAAAATCCTACAAATAAAAGATGAAATAAAAGAAATTTGACTAATTTAACACCTCTCTCTCTTTAAGAACCTCCTGCTCTTTCTAAACAGGAAGTAAGAGAGTAAAGCTAATAAAATGAGCTAAAAACAAGAGAATGATTTCTGTTTTTGTCTTAAAAGAAACAGTTACTGTGTGCAGCTTGGTGATATTTTTTGTATTATTTTCTAAGTGGCATCTTGTTTTAGCTGGGAATGTTGTTCAAGAGCAATGTGTGTTTGTGGTTTTATGACCTCTGTGCCGTTCATTCACTCTCACTCAAGAGTTTTCTTAAAAATAAGCAACAAACAGTTATTTTAGGAGGAGTTTTGTCACGAAGTCGGAGCTAAATCCACCCGTAGCAGCTGAATGGTTGCCACAGGAATGGCTGAACGGTTGCCACGGGAGATCAAAGGATTTCCCAAACATTCGTGAAAGAATCAAGGCAAGACTCCAGGTATGTTTTTGAAGAGGAAATAACATTAAAGCTTGGTGTGAAGCTGGACGGTGATTCTCTACCTGGGGTTCCTCTCTCTGACCACAGACAACATGTCCGTGCTCACGGTGGGATAGTGAACGTAGCTCGCCACCTTGCAGCCTCCCAAGTAGCGGAAGATTGGAAGTGTAAAGGCGTAGCCCATGGAGTCGATGTACAGGTCAGGAACAAAAGCTGTGAGAGCTTCCCACCCTAAAACACACACACACACACACACACACACACACACACACACACACACACACACACACACACACACACACACACACACACACACACCTCCGTTAGCTGCTTTAATACAAAGAAGAAGAAAATACCCAAAGATCCAGAAAGACCTACGCTTGTAGAAGCACCAGAAGTGACCCTAAAACGGAACTTTTTCTAAACTCTTAACACTCGACGCGTGTTACGTTCATGTCTTACCCAGGAACATGGAGCCCAGGCTCTGGCCCAGCAGGGTGAAGTGAGGGTACGAAGTGGCCTCCACCAGGCCGCGGTGACGCAGGAAGACGAAGGTGACAGGTCGGGGTAGAGTGATGTTGAAACGCTGCCGCGCCCCCTCCAGGATCTGTTCACCAGTCACTCCCTTGTCCCCCGTGTACACCACAAAGGAGACATTGGAGTATCTGGAATAATGGGGAGGCAACGGCTGCCATGAGCTCTCCATTTTTATTAGGTTTTCAAATATTAAAAAAAAAAAAAAAAAAAAAAAAAGGAAGATGAAGGAAGACAGCAGACAGGTCAGAAGGTTCTGGAGATGTTTAAAGCAGAGTTGGTTTGTCAAACAGAGATCTGTTCAATCCATCATCTAAAAAGGGAAGATATATGGCCCAACCACAAACCTATCAAGCATCACGTAGCAGAATCAGTTACTAGGGCAACTGCCAGGCAAGCTCTTCGCATACTGACTTTTATGGAAGGAAACCTTGACTCTATGGAGGTGGGTATTTATCGTATTGTTTATCAGTTGTGTTACATAAATTTATCACAATAAAATTTCTCATAAGAATTTATTGTTATGATAAATTCTGATTAATGATGTTTAAAAGCGAAACAAACCTGCCCATATTGTCGAGATTGTTAACTTTACTATATTTTCCACTGTTTGTTCAATGAGAGCATCAACACAAAATAATAATTTTGGAAATATGATTAAATGCAGTGACTGTGTGCAGCTTAGTGATACATTTGTAATTTCTCACTAGAGGCCTAAAGAAGCACATTAATCTCTTCTAGAGCAGCATTTGTGTTTCCCTATCAAATATAGATACCTAAAAAAAAAAAAAGTAATCTTAACACTTACATCGTCATCACAGTAAAATATCGGGATAAACTTTAAGTCCATGTGGCCCACCACTATGTGAGGTTTTAAGAAGACTATTAACACCGTGAGGCCCTGCGCTGCAGAGCCACGTCGATAGGCAGGCAGGTCACTCAGACCTGACGCTTGTTTGCTCTTCTCACGAGTTGTGTAAACAAGTAAATCTTTGCTTTTTAAAGGTTTCTTGGTTCGCTAATATGGAACCCAAAGATCCAGAAAGGAGCAGCAGGGAAGCAGGAAGTAGAGCAGCGAGAGGGAAACCCGGGAATCGAACTCGGGACAACCGAACAGGGTGCGCGCGAGCTGCCAGCTGAGCCACCGTCTGACATCCTCCCTGTCAGTGACGTGACGTGACGTGACGAACCACATAGTGTTTCGACCAAAGGATGCGTCTGGGCTCCATTACCGGTTCATGAGGGCCCTCAGGGAGCACCAGAGCACCCGCTCCCCGCCTCCTCCTGCGTGGCAGTACGGGTGGAAGAAAGCCACAGTCGGGCCGCCGTCCCGAGCCTGGCGGGTCTTGCGGCGACCCTGCAGCCAGACGCGGAGCCCCAGCAGAACCAGGAGCAGCAGCAGGGTGAGGGCCAGGCTGAGGTAGACGCAGGGCATCACCAGTGACCACAGCAACCTGGCGGAAGGAGTTCATGAAGCGGCTTCAGTCTGACGTTAGCCTGCTGGTTGCTAGGCTAAACTTAGCACCTTCCCCTCAATTACATTTCAAGCAATAAACTAATGTGTTTCTCTCCGACACTTTCTTTCTATATAATGCCATATTTTTGGTAATAAAACAGAGCCTGTGTACCTCATCAAGTCGCAGAAGCACAGAGAGAAGTGGTGATGGTGTCCTGCCATTTTGACAACAAGCTTCTGACGTGACGTCACAGCCTGTCAGCTGACCGGGCCTTCGCTCTCTGATTGGCTCAGCGTTTTGTTTACCTGCACGTCATCAACATGTGATTGACTACTTCTGCCTCAAGCTGTGTGTCTAGCTGTTTTTATGCACGTCACCACATTTGATTGATTCAGAAGCAAAAAACTAAAAGAAAAAATAAATCACACTTAATTGAAAGCGACGCAATCTAGAAATTATGGGACGAGAGAGAGAACCTCCATCCTCGGTACATTTCTTAACGTGAGCTGGTGGATCATCCAGGAAGTGGCCTATCAGAGTGATCTGAGCTTATGACGTCATTAAAAACAGTCAGTTATACTCCAAAGAGACATTAAATGTATTTACTCATATGGTCAAAGTCTTAAGTCTGGTTCTGGATAGTGATTCTGTGGCCAAGAAGGATCTCCAGAAGCAGTCAGTTTTGCAGCCCGTCTGAAGAGGCCTCTGACATTCATGCGGTCATGAGATGTCGGAGTAGGTGCATACAACCATGTATTTGAAAAGTGAATGTAAATCAATTAACACCAGATGAAACCAGAATTGAATGTTGTCCAAGTGAAGCATTGACAGTTTCATCCTCTAATGGAACTAGAACTGTTTCCATCAATATTAAGGAATTATGAACTCATAAGTTCCCATATTGTGCTGAAAAGTTACTTGCAAGTTAGATTTTTCTTATTTCACACATACTAATATATTTGCAGCAGAAACTAGGCCAAAAATACTTGATATTTTTGCAGTGAACATGGCGAATTTACTATTTTCTAGTTTTGTTTATGTTTTATTCAGAGAATTCAACATAAAAATGGGAATAATAAGAGGTTGCGGTCCGACATCAGGGAGAATCTGGGAGAAAATCTGAAGGAACCAGATGTATGCAGCAGACATGATGCCAATATTTACATATAATTACCATGTAAAACTTCACCGGTTTATTGGCTCTACATTTTCATACTGTATGATTTATTTTTTCATAGCCTGTTTTCACAAAGTGTTTCAAGACAAACTGGTAAACTAGCAGCAGTGGACAATACAGAAACGTAATACACCAATCAGAAATACCTATTTGGCTTTTTTGACCAAATAAATAAATAAATAAATAAATAATCACTGGCAGTTTTTTTTAACCTTTCTGTTCCCATGGTTACAATCATGTCTTTATTCATCTATTTACCAGTAGATGACACAAACTCCCCCAGATCCACCCAGCTGTACATAATCCATCTAAAGTTTCATCCAACCATCCTTTGTTTCTTTTTATCTTTTTTTTTAATTTGTTTTAGAATCAAAATGTCATTCACAACACTGTTTTTTCAGATTTCTGCACAGATGATATTTTATTTCCATGAATCTGAAATCAAACGTTTGGCATCTGGCTGGTGATGTTTCAAAAATGAAACATTGTATGCAAATGCAGTATGGAAGGATGATTTTGTGCCATGTTTTTGAATAATTTATTTACATGTGATTTCAACTGCATTTATTATTAAATGTAAATCTGCAATTGAGACTTTAGCGATACATTGACAAAGTTCTGTGCACATTTGTAATGGAAATAATGCAGAATGATTTATTCCAAGCATGCATCTCTTGTAATTTTGATGATTGTGACTTGCAGATGACAAAAACCCCAAATTTACGAAGAAAATCTATCAAAGCAACCTGGGCTTCCATTACACCTGGTCCGCTGCACGCTGCATTAATGCAGCAATTCCTGCAAAGGAAGATCCAGCCTGGGACCGAGTGCAGAGAAATGCACAAACTTTTCAGAAGGCTGACATTTTTTGATTTATTTACCTGTAAGCCATAGTCATTAAAAATAATAATAATAATAAAAATGCATAATCTATTTTACTCTGTGTGTTGTGAATCTCAATAAAACAATCATTTCCCTTTCTGAAATGACAGACAAGAAATACTGCACCTTCATACTTGGCCTGTCATGAGGAATTTTGCTGGACAATAGATCGTGTCAGAAGTAAACGCAATAAACAATAATAATGTTGTTTTGACACCATTTTCAAGTCACACAAGGTAAAGGCATAATAATGCACAAACAGATTCTCAAAGATCAAAAAATGTTCAATTCTAATGAAAACTTAACAGGAACTGGAAAATATTGTGAATATTCAAAATAAAACAGGAACAACAAATAAAGTGAATTATGGAGTCTCTGTAAACAAAATTGTCCTTCAAATGCAAAGGAATAGTTGAGACCGGAGCACCAAAATGAAGACCTTTATCATCCGGTTTTCGGTCGAGAAAGAGAAAAAAGAAAAATGGTAAGTCGGGCAAATAGAAATCATCGAGTTCATTTAAATTTATCACGCGATTCATTGATTTATTGCGACGCGCCTGCCTGTTTTTTTTTTAGACATCATTCTCATTTTCAGACAAGTACCAGCAGTGAGATGTTGTCACCAGAGCCCCATGAAACCGACTGAGGAGGTCACCTGAACTCGAAGCCCGCGCACATTGCCATATAAAGACAAAAGCTCTTTGATTCCTGTTTCTAAAGTGCCGCATGTCACTTCCTTCCTCGAAGATTTGAATAGACGTGCCGAGGCCCCTTCAGACCGAGCCGATTCAGAGCGCTGCCTGTCGAGCGGTGAGCAGCAACAGCAGCCGGACGGACGGAGAAACCACCCGCTTCACCTTCCAACCCCCTCGCCTCGTCTCTCAGGTAAGGCGGCGCCAATGGGATCAGGTTTGCCACGCATCCGTTTGGGTGTCTGCAAAGGTATCAGGTGAATTTACAGGAAGTAACTCCTCTGATGAAACGGCAAAGAAGGAAGAGACTCTGGAGCATATGTGACTTTCTGCACAATGTTTGCTTTAATATTTTTACTAAAATATTAAAGAAACTGCTTTCATGCGCAACACGACGCACTGGAAAACTGCTCAGCGACGAAATCTTTTTTAAATGATTCAGCCGCTGCTCATGTGAGAAGACGAGGGCAGATGGAGGTCTGAGAGGAGCGAGGAGCTTGAAGAGCTGCAGTTAGCAGGAAAGGAAGTTTGTGGTTAGCGTTGCATCAACTGCGAGAAAGAAAAAACTCCCTCTGAGTTCAGCGTGGGCCTGAACGAAACATCGGCATTTGATTTATGATTAATAATCCGTCTCGTTTCCGATAAGATGACCTAACCAGGGTGCGTAAACACGTGTGTGACACAGTCTGGGAGCTGACGCTGCTGTAATTCATGCAGTTTTCCACACACTGAACCTGCTTAGTCTGACAGCTAACATGCAGGTTCAAATTATTTTTTTTTTTGCAAAAATGGTGCAAAAAAGGGTGGAGATAGATTCCAATTGCGAGTCATTTTCTGAGGAATTTTCCCCTTTTTCCTCGCATCTTCACTGACGCGTTAAGATGGCAGACAGGAAGCAGGTTGAAGAAATAAACAAGTGCAAAGTGTTAGCTGCAGCCTGAGGCACGTTTTATGTCACGTAGACATAAAACAGACTCTGAAAGCAATCGCGTATTTGTTTGAAATAAAAAACGTCGCCCAAAGCTCAAGAAACATCTCATTTGAGACTTATGCTTTCTTCTTCTGTGGTGCATTAGTGGCGTTTACTAATGTTAGCTCCCCCTGCTGCCTGTTCCTTAAAAAACCCAAAAACCGATAGTTGAAAAATGATTTAAAAGCACAATTGTCTCAATCTAAAAGGTCGTCCAAACAATGTTGGTCTTGATATAAGGAAGTGATACTAGTCACTTCTTATTCAGTTCTATGGAAAAACATTTCTGTCTTGAGCCAAACATTCTTGGAGGCGAGCACCGGCGTCAAAGTGAAAATGAACGCCTGATTTGAAAGTAACATTTGCCTCTTTTGAACATGCAAATGAACTTTATAGATCCAAAATCTGAGCTCCTGCAGCCTGTTTAGCATCAAACTGTTGTCAAATATAGAAAACTCAAAACACGGGACACGCCTCCTGAGACAAACTTCAACCTTTTACGTTTCTGACTGCATGACATTCTCTCTTCTGCATGCCCACAGAAATAACCAAACAAACTTCTAATTGGAAGTGAGAAATGACCGTAACATGCCCGTGTTTGGGGTTTTGCATGCAGAGGGAGGAGATGCAGGAGGAATATTTTTTTGATGTAAACGTGAGAACATTAAAAAAAAAAAAGGTGTGAATTTACTGCAGGGTGGCAGAGTAGCACTGCAGAATAATTACGACTCTTAGCAACACAGGAAGGAAGTTTTAAGAAGCAACGTGAGCAGATGCTTTTAAGAGCTGATAGAAATCTCTACAGGCTGCGCTGCATGGAAAAACGAGAGATAAACGGCAGATAAGCCATAATCGGTAACAAATCTCACACTTTAAATGTCAGTGGATGAAAAGACGGCAGAAAAACTGGTCAGGCTTTTTAGATTAGCAGAGCCGAGTTTCATTTCTGCTTCCACTCTGCTGTCCGCTGCAAGAAACAACTTCCCCGTTTTCACTGCCTCGACGTCTCATTATATATCATTTACTTTTTCTTTCACTGCTGTTTAAACATCTACCTGTGCACAAATTCAGACAGGAAAGCACATGACTAAAACTTCATCATATTTGTAATCCTTTATGATTAGTTCTCCTTTTTTTTTTGTCCTTTTAGCATCTCGCGTCATAAGCTAAAATGTCTCTTACAATACAAAAAAAGACGTTCTGACAGCGATGTTTTAACAGGATATCGTTTCAACAGATAGAGGAACTTCCTCTTACTGATCTAAAATCAGTTCTGTTTGTGTGAACCATCCAAGCCGTCATCGGTCCAAAGAAAAGCTCAGCTTTGGGTTTCAATAAACCACTGAAAGGAATAAAACGCAGTTCTTTGTCTGAAGCTTGACTAACAGGTTTCCGTCCTCAGTGGGTGTTAATAGTCTGAATACATGAGGCGTTCATGAAAACAAACTCCAAACAGTTAGCTCAGCCCAGTGACGATGTGTGGCTTCAATGTAACGGCAGTTTAGCCATGTCTCTTAAGAACGGCTTAACTGAGAATTAAAATATGAGCGACACCTTCAAGTGTGAAATCATTTTATATTTCACCGTCTTTTTTAAAACCGTTTCATCATCAGGCTCGTCTTTCACTGCAGAGGAGCAGGAAGTTAAATCACTGACGCCCAACGAGCTCAAAGTTTATTCTTTAGTGGCTTAAAATGTCCTGCGAACTGCCAAAAAAGGATCTGCGAACACACCGACGCGCTCGGGGTGAATCATCACACCCTGAAATAAAATGTCCTGCATGTCATATGATCACCGCTAATGCAAATGAAATGTCACTGGACCGACCTTTTCCGTTTCCTATAGAAACAAAATTACCTTCATGAACTTTATGAATGACTAAGAAAAGTGTTTATCTGTTCCAAAATAAATAGCAATTCTTCCTTCACCACCTTCACTGAGCCACAGCAAACAAAATATTCATTTCCCCGTCTAATCTTTTAACCGCTCTTCTATGGCGTCATGATGGTTTCTTTCTTGAATTAGCTAATAATCGTTGGCCAACTCACAGCTAATGACTGAGTAAAATCCTTACTGAAGCTCAGACCCTTTGATTTAGAAGATGAGTCGGACCAGAAAAAACAAACACGTGTCAGCTATTCTACTTCCACTTTTCTGCAGCGGTATGGTGATGCTCCAGTGTCTGCTGCCAATGGAAGCCCGCAAACTCAGCATGCGCGTCTTTCCTTCACTGGCCAAGACTGCAACATCTGCATCTTTGTCCGTCTGAAAAGACTTCAGCACCAGATGCTGCTGTCAATATTCAAACTTTCTGTTTTAAAGTCTGATCTTATTTTTATTTTTTTGCTAACCTCAGTTTTTATTTGAATACAAAATTTTAAAAACAGATTCAGGTAAAGAAAAAAAAATAGAAAGAAATTATTACCGTAGCTTGTCATTATTATCATCTGCTACTGATTGATGCTGGATAAAACTTTTTCTGGACTACTCATAGTTTTAATGTTATCAATAAATGCAAAAGAAACATATTTCTCAACCTGCTTCTTTACTGTTTAGCTAGCATGGCTAATCCCAGTTGGCTGATGTGACGTAGCATTAGCTGAAACCGACTCTGGGTTCTTCTGCTTGTTTGTTACACTTGGCTTTTCTTAAAAGCAAAAGGCGTCGTTTCACAGTTTTTGCTTTGTGTTACCCGCTAATTTGCTTCATATTTACATTTTTACCTGATTCCAAACACAAATTTTTCAGACGATCACAGTACAGTAGTGCAGGCGCTACTTGCGTCATAGTTTGAGAAACGTGGATGTAAAACCCTGCAGTGACCAAGCAAATTATTATTCTGACAGCAAATTGTGAAACTTTTTGCGAAAGCTTTTTAATAGTCACGTGGTTTTCAGAGGTTTTTGAATGTTCTTGTTTCTCACTGGAGACAGAAAGGTTGTGTTATTAAAAATAAAAAAACATCTCAGTCCAGCCTATAAATCAGCGTTCTTCTAACATGACCTTTTTAGGGGGAAATCTACGTTTGTCCGCTTTGTCTGTCCAGTAGGAACTGGTAGGTTACCATGCACATCTTGCTGCCTGTACAGCAAGGAGATATAAAGAAGTGGTTGTTTGTCAGACAGGAAGTGCTGCAGCAGGGGGGAAGTTTCAGAGTGGCAAAAGTGAGAACTATGAAGGCTTTGCATCATATCACTAAATTAGAAGACCTGATCATATTGCTTCTGGCCTGAAAGACACCTCCCCCCTTATGGAAACGTTTCGTCTCTTCTTGGGTCAGTTTTAGGGTCCAGTTGACCAACATGGCCGCCACAAAGATCTCTCCCGAGGAGCTGGAGGAACTCAAAGAAGCTTTCGCCAAAATTGGTAAGAGAATCATATTTGTTGTCATTTCCTCTTGTGTTTTTGATAGAGGAAGGATCAATGAGGAACTGCTGCTGGTTTTCTCAACAACAAGGCCCTCTGTATGATTGTTCTGAACTTCAACTGCTTCAGTTTTAAGAACAGATTGCAGATTGTAGAAAATATAAATTGCCTCACACTCAAGAGTCCTTCTCGTCTCTCTGTCAGACGTGGACGGCAACGGGTTCATCAGCAAAGATGAGCTCACCGAGCTGTTCAGGGCCGCCAACCTGGCTCTGCCTGGATACAAGGTCCGGGAGATCGTCCAGGAGCTGACCAAAACCAGCGACAGGCTCACCTTTGAGGAGTTCACCGAGGTCAGCCGAGTCGACGGAGACGTGGCTTCGGTCAACGGGTGTTCAGATGGCTCATTTCTCCTGTTCTGTTCTGTGCCCCGGTCCAGATGGTGAACGGTCTGAAGAGCACGGAGGTGGCCAAGACCTTCAGGAAGGCCATCAACAAGAAGGAAGGAATCTGCAACGTGGCAGGAACGTCGGAGCAGTCTGGCACGCAGCACTCATACTCAGGTAGGAACAGCTGAAGGTGGCTTCACTTGAAAAATGGAGGTTCACCTTCTGCCTTGGAAATGCAAAATCAACAAGAAAGCTGTTTAGGTTTTAACTCAGAGTTTTTTAACCACCAAATTCACTGAACAACAAGAGAGGAGTTGTATGGACGTTGTTCTTTTAAGTTCTGACAGCTCATTAATGTTGTTTAACAACATACTATAATTGAAACCAAACAATTATTCTACAAAGATGCTAAATTGTCCTCCCCAAGTTGAATAAGCACCAGTTTCTGTGTTTTCGCTCACATGATCAGGTTTAAATATTTTCAAGTAGAATTTAAATTATTGATTCGATTTCCATGAACAGCAAATATTACTGCGTTTTATTAACTATGGCATCAAAGCGAAGTTCAGTTTGAACAGGGAAAACGGACAGTTGGTTTAAAATGAATATTTACCTTGAAAAGACAGGAGGGCGGGTTGGCGCGTGACGCGACAGACCTCGGCATGTCAGCCCCTCTTCCTGTAAGATTACTGTTTAAAAAGGCGAGTGGTGACGTCCACCGAGAAAATAGGCAAGAGTCAGGGCGTCGCGTGGCGCTAGCATAGGGCTAACCACCGTGCTAGCGGTGGTTAACCCTGTGCTAGCGGTGGTTAGCCCTGTGCTAGCGGTGGTTAACCCTGTGCTAGCGGTGGTTAGCCCTGTGCTAGCGGTGGTTAGCCCTGCACCGTGCTAGCGGTGGTTAGCCCTGTGTCCGCTAGCACATTGAATAACGTGGCTAACCCACGCAACTCAACTTCCGTCCTCGGTTCAAAGTGCAGCACCAGATACTAAAATCTGCAGCTAAATACCCCAGAAAATAGTTCCCACTCCCTCCTTCTCTTCTTTCACTTAAGTGCTAACTTAAAAACCCTCCCTAGCTTCATACTTAGAGATATGACAAAATTACCAAAAAGTTAACAAAACTAGTTACTGTATGTTATCTTTCACAAACTCACACATTTCAATTCAAAATCTAAGATTCACTGGGACGAGCTGCGATGGCGCAGATCGCGCGGCCCACGTTTGGAGGCCTTGCGTCCTCCACGCGGCCGTCGCGGGTTCGATTCCCGGACCCGGCACTCCTCTCCTTGGCCTTCCTGTCAGCCTACTTTCAAAAAAAAAAAAAACCCTGGAGGGAAAAAATAAATAATCTGAAATAATTTAAGATTTATTTGACTTACAGAGCAGAAGTACCATGTACAGGTTTACATCTACAAACTTGACCATTTTGTTGGCACAACTAAAAACAATTTCTTTTCTCTACCACTGAATAAATAAACTCAAATTGGATTATCAAGAGAAATACAATACAGGTTAATTTATTTTCAGTGTTTTTACACATTCTGCCAAGTCTGCATCAAATCATACTCCAACAGATGATAGAATTGATTGAAAACATTTTAAAATTAATGCCTTGCTGAATGTGTGTGAATGTGTTGCTGATCTCTGATCCTGTGATGGCCTGGGATCTGATGAGGTGTGATTTGTTTGGTCCACAGAGGAGGAGAAGGTGGCCTTCGTGAACTGGATCAACAAAGCTCTGGAGAAGGATCCGGACTGTAAGCACGTCATTCCGATGGATCCCGACAACAACGACCTGTTCACCGGCATGGGAGACGGGATCATCCTCTGGTAACTTCCGCTCTTCGTTCCTCTCAGGTCGCTGGGTCAGAAGTGGGTTTAAAAACATGCGACTGCAACCGTGTTTATTGGCCTAACTCTGCTCCATCTCTCCTGTTAGCAAAATGATCAACCTCTCTGTCCCAGACACCATCGATGAGAGAACCATCAACAAGAAAAAGCTCACTCCATTCACCATCCAGGTGAGACATCTGATACTGCAAACTGTAACGTTCCTGCAGGTCGTCTGCATGGCAGCTGAATCTGCTTGTTTGGGTCTAACAGGAGAATCTGAACCTGGCTCTGAACTCTGCGTCGGCTATCGGCTGCCACGTGGTGAACATCGGGGCCGAGGACCTGAAGGAGGGCAGGCAGCACCTGGTCCTCGGTCTGCTGTGGCAGGTCATCAAGATCGGCCTGTTCGCCGACATCGAGATCAGCAGGAACGAAGGTGGGTGTTCGGCCGGAGCCGAGACTTAAACTCAGAAAATCTGTGACAGGAAAGCACCCAAACATACTGCAGACTTCGAAGTCTTCAGCATGTGCAGGACAGCCTGAGGTACAGTTGTAATGGTTTTACTGGTCTGTGCAGCACTGATCGCTCTGCTGCGGGATGGTGAGACTCTGGAGGACCTCATGAAGCTTTCCCCAGAGGAACTGCTGCTGCGTTGGGCCAACTATCACCTGGAGGAAGCCGGCTGTGGAAAGATCAACAACTTCAGCTCCGACATCAAGGTGACAACACAAACACCTGCTCCAAGCACACGCCACAACTTCACTGGATTTTATATGATGAACTGACACAAAACAGTGCTCTACCAGGAAAATGACTCATGTTCTCCATCAGTTATAAATGGGATGCTGACAGTTTTCTAAATGGGTCATACAATCCATTTGTCAAAAGCTAAATAAGCTAGCTTGAAGTTGTTGTTGAGCCTGGGTTAACGTCGTTAATCGGGTTTATTCCAGGACTCCAAGGCATACTACAACATCCTGAACCAGGTGGCACCCAAAGGAGAGGAGGATGGAGTTCCTGCCATCACCGTCGACATGTCAGGAATCAGGGTGAGATTTTATCAGCCAGTCAGAATCGTTTGTTCTGGAGAGAAGTCCCGCCTTCCTGACGCCTCGGACTTTCATTCACGTCTCCGCAGGAGAAAGAGGACCTGAAGAGGGCCGAGTGCATGCTGGACCAGGCCGACAAGCTCGGCTGCAGGCAGTTCGTCATGCCCGCCGACGTCGTCCGTGGCAACCCCAAGCTCAACTTGGCTTTTGTTGCCAATCTCTTTAATAAGTACCCAGCTCTGAAGAAGCCAGAGAACCAGGACATCGACTGGAGCTCCATCGAAGGTTCGTCTACATCTTCCAAAGACCTGCATCTCCTCTGTCGTTTCATACTGTGGTTTTTTTTTGGGGGGAGGTTTGATCAGTGTTTGCCTGCAGGTGAAACCAGGGAGGAGCGAACCTTCAGGAACTGGATGAACTCTCTCGGTGTCAATCCTCGTGTCAATCATCTTTATGCGTAAGAAAGCTCAGTTAGACATCCACCTGTAGCCTGCTGATAACCACAGAGACTAACGGACAGTGTGTGTTTATGTGTGTGTGTGTTACAGCGACATTGATGATGCCCTCGTCATCTTCCAGCTGTATGAGAAGATCAAAGTACCAGTAGACTGGGACAGAGTCAATAAGCCTCCCTACTCTAAACTGGGCAGCAACATGAAGAAGGTACAACAGGAAACTTCTGACTTTGCAGAAGACTTTCTCTTGGACTTGAACTAACCATCTGCTGTTCTGCTTTCCAGCTGGAGAACTGTAACTATGCAGTGGAGCTGGGCAAGAAGGAGGCCAAGTTCTCTCTGGTCGGCATCGCGGGTCAGGACCTGAACGCAGGAAACCGAACCCTCACCCTCGCTCTGCTCTGGCAGCTCATGAGGAGGTAACTGCTCGTTCCCATTTTCTTCTAACGCGTGTTATAAAGGACACTCGTTTAAATAGAAGTGGAACAAACTATTGACAACATTGATGTCAATATTTGTGCCAGCTGCGGTTTTGTTGCAACAATGATTTCTTAAATGGAATCCACAGAATGAGGGTTTGGTTTGTGGCATCATCTCTACTGCAAGAAAATATGATTGTATCTGAAAGCCATTTGCACGTCTTTAATTAGGGGTACCGTCTTTCCACTGGTTGTTGCGTTACACCTTCATCTGCCTCTTCCTCAGGTACACCCTGAACATCCTGGAGGATCTGGGTGATGGACAAAAGGTTGTAGACGACACCATCGTATCCTGGGTTAATGGAACACTCACAAACGCAGGAAAAGGCACGATCTCCAGCTTTAAGGTAAATTCTGAATAACATGACCCAGTACTGTTCACCACATAAACGTTGTAGACGTTGAACATTTCCATTGAACATTGAGCGACCTCTGTGTGCAGGACATGTCTATAAGCAGCAGTATGCCGGTTCTGGATCTGATCGACGCCATCCAGCCCGGATCGATCCGATACGACCTGCTGAAGACCGAAGACCTCACAGAGGAGGAGAAACTCAACAACGCAAAGTATGAACACAAGTTTTGCGCTTCAGATATTTGACCAAGCTTCACTTGAGGAGCTTTAGATCAGAAAACGGCTCCAGAAGTCTCAAGAGTCGAGTCTAGATCGGTTCCTGTGCTTCACCTAACCTGAGCTGTAACACTGTGTCATCAGGTACGCCATCTCCATGGCCAGGAAGATCGGCGCACGGGTGTACGCGCTGCCCGAGGACCTTGTGGAGGTCAAACCTAAGATGGTGATGACGGTGTTCGCCTGCCTGATGGCACGTGGCATGAGGAGAGCCTAAGGAGACGGGATGAAGCCTTCGCCATCTGCCTGGTGAACCTGAGAGCGAAGGGGAGGAGCAGTGCTCATCTTTTCTTCTTTTAGCAAGCAGGCTGTGAAACTTTACAAAAACAGTCTGCTACACCATTTTAAACTCGGACAAGACAGTATCTTTTCGTCTTTAAGACACGTAAAGACATAAAGCACCTGTACAGAGATCAACAATAATCCAACCCGTCCCAGTAACTGATCAGCTAATCCCCAACATAAATTAGAGGCTTCATATTAAAACACAGTATTATTTATTTGTGTTTGGGTCCAGTTGATCTGAATTGTCAGCTTCAGATGCCATATCATGAAGAATTTCTGCTTCCATTTCATCCCACTATATCTAACTTCTAGGTAACAAAGCCATCATGCTCTATAAATGTGTTAGCCTCATGTTAATTCCATGTCTGCAAAAAATAAAGAGATTGTTTTTATTATTATGTTGGTGGCGTTTCATTGACTTATCCTGATGTAAAGAACTGAAACCTTCCAGGGTTCTGGTCCAACATGGTTCAGGTCAATGAGCAGGGAAATTAATTGTTACTGTAGTTACGTGTTAATGGGCAGGTAACTACAGTACCAGACATGCTCTGGATTAATTCTTACCTAGAAAAAGTGGCGTTTGAGTGAAAGAATGAAAACAAGACAAAACTAGCTGGATTAGCTCAATGTTTGTTAGCTAGCGTCGCTGCTCCACTACATGCTGCTAAATAACCAAAACAGGTGATTTCATTACATTATCTTTACTGCGCTAATGTTTGTCACGTTTCTTTTTTTTTTCTTCCTTGAGCACCAGGCAATTTGAGCCGTTTTGAACATGATGGTTGCTTATATAACTTGTATTACAAAACTTAATACAAGAAAGCGTGTTGCAGAGCAAGACTTTCCATGAGCAACGGAGCAATGTGTGGGGCACAGCAACAAAAAGCTGAGCAAAGTATCATTTTTAAATATAGACTTTACAAAAAGAACATAAAAATTTCCCTCCTCTCCACTGATTAGCTCAAACACACCCAGCTTAGGTTATGCTGCAGGACTATGATTTTGAAGCGGCCTATCCAACTGAGCTGCTGTTATGACCTCAGACTGTTCATACTTAAAAGAAATTAATTAAAGCAATTCTGCAAAGAATTGACTGCAAGTCTCCGTGGAAACGATCTGATTTCAGCTTTGAGGGAGGAAGTGAAACGATCAGTGTTTCCGAGCCACCGACCTCAGCATGCGACATGATTCTAACCAGATTCAATTTACTCATATTCACCTTATTTAGCACATATGAACCACAGTCATTGAATGAGTCACTGGTTCTTGATTTGACAAAAGATCGGCAGCTTTCTCAACCTTTTTTAGTAACTGATTAGAACATGAGGCCGTTCTGACATCATTTCAGGAAGTGAGTTCTGAGATAAGTTTAAAGAGTTGGCAATAAAATCAGTCCAGGAGACAAAAAGCTGATATTTTTTCCATTTTTTTTTTTACTTTTATAGGAAGAGAGAAAACACAGAGCGACATGGTGAGATGCGAGTCAAAAGACTTCACGTCCGATTAAAAAAAATATATATTTACACTATTTACTCTGAGCACAGTGAGGAGCTGCTGGTTTCACTGTGGCTGTTAACAGGAAGCTGTTCTCCCAACATCTCAAGGTGGCGCTGCGTCTCTGTGCGGCTCTTCATTTGGTCGGTTTGGCTTCGGGGGGGTTCTCCCCGGTGTCCAGGGTCTTCAGGAGGCGAAAGAGGCCGGCGGCCTCGCGGATGCGGCTGAACTCGATGCAGAAGGCCTGGACCTCGATGAACAGGTCCTGGACGTTGATGATCTTGTTTCGGATCAGCGACTGGAGGAAGACGCAGACCAGTCGGACCAGCCGATTCTGGAACGGAAGAACCATAGATGAGGAAAAACTGGCACACAGTGACCGAGGCCCTGTCCATATGGAGCAAACGCTTTTTAAAAACTCACATCTTTGCCACATCACTTTAAAAAATTACATCATACATGCATGAGTGAGTTCAGAAAATTTTTTAATTCAGGTGAACTGTACAAGTCCGTCCCTCAACGTCGTTTTAAACATGCCAAACCCATAGGGGGCAGTGTTGTACAAAGCTACAACCTATAAGGCAGCCAACCAGATTGCTTCAAAACCACCATGACTTCTTGTTAAGACATTTACATTTCACCAGGAGGTTGATTTGTAAGTTCAACTACTTTTGAATAGTAGTTTAGAATATAAAGATAATAAAACAAGACGATGCTGATTGGGAATCATGTGAAAACAAGAACATGAATTATTTGTTGCAGACGCTAAAACGCTCAGTTTTCTCATGTTCACATGCAAACATCGTTTTCTCAAATCTCCACTTTGGTCTGAGGTTTTGTAAATAATCGTTTTTATTGATACTAAGCTGAGTTTGTGTGTGAAGTGAAAACCAATAGGCCTAAAAATGTCATCTGTTTTCCCAGATGTCCATCTGCATGAGGACCAGGCCTCAGACTTATTCACACCTTCAGAGCATTTCCACTTTATGTCACATTACTACTGAAAATATGTTAAAAAGACTCAGCATAATTCCACTGGAGTGCATCAGTCTCCACAACTAAAGCCAACACCCACCGTCAGGCTACATGCTACTGCTGTGCTTTGACTAGGACAACTTCTAACATTTTCTACCTGAACATATAATTTAGGACGACCAACACACCTGCATGTACTTGTCCTTGATTTGCTCACACGTGGAGATGCAGTTGGAGATGTAGAGGTGGATAAACTCTGGAGGCAGGTCCACGGCCGTGGTCAGTCTGACGGAGGGAGGAGGAACAACAATCAACCCCAACTAGTAAACAATCGTTCCTTGCGGCAACGTGTTGAGGTGCAGCTCAGCTGTTTTCACACAGCAGGAAACAAATCTATCGAGTCAATCATCAAAAGTTCAAAGGGTTTCTACAGGTTTATCCAACTCAAATTTAAGACATTTTCACACCATTGTGAATGAAATTTAAGACTTGTATCACAACAGAAATGTACACAACAAAAAAATATTTTATATTTTAAAGTGTCACGTTTTTTTTTTTTTGTACAGAATGCACGTCGCATCATGTGGGTTTGAGCCGGTAGTGAAGATGAACTCCGTCCAGCCAACTGGTGATAAAGTTACACGTTTCATCTGCTTTTCATGACAGATGAAAAAAAAAAAAAAATCCATCTGTCACAGATTTTTTTTTATCCATGACGAACAAAGCTAGCTAGTTAGTGAGGGTTAGTCAGCTGCTAGTTAGCGGTAGCTTGAAACACTTCGAATCTGAACGGAACGGAGATTTCTGAGCGCATCTCAAATTTTTGCCTGACGGAAAAATCCTGTGATAAAGATAAACGACATGTAATAATAGATTAAATGCCACGTCTACATTTAGGGAGTGTGATTAACGTATTCAATGTCAAATTACATATTTTTAATTGAATTTAAGACATTTTAAGGGCTACATTTTAGATAAATGAACTGAAGGCTTTTAAAGACTTCTTAGGAATCAGAAAGAACCTAAACAACTTGAGCGAGAAACTTGGATCAACACAGAAAATCTAACCAGGTGGAAGATTTACAGTCCGTCTAATCACTGTTAGAAATGAGTCTGCAATTGTAATTGAAACTCAACAATTTAATGGTAACTTTAAAAAAAAATTACACAAAGAATGCCTCACTAACTTTTTTAACTTGCTGCAGATTTGCTTCTTGTGATTTTTACCTTCTCCATACATCCTGCTCAGTTCAAACAAAAAGAAAGTCTCAGGTCCTGCCCCACCTGTTGACCACCTCCATGGAGTGCAGCGACATGTCCATGTTGACCAGCACTGAGAAGTACTCAGTGATCTGGCTGCTCTGCATCAGCTTCAGCAGCATCTCGATGGCCACCAGAGGGTTGTTCTCCACCAGGTCGGGCAGCTTGGCCGGCGACAGGCCAATGTGGTACACCAGCTTGGGGTCCTTCTCCAGCTCGGCCAGCAGCTGCACACAGGACAAACGGCAATTAATTACATTTAACTAAAATGTAAAAATCTCTCATCTAAATCTAATTAATCTACATTACTTAATCAAAATGAATGTGTTAAAGTCCTGGCCTTCGAAAATAAATAAATAAATAAATATACTTTGATACTTTGTGTCTGAGCTAAATGAAGTCCCTCTGTGACCCACCTGGGACTGCTGCTGGGCGGACAGCGGGCTCTTAAAGGCCTTGGACATGATCCGTTTGATCTCCAGGCCTGTGCTGTTCTTCACACACATGGAGCGGTCCCACTGGATGCTGTGGTCTGGCTCGGTCGGGTTCAGCCACGCTAGCTCGTCCTCACACACGTGGAGCGGGGGCGGTGGCCGGATGAACTCCGGCCGGAAGTGACCTGAGCGCAGAACGACCCGGTTACCGTTTGTGACTCTGTGCCGTTTACAAAGCAGAACATGGAATAAAAAGCAAAGCCTTACTCTCCAGCGGTGGCCGTGGCCCCGTGACCAGAGACTCTATGATCTGATTGGCTACGGAGCTGTCGAATCCTGAGTTGGAGGAGTCTGGGTCTGGGTCGTTCAGGATGCTGGGGAAGCTGGCTTTGCTCTGAGTGGGAAGCTCTGACTGACGCTCTGCGAAGCGAAGACACACACACTTGATCCTCCGATCTCAATTCGTGAACTTACCTCCAACACAAGGATTCAACTGGCGTCTGCTGACCTGCTAAAGCTAGCTGCAGCCCACTGATGTCAATGGACTGGGGCATGTTGGTGATGTCCATGCAGGACACCTGTCTGGGCGTCTTCTTGAACAGATCTCTGGGCGGCGCCAGCATCAGCTGGGACAGGAAGAACTTCTCCGGCTGGGTGATGGGCGGCAGGAAACCTGGACACACAAAACGGACACAAGGCATTCAGTTAAAGATGGTTAGATGACAGATAAAACCTAATTCTGACCGTGTGCGCCGTTTGAAGAGGAGAACATGAATGCTCCAAAATGATAAAAATCTAATAGGGGCTTTCTAATCCAGAAATGCTATTTTGCATCACACACACACACAAAATAATTCAGAAGGGCACATTTTTTGTGAAGGAAAAGGGTTTTCTAGCACCATCTAGTGTCTATATGTGTACATCCCTGAGTAAAAATTATTAGAAAGAAGGATGAAGATCTTAAATACTCTTTACAAACATCTTTTCTTCAGTATCCCAAAGAAATAATGCTGCCAAAAAGCATCATTATCTCGCCGTTATTTGTGAGAGCTCAGTTACAAAACTTTGGATTTATTCTCAGACCAACATAGTGGATCAGAAATTTTTCACAGACTCTGAATTAAAACCATACTATTCTGCGTAAACCACCACGAACATGAAAGTATTAGGACCGTAGTAATAAAAAGTAAAGATTATGAGAATTATAATTATTTCAAAATTTATTTGTCCTTTGGGATCAATAAAGTTTTTCTTAATAAAGTTGTAATATTGCAAGACTAAACTCATATTTAGGCCTGTCAATAAGCCATAAATCAATTAGTTGTATGATAAACTAAAACAGGACGACAAAAGTTTGCAGTCTGCTGTTTTGGTCTCAAAGAACCATTTTCTAAGGGCAATTTTGTATACAGAGACTTTAACGATAAATTTTATTTGTCTTTGTATTCATTTACTTTGGACATTTCAAATGTCTTCCAGCTCCAGTGGGAAATGTTCATTAGAATTTAAGACATTGATTTTTGAGAATGGATTATTATTATTATTATTATCATGCCATAATATTTTATGAAAATTGTGTCAAAACAACATTATTACCGTTAATCACGATTCTGGGACAATTTATCGTCCAGCAACATTTGTTATCGCGAGATTGTGAGAAGATACGATAATATAGTCGAAATAATGCGAGCAAAAAGTCGTAGTAAGAAAACAAAGTCAACATATCGAGAGTAATGTTGGAATATTATGAGTTTATTCTCGTATTATTTCGACTCTATTGATCCACTTGACTATCTTCACGTCATTTATTTGTTTCATCTCCTCATTTATTAGGTTCAAAGTCGCTCTTGAGTTAAGAAATAAAAACTAAACAAATGAATAGATCTTAGTCCTACCTGACAGCACCTTCTCCTGCTGCTCGTCTCCCGGCGCGGGGTTCAGTAAGTGGGCGAACACCGCCGCGAACGGGTTGGCAGCCAGCGGCTCGGTCCTGTACATCTCCCAGAGCAGGTAGAGGGCGGTGAGCCGCTGCGGGGAGCTCGGCAGCAGGTCGGGCTGCTGGAGCAGCATGACCAACACCGACCCTACCCTGAAGTGCTCCGCCTTCCCGAAGTAGTGGTGGAAGTGGGTGGAGAGGTTCTCGAAGGTGTTGGAGCAAGCCTCCTCCGAGATGATGCTCAGCAGGTTCGACAGTTCTTTCGGGGCGAGAGTCATTGTGGTGGTCTCTCACCCGGTTTTGTTCTGCTTTAGCGTTAGCTTCCTTCGTCTTCAAAACAAAAAAAAAAGCCAAAAGAAAAAAAGAACCCAAAACGATTTCTAAATTAATAAAGATACAATAAAGTATCTTGGTCGAGAAATGTTAATTCATGTTTGAGTAGGTTGAGAAAACACCATAATAAAAATATTGACTCGGCATTAGCATCCTGAGCTCTGCTAGCAATAACTTACCATGGTTTACATGGTAATGCTAACTAAAAACAGACGGGGAGGTCAGTCAAAAACCTGACATTGCGACCCAAGATATTACTATGAACGACTCTGTGACTACAACTTGTCGTATAAAACCAATAAAGCCTCACTGAATCGGACATGGGAGCCGAAAAGCGTTTGACGGCCTTAAAATTTGGTTCCTGGAGAATCAAGCCGTTTAAATTTGCGATAGGACACTTCCGTTGAGTTGCATCATGGGACATATAGTTCCATTATATGGAGTTTCACATTTATTTTCAAATGAAAAGCAGGTTTTAAGTGCCATTTTCATCAGGCGCGTTAGGTGAAGAAATACAAATAGTTATGGTTTATGAAAACTTTTCATTTTTGACCACCATAATGAAAGCGTGAACCGCAGATTCCCTTCGCCTTGTTCGCTAATGTCAGTTTACCCAGAGGTCCTTACGACACAACTTCCTCTTTTTGTCCTGTCAAAATAAAATCTGAAAAACTAGAAGATGAATTAACTTAAAGATACTATCCCGTGGTGTACATTTTGACACCAACATATACATTGAAAATAAGTGTATGGAGTTGCACAATAGGACTTTACAAATAAATAAATAAATTTTTAAAAATGATTTAATTATTCAGAATTTACCTGGTACACTCATATGTTGTTCATATTCATGTTTGTTACCAGCTGATTACTTTTGTAGTAGAAAGCAATAAATAACAGTTTATTTTCTGACAGTAAATGTGCGAGAAAGAGACAAGAAACGAGGAAGGATGTTAAAACATTTATTAGTAATTTCCTTTTGTTTTCTGTCTTACAAAACAGCAATGTGCTCAGAATTCAGGTTCCGTTTTGAAAGCAGAAAGCTCGTCCAGAGAACACGTTCCACTGGGAAGATGCAGGAACACCACGGAAAACACGTAACAAAGAACAACTCAACAAGGAAAGAAGACATGAAGCAAAAATATTTAGATTTTTTTCATCTCAGTCCAAATTCAGTCTCCTACAAAAAAAAATGAGTGCACAACAACAACAAAAAAAAAATAATAATAATAATAATAATAAACTCCTCAAAAATGCTTCAAATCACAAATTAATTGTGCTTAGTGTTGATACAAAAAATAACATACACAAGCTTAAATGTGATTATTGAGATCCTGGGAAAAAGATAAAACATGTTACTTTGGAACATCCGATTTGTTGAAGGAGTCTGTACCGTTTCACGGTTCATTTCTCCGTCGGCATTTTCTTTAAAGGGATGCTGCAGCAAAAGTATGTTGCCGAGATGACGTGTTGATTAGAAGCCCAAACAAGCTCCTTCATGATGTCACATTGTGCACAGATTTTCATAAATATTTCAAGTCATCTTTTCTAGTTCCTCTTTAAAATGCCTCTTGAAACACTGCACAGGGATATACTGTTTTTAAAAAGGTCCAGCTTCACAGGTTTGGTTCTGATTCACACACAGATACCTGCATTCATGTCACGTCACACACAAACGTACATTTGGCACAAAATATCCGCCTGCGTCTTTGACACGCTGCAAAGTCCAAACCCTCCGCAGCGCTGTTAAAGGAAACAAAACACAGAACCGCACAAGAACAGAGCGCTTCAGACGAAGAACCAGACAATAAAACAGTAAAAAAGAAAATTTAAAAAATCCACTACAAAGACAGATATTATGAAATAAAATAGTAAATACACGTGTCAGTTATATATCCGTATATATATCAGGCATGCAGGCAGTCACGCTGTAAACTTTAAAACTGGCGACAGGTTCAGAATCTCCACCTGGCAAACTGTTTGGGTTCACTTCACAACCACAGAGACAGAGTCTGAAACAAGGACATCCATCACCAAAGATTTCTGATTTGCTGTTAGCCTGAGAGCGGATTGCAATCTGGGCTCACGTTTTGATTTATTGCAATATAAAAAAAATAAAACGGCTGCTTTCTGCCTGTGCAATGTGTGAAGGTAAATGGGGGTTCTCCACTTTGAGTATTTTATTGTTTTAGTGCTTTTCTGCTTGAGTTTGTGTTGGTTTGTAGTGTGTGTGAGGGAACCTCGTTGTAAGAAGTGCTGGAAGTGTTTGCTTAGTTGAAGTTTCTTACTGCGACTTTATCTATTGAACTGTCTCTGACAGAGTATTAGGGCCATTGTAGATAGAAAAATGGAGGAGTAAATTCCTGCCAAAAAACTAAGACATTTTGAGCTTAATCTCAGAATTTTTCCAGGTAAAAAAACTCTGACATCTCTGAGTTTCAAAAGTCAAACATTTTTGACCTTTTGGAAATTTTCTGAGCCTCAAAAGTAGATCATTTTCTATTTTTGAAACTCAAAATTTTATGTTTTTGTCCAGAAATGTTTTGAAATTAATCTGAAATCTTGAGATTTTTTTTTAAAGCTGGTTATCCACCTTTTCAAACTCAGAAATGTAAAAAAGCTTTTGTAGAAAATTTCTGAGATTAATGTCAAATGTCAGATTTATTTTGTTTTGTCACAAATGCACTACTTTTTTTTAAAAATCCATTGTGCCCCAAAACTCCATCATAACTGTCAGTACTGTAAACCAGTGTTTTGAAAAGTGTGACCCGCTAGGGGGCGCTGAGGGAGCCTCAGAAAGTTGGATCGAAGATGAGGAAGAAAAAAAAATGGAATCCCAGACATTTTTGAATGAGGTTTTCTTCATGAAAGCTTATATATTTTTCAATAATTATTTAAAAATGTAAGTTAAAATAACCTCAGTTGAAATTGGAAAAAAAAAACATTTTGTCTGTGTTAAAATTCACTGGCTCAGTCGGTAGAATCTTCCCGATTCTAAAAATCGCAAGACAGAAAGAAACCCAATAAAAAATAGTCATTAAATATCTTTTCTTTTGTCCTTTGGCACTTACTCTCCTCATGGCAAAATGCAAATAAAAAACAAACAAACAAAAAAAAATAAACATATGGTAAAGTTACATTAGAAAGTTAATACTGAGGAAACAAAAATCTAAACTAAACAGATTCTCACACACCATCAAAAGGTCCAGCAAACAGCTGTGCTGCTTCAACCTTATCAGACTGAAGCGTTACAAACTCTATGACTGAACAGGTGCAAACTTTTACTTTTAAGCCTAAATAGAGAAGGAAAAGTGCAGCAGGGAAAGTCGATAACGCTTCACAATTACACGTTATGTTTTGTTTGACCATGAAGTCAAATCTAAACCAACTACAATGAGGTTTATGGTTGAAATGTGACAAAATGCGACAAAAGGTCATGAATAATTTTGCAAGGCACAGTGTGCAACTTTTGGAAAGGCCAAGAAGATTTATTTTTTTTGCCATGTGTATCTGTTCCAATAATTCTACACTGATTTATGACCAATATAACGGGGAAACGTGAAAGAAAAAGAAGAGTTTTCTCAGGAGTATTTCCACACTTTTGTTAGCGTGTGTCTGTATTTGTGGTAAGAACGAATGAAGAACTAGCAATCTGTCGAAAGGATTTACTCACAGCTAAAACATGTTGTGTATAAGCGAGTTATTAACTTATTAGTAAAACATGACCAGCCTCGTGTGCAGATCCCCTGAAATTCACCCGAGATAAATGGAGCGCATTTTGAAGATAATCTGGGAGATTAAAACACTTTGTAAACAAGCCAACGAAAACAATAAATAATCAGATTATCCAACTGAACTGAATAGTATGAACCCAAAGGAGGAACATATAAAAAGCCGGCCAAAGTTCACCTTTACTGCTCGAAGGAAGTGAGCCGCAGATTAAATGAACTCCACCTATGAGCGAGACCCAGGCGGCTTCAGTCGGCGTAGTGCATGATGGACTCGACGTAGTTTCCTGGGAAGAGGCCGGTGGTGGCGTTCATCACCCCTTCGAACCATCCGTCCTCGTTCTTTTTGACAACGTAAATGATCGCTCCTTCCTGAAAGGAAAGCTCGTCCTCCTTGTCTGCGGTGTAATCATACACAGCAACCACTAGAGGGCGACACAAAAAAAATAATAAATCGTCAAGTTAAATATATTTTGTACTGTGACAGTAGCTGCGTTTCTGTTACAAATCTGTGGGAAACTTTGTCGATATAACGCTAAAGTTGGAAAAAAAATGCAATCACGCAATTGCGTTGTTTCCGTTAAATAAGAAACTCAAATAAAATCACACTTGGATAAGCTTGTTCACATGTTGCAGTAAGTTATTAAAAAACATGTCACCCAGTCATCCTCCTATCACTTCCTGTTGACGTCATTTTCACCGGTAGTAACATCAGATGGTTGATCACGACACTTATGTGAAATAAATAAATTGTTCCTATTGTAGTTTTGTGAAATTTCAATAGCACAAAAACCTTGTACCGAAAAACGAGATTTTTCGAAATTGCTGTTTCTATAAAGTAAATTTATTTTCAAAATTCCGCTTTGTACAATTAAATGGGAATGCAGCTAATTGCAGTTTTACAAAATACACTAATTTTGATACGGTGAACAAACCGCTGTCCAATACGTCATCCTAGCGCAAGAACTTTGTATTGGAAAACTGTCATTTTTTTAAATTGACATGTTTCCACTAAGCCAATTTCTTTTCGTAATTTCATTTTGCAGTAAGTTATTATAAAACATGTCGCGCAGTTATATGATCAATGGAAATGCAGCTACTGTTGGTAAAAAAAAAAGCTGCTTGTGTTCAATCCTCTGTGTTGAAAATAAAACAATTGTGATGATGGTAAAAGTGTAATCCTGCTGTAAAATGGGATTTATGGCTGATGCGACTAAATAGTCCCAACAGGTATGAAATCCGAAAACTGAGGGTATTTCTGTGACACACCTTTCTCCAGGTAGCTTCTGGGGGCCCAAGGCGGGTCCTCTTCAGCGTACGGATCGCTGTACTCCACTACTTTAGAGTCTTCGTCACCGTGTCCGTCCTCTAAAGGTTTCGGGGTGGACGGAGTCTCATCTGGCCTTGAAGGGGTGTCTGCTGACGGTTGAGGAGGAGGAGTGTCTGTAACTGTTGGTGAAGGGATATTTTAGCCAATAAATGATCGACCATCAGCATTAGTGAACAAACACATTCATTTCGGTTCATTTGTGAAACGACCAAAACTCAACAGGGACTGTCAGACTCACTGGATTCTTGAACTCGAGCAACGAAACCCATCAGAGGCAGCTGAGGGGTGAACTGCAGGAGCGATGGAGGCGGAGGCGACGCTGCAAACACACAGGAGTCGACTAGGACTTCAAACGACCAATGTAAAATTGCTGAGAAGATTTAGTCACTTCAAATCCAGCATACATTTGTAAATAAGACAAAATATCCCTTTGAAATCGCAATTCTGACTGGCAAAAGTTAGAATCTCAGAAACCATCCCTCAGGTTCAGAATCCAATATGGCTTCTGTGCACATAAAAACTAGTTACATTTGTTTATATCGCAGTATTGAATAGCACTCCTGACAGTTTGTACTCTTGAAAATGTCCCTTTAGTATTTAAAAAGCAAAACTGGTAAAAGGTTAACACCAAAACACAGAATCTGCTGCTTTTCTAACGACCAACTAGAAAACTCTTGACTCTAGAGTGATGTCATTCCCAAATCTGAGCTTTGACTATATCATTCAAATCACCTCTACGCTAAAACCAGAAATTTCTCATTGACCTTTATGTTTATATTGTTGAAATCAGAAGTTTACATGCACCTTTCTAACTGACCAAAAGCAAGAGACGTTTGGATTTAACCTCAGACAATGAGGAAAAAAATGGTGTGTATGTGTCTTTTTAGTAGGTGTATGTATACTTCTGGTTTCATCTGTAATTGCGTTCCAAAAAAAGACTTCTGCTTTATCAGGACTTAATTTCTACAGAATCAGTGTTTATAAACTGCTGCCAAAACGAGGTTTCAAAGACATCCTTCTGTCACATTGTCAGCAATTAGTAAACTTGAGTGTTGTCTCCAGTGAAAGGCTAACCTGGGCTCTGGTTGTAGTAGGGTCCTCCATTGACGTGGTTGGTTATCGGCTGACCAGTCACAGAAGGGGGTCGGCGGTATGGAAGTGACCCCCCGACCTGAGGGGTCTGTTGTCGAGGCTGGGGCCGGTTCATGCTGTAGAACTGGGGGACGAAGGGACCTGACATACCAGAGAGGAACTCTGTTACAAATCTTAAGAAATGTTGATGTAAACTTTCATTTCTTACTTATTTAAAAGGAACCTGGAGTGGCTTGAACAAGCTTTGTCTCCCTCTGCTGGCAGTGAAAGCAACTACACACAGTTGTTATCCAAAGATCTGTAGAAAGTTTGTGAGGAGGAAAAAGGCAACCAAGGGGTCACATTTTATCAGCTCGCTCTATTAAGGACAATGGATGTGAAGAGAATAAACTAAGGGTGCATTCAGACCAACCCTGAATGCAGGTCTGCTTTTATCAAACTCTTGTTTGTTTGTCTAGAAAGTCCAGTTCGTTTGTGAACACGCAATTAAACTCTAATGCGGACCAAAAAAATACTTTGGTGTCGGTTCGGTTGACATGAACTCTGGTACGGTGCAAATGCCAAGCGAACCGGAGACAACTCCAAGAGCAAGAAGTGGACTAAAAGGCAAGGGATTCTGGGTAAAAAAAAGCCAAAACAAAGGTGTGAATCTAGTGCCAGCAGGTGAATGGTTTGTGATCTTTTGCAAATGACAAAAGAGACCACTCCATTTTTGTCAACATTTTACAAAGAAGGAAGTTGCACTCCATGCATGTGTTGAGTGGTTCTCGGTGCAGCGCCCCCCACTGGTGGAGAGGGGAACAGGTTTTTCAAAAGGTTTGACATCTAAAAATGTAACAAATGTTGCAATTTGTTACATTTTTTAATGTTTTAATACTGTCAGGTATTAAAACACCTTTTTTAAAAAAACTTGGGTTTGACCCACTGAAGTGTTCTGGGACAAACTCACCTTCAGCAGGTGAAGAAGAGGTGGAGAGTGAAGGAGGAGGAGGAGGAGCAGGAAGAGGAAGAGAAGACAGCTGGGACTGGCCTTCAGAGGTGCTGGGAGAAGGGTTAGGAGGCGGGGAGGTGTTGGTGTTCGGTACGTTTGTTTGGGAGCTCGTGTGAGGAGACGAGTCGGCTTGGTGTGCGGGTGAGTTTGGTGGTAGGGGTGCGTTAGGCTGGGTTAAGGTGGTAGTGGAGGAGGAAGAGGAGAAAGAGGAAGGAGTCGGCGAGGGAGAAGGGGAGGAGTTTGGAGCTGTGGAGGAAGAGCTGGACGGTCCAGCAGTCGGGGAGACTTGGGGAAGAGGAGAAGGAAGAGAAAGAGGAGCTGGTTAGGAAGGAAGGTTAAAGCAGGGAGTGAGGGAAGAATAAAGAGCTAAAACTGCCACTTCACGAGTTCTGGGGGGAACATATTTACAAACTTTTTTTTTTAATCTTAAATGCAAAATGTATATATGTAAATATTTGTATAGTTATGGCTTAATTGCTGCTTTGAGGATGTTATTCTTCCAGAAAATAGCCTTTTTTAAGCCTCCTCTAGATTAATCCACTGCTAAATTATTTGACGGTTATTTTATTAATCGTTTTATCGCGACCAGTCCGATTCAATCGTTTCAGCCACACATCGTCCCCTGCAGCTGTGACATTAAGCAGGTGTCCTGTTACCTGGGAAAGTGGAGGGCGGGGACGGCGTTGGCACGGCGATGGGAATGCCCACGCTGCCGCTGCCGCTGTTCTCCCTGCTGCTGCTGCGACTGCTGCTGCTGGGGTGACTGCCTCCGCTGCTGCCACTGCGCACACACACAGACACACACACACACACACACACACACACAGGCAAACAGAGGAAGATCAGTGCTGTGGAGACAGGTGTGTTCCAGCTGCAGGTTGGACAAAATACTAATCCACATTTGAACTGGAATCAAAATTTTTGCTTATTACAAACTGCTAAACTTTTTTAGCGACGTGAAGCTTTTCAAAAAAGTTTGCAGACAGGAACAGGACATAAAGTAGTAAAAACTGCAAGTCCTTTGAAGGTCGGCATGGCGATGGAGACGGGATGACAAACAGAAGTCTGCAGAGAGGAAGTCCAGCGAACAGCAGTAGCAGGTTCAGGTTAATGGCAGCAAAGAAGACATGAATAAACAAGCAGACGAGAACATGCAATCTGATTGGTTCAAAGCTGGAGGATGAAAGAATGTGTTGATCGAATGGGAAGAAGAGCTGACAACTATTTACATCTAATAAATATAAAAAGGAAGAAAATAACCAAAGCATCAGGTGAAAAGTACTTTTACAATAACATGCACCATGTAAGACCTGGCAAGTTTTATTTCTAGATGTTCTCAAACCACTGCACTGCATAATGTGGTGTCAACTCTTTACCAAACATATAATAAAAAATCTAACAATTAACTGAGACGTGAAGTCCTTTAAATACCAAAATACTTATTTATCCCAAAGGAAAATGAAATATTGTCATAGCTCATATCAATGTATCTTGAAAGAGTTGTTGTGACTCTCCAGTAGGACTAAAGACTTTTGTTATATGTTGGAGGCAAAACTTTTACATTTTACTTTCTGCTTTGTTAGAAATGACCATGTTAGAGCATCAGGACAAGCCCAGCAGCTAACGCTACCGTTCAAACAAGTGCTGGCTAAGACAACAACAACAAAAAAAACACATTTCCATTTGAGTCTCAAATTCCAGGGGAAGTTTCTTTGAATTCTTTTAGCCTTGAACTTGGAAACTTGTACTTATGAACGAAAGGAATTGCACAAATAAAACCCCCATAATTCATCCAGACATGTCGTTCTAAAGGATTACGATGTAAAAACACAACAAACTGAAAAAACCCCAAGTCTTTGTGGTACTTGCAACATAATTCACTGGCTTAAAATAAAGAAAAGCATAAAATGTCTTCGTTACTAATGAACCACAAAAGTGCCAGAAATGTACAAAAAGTTTTCATTTTGACAACTGCTTCCAAAATCAAGGCACTTCTTTTCTGCTCTAACTATAAAGGACTGAACAAAATGTTTCCTGCTGGAATTGAGGAAAACAATCGATGAGATCGAATAAATGCTGAAGATGAATCGGCAGAAACAAAGAAAATCAGTTAGTTGGATGTAAGCAGACAGTTAGCACAATGTGACATTTAAACGAAAAGAAAAACTTTGCACAAAAAAAAGCCAGAAGCAAAAGCAGTAGAGTGAACAGCAGCAGGTTTTAGACAAGCCGAGAAGCAAGCCATGGCACAGAGTGATGAAACCAAGCCGAAAGCAAAATCCCACAGGAAGACGTAGAAGTCATGAGCAAAGATGACTTCTCCGACATTTCTGTAAAATGTCTCTGGGTCAGATTCTGTATCCTAAATGTGGATGAATAGTTAGCTTTCCTGGATCTGTCCACATGTTAGCGTTATTTGTTTCAGCCACTTACAAACAGATCATAGCTGCGGTGGCCGCAAAGTAGCTGATAAATTGTGTCCAAAAAAATGTGAATATCTTAAATTCAAAATGTTTGCTCATGTTCAGTAAAAGTGGTAACTTGGTGGAAATGGAGGCACTGAGGCCTAAAAAGATGAAAGGTGCAAAGAAAGTCGAGCTAAAAGGCAACATTTAGTTTCAGCTGATGCAGAAAGTTATCACAACGTTTTATTCAACACATGCCAGTTTAGTTTGGGAATATTGCACGAACGTATAGTGCATTGGAATTTTCTGCAGTTTTCTGGCCGATCGTTGATGACCGATCTTTAAGAAGTCTGACCTGCCGCTTTCAATTTAGTTCAACACCTATGTGTTTTTGTCATTAAATAAACTAAATATAGCAACACAATCGCTGAGTTGACCAGTGGGGTGACTGTCGTTAACAGAGGTGGATTTATCGGACGGCCGATTTATCAGTCCAACCCTAATTGTAATAAATGAGCTGAATCAGCAATTATGTTCACACCCCAAGAAACAGAATTATAGGTTTTCATGAGCAAAAAGCTAAAATCATCAAAAGTGACATAAATAGTTGCTTGAAGTATTTCCTCTGTGTGTAATGCATGTAAAATAACTTTAATTTAAGAAATAAATGTACTTTTGAGGATGTGTTAACTTATAAAGTTACTCCAAAATACCGCAAGTCACTTTTTATGACTAAAATAAATTCTGCTTAAAATAAAATCACCATAATCTGTGATGTAAACCAACTCTAAAGCTCTGCTTCCAAACTGAACGTGTCTGTGTTGAACATCAGGAGTTTTTGAGTTTGAAAGAATGATGGGATTAGTAGAGCAAGAGCAGAGGAAGTAAATCGGAAACGCTGTTCTTTCAGTCACGTCTGAACTCTGACCCGACTACCTGTACGTGCGGGGTCGCTGGTTCAGGGTGGCGGTGCGGACCGGACTCGGAAGCTGCCCGGCACCCGAATTGTTTCTCGTCGGGCTGGAGGCATAGTCATTGGGCACGACGGGAGGGCGTACCGGCTCCAGTGTCCTGTAGGGGGAGTTCTTGTGCCTGTGCGTGCAAGACGTAAAGGTGAGGAAGAGGTTCGCACAGGAACGCAGACCTGCGGCGTTGGTCATCTGTCCCACTGCGTCACACTCATTTTCATTTTAGGCCATGTCAAGATCATGAATGTTCTTAAAGGGCCGGTGGTGCCAAAGTGTACTGATAAAAACCATTAACAAACTGTTAAAATATTAATATATAGCTGCAAGTTCAATAAGTACTCCTTAAAATTAAATACTATCAAACATCTTCTCACCTTGATCAGTCCTTTCAGAATTTCATGATTGTTTTTGTGATACTGCTGTTTACACACAATTATGCAATAGTGTGAAAAACTGCAAAGATCTGTTGAATTTGTGTGAATTTTCAAGGAATTGCAAAAACCCCCCAAAAAGAACAAAAAAAAAAAAAAAAAAAAAGTTGGGATTGATTGATACAATTTGGTGTAGGGACTGTGGAGGGCCACACATAAAGCTTCGGCGGGTCGGATTTGGCCCCCGGGCCTTGAGTTTGACACCAACCTATCCTGTTAAGGAGCCACAAGGGGGCACTGCACACCATTTTCTTTACCCTTAAGAAGTTCTAGTAAGTGCTCTAACAACAGCTCCTGCTGTTTAATAGTCGTGGTAAGGAAAACTACAGCAGAGTGACACTGGCTCCCTCTTGCTGTAAAAGAAAAGTCAAGCCAACTTTAAAGGTCGGGATGTATTTTTAGACAATTACTCCTGCAGCTCAGCGAAACTGTAGAAATGTAGGACATAAAAGCAGAACAAAAAGACTCCACAGTTTAATGACACATTCACAATAAAACCAATCTCCCACGTTGAACCCCTCCAAGAAAAAAAAATCAAAGTTAGCCATCAATATAAACCCAGAAAGCACAATCAAAAATGAAAAAGGAAACAATTTCAAGACATAATGAGCACAGAGTCCGTTAAAAACTCTGCACCCACGGTTGAACAAACAGGAGGCCAAACAAAGGGACTCATTGTTAGCCGAAGTAAAAGCTGGTGATGAATGGAGCGTTGCTCAGGCAGGATAAGAAACATCTATTTGCTACAATGCTGAAGCAGCCATGTGGGTGTCTCTATTCTCGATCTCCCGAGCTCACCAAGTTTTTTTTAATCCCGGCTGAATGCAGCTTTTTCACTGGAACAGAACGCGTGCAGAATGTACAAAAATGACTCAACGTTCCTCTCGGTAGTTAGTTAATGCGGGGAAGAAAAAGAAAAGAAAAGTGTGTGTGCTGTCGGAAGGAGCGGTTTGTCGGCAGTGTGTCGCCGACTTTCTGCTGTGCGTTTGTCCGCTCCCCGCCTGACTGTGGGGAGCAGGCAGAGGGTCAGACCCGTTGGCACGGTTCTGACCAACCGCTGAGCTGCTTCTGTTCGCCGCGCTGAGAAACCGCACTTTGGATCAAATAGTGAAGATGGAGAGGTGCTGATGGACAGAAAGCTGGAGATTATCTCCTACTTTTCACAACATAAAGCACCAACACAACCTTTAATGGGGTGTATTGTTTTAAAGGTTCTGTCATTGTGCTATTATTTAACCACTAACGCTGCCAGTTGAGGGTGAAACAGCCGGTTGGTCAGCGGGTTGCAGGAAACTGGAAGGGACATAGAGAGACAAGAGGAGACGCCCGCTGTCTCTGGCAGCTCAGCCTTCCTAGCTCCATATGTACACAGTTTTTTACACCTCCGTATTACAACCACAACCTTTAAAACTGCGGTATGTAATATTTGGTGGCGCTCTCACTAAAATTCAAGCTCCTTTTGCTTTCTCCTTGTTGTTCTAATGCCATCTGCAGAAATCCAATGCAAACAATCAGAAACAACCAATCAAAGTCAGAAGGAGGGTCTTAGCCCTGTCAATAAATCTCCTGTACACACTGCCAAATGTGCTAATGATGGGGAAACAACTTTACGTTTCAGGAAAACCGTTTATCCGCCGTCATCGGTGGCCATGCTAAATAGTCTTAGCATTCTGCTGTGGGGAACAGAGAGAATGGGAGAGGGTGTTAGCACGGCATACACAAGCGTGATTGGCGGCACTAAGACCCTTCTCCTGTCTCTGATTGGTTGTTTTTCACTAGGAGTGGTGCATTTCTGTAGATGGCAGTAGAACTGCAGGGAGAGAGTTTGATTTTTTTCACAGAAAATCTGTCTCATGCTCTACTGTGTGACAGTTTTAAGAAATATGTAAAAAAAAAAAACCCAAACATATTATTATATTTTTATAAAAGTTACATACTCGAGCTTTAAAATTGGAAAACTGAGGTATACATTTGTGTTTAACCCTCTCTGATCTGATAAATAAAGTTCAGTGAACCCATCTGGCTTCAGAAATCTAAAAATACAGCCGGAGCTGCAAAAGAATCTCTTAAAATGTTGGATGGATCATTTTTCAGGGCCCTGCTGATGAAACATGCTGGTTTAAACGCCCACCAGACGCCGTTGTTTCATAGAACATAATTGTGGCGTACTTTTTTGACGCCCATCAAACAATACAACAATGTGCATCTCCATCCAGCTTAGTAGCCTGACTGTCAGTGAGAACATACAGAAACAAAGGACCTGAAGGAGAGTGGTAACATAAAAAATGACAGATAGTGAGAAAAATGTCAAAGGCTTAACTTTTGTATTTTAGCTGCCAATTGTTTGTTTTCAGCACTTTGTCTCTACAATTCCCAAATGAAGAGTGTCCCGATTGGTATATGAGTCTGGGTGACGGTGTGATGAAATGCGACACTGAAAGACACACCAAAATCCAGCTTTTGCTCAAATGTTTGAGGTTTGGTCTATTTCAGAAGAGGAAAATTAGACTTTTTTTTGTGTCCTCGGTCAGAGCAGCGGTTAGCTTGGAAGAGCCAACAATTATATCCGCTACTAACGTGACAGACGCGGAAAAAAGTGACGTGCATAAAAGAAGAGGAAACAACTGTAGGATATAAAAAAAATACAATTATAGTGTAGGAGAAAGGGAGTAAAGTACAGGTAGAGAAAAGAAGACTAAAAGACGGATAAACAGCTCGGTGACCCAGATGTTTAAGGGCAAAGAACACAACAAGCTCTCCCAACAGATGATGTTATTCCTCAGAGCCCTGCGTTTCAGTGTGTGGGTGTGTGTGATTTCCCTCTGCCAGCTCAAATCTGTAATAACCTCGTCACAGGACCCCCGTCTTTTCACAAGAGATTTAAATATGCGCAAAGCTGCAGCCTGTTTCTAAGAGATTTCCAAAGAGAAGTTGACCGTCTCAGCTGACATTAACCCTGTTGTCTTCCAGGACACAAAAACAGTCACAAAGTTGAATAATTTACAGAAAACTATGAAAATTACATTGGATGAGAGGAATCAAAGTGAAAGTAAGAGTACATACCCCAAGATTCCTTTTCCTGCCCTTGGAGGGCTGGGTGGTTTCTGGGTTGGGGGGTTAGTCCGGGACAGGCCTCCTCCAAGTTTCAGACTCTGCTGGCCATTTACCTGAGAAACAAACACGCTCACTATCAAAACCACTTAGTTTGGACATAATCAATCAAAAACACCAACTTGACTGTAATCTCTCATTTACATAATGTAGATTTGAGGCAAAGCATTATCACCAACATTTCATGTTCCTTAGAAAATAAAAATATGTTGGTCTTAACCAACTCCAGAACTTTCTTCCTCATGTTTTCTGATTCTTTCTTGTTCCCACTCTTCTACCAAGGCCAGATTTTGCAAGAGGATGACTAACAATTAGCAGTGGACCTCTGCAGCTTCTGCACAGTTATAATTGGCTGCTTCTCTGCCTATTTGCCTAGTCAATGGCTTGGCAACACAACATTTTGAAAGAGCTATTTTGGACCCAAAAGTATTTTGTTTATTTTGTAAAACTGCTAAGGAAAAACCTTTTTCATATCACACAATTCAGCTACAGCTGGCTGTTACTGCTGGCGAAAACGACAAAGAAGACAACAGGAAGTGGTTGGAGGATGATGGTGCAAAATTATTTTTAATGACTTATCATGTGAACGATCTTATTCACACTTAATTTTAATTTAATATCTTGTTTATAGGAAACACAGCAATTAGGAAATAGTTTAGTTTTTCTACATGAGTCTTTCAAGTTTTTGCCAGCATAGTAAAATTTCTCAGTTGACACAAGGGACAAAAGGACATTAAAGATGAAAGAATCTCAACATTACAAGAGAAAGAATCTCAACATCCATATTTGTATACCGGTTTAAATAAAACACGCGTGAAAAAGATGTAAAAAGGCTACAATTTATTCTGCCTGACCATCAGACATACATTATGGAGTATAAAATAAACAGTATTTCTTCCTTTTTGCTTTCAACCATCGCCTGGTGAGACACATCAGACGCATTCGCTCTGTACTGTGTGTAGGTGTGTTGTAGATTCTTACCTTGAACCTCATCAACCACTTAACACATCAGTGACAGCAGATGGAACAGGAGGAAAAGGAAGCAGAAGACATTTTTATCTAAAGGTTAGACAGAGTGCAACTGCATCATGCAAATATGGTCAATCGTTAGGAACGGCAGACAGAAAATGCAAGGCAGAAAGAGATAAACACCGGCTGAGATAGAGACACAGAAACACAGATCAGGATGCTTTAGTTTGGTTGTAGTTTGTGATGCAGTGATACTGAAGTGTGCAACTAAATAAATCATTTTGAAAACAGAGACAAATAAATAAAACTACAGCCCAAGGGAATACTTTTTATAACTAGTGACACACTAGGATGATGACAGTATGGTTCTCTGCCCAGGGTGACACTGTACCAGTGGGAAGCAGAAACACTTAAGAAAAAAGATATGAGCTGCACATAAAACAAACTGAACTTCAGACAGTTATGAACAAAAAGATCCTCTCTTTGATTAAAACCGTTTTAGAAAAGTAAGATTTGCTGTATCTCTGTCTTGCATTTCACTTTTTAAAGTCTGAGTTTCAGTTTCATTCACAAAAAAAAAAAAAAAAAAATTTGTGAAACATTTGAAATTAAAAACACTGTGAAAATGTTTTATCTTGAGATTTACGCTAGGCAGATGGAGAAAAAGAGTGAATCCTGATCTTGAGAAACCCTTTCAAAAGTTTGCAAAATGCTGGATTACTTTTGTGAAAGATTACGCAAAAGTTTTGCGGGATACTAAAGTACTTATATGTACTAAAATCATGCAAGAGGTTTGCAAGCTCCTGAATTAATTTTGCGAGATCACCCAAAAGGTTTGCAAGATCCTGAATAGCTTTAGCAAGCTCACCTAACAGACTTTGCGAGATTGCGTTAAAGTTTTACAATTTCTCTCAAAGATTAAAAAATTACTTTTGTGGGATCAGATAAAAGTTTTGCGAGATCCCAAACTAATTTTGCAATTTCACACTAAAGTTCTGCAAAGTCCTGAATTATTTTTATGTGATCACACAAAAGCTTTACAAAATTCCGAATTACTCTTGTGAAATCCTAAACTTCTTCCACATATTTAAGGCTTAATTCTGACACATAAACACCATAGGAATGGAGGACACACACCTATAAGGCAGACTTAGAGATTTTTAATTTGTGTTTGTTCTTACTTACGCTCGACAGAAGACACAATTTAGATACAAGTGAGATGATCTGAAGAGAGTTCTTAGCACACGGGGACACATTTAACTCAAATCCTACAATCTGTGTTGCATTTTCACGTCGATGTTTCCCCAGCAGCTCATTTCCGGTTTATAACCAGCGGCCTTTACTCACAGAGGAACTACACACACTGTGAGAGCAATTTTTGAGTAGGGTTAGGGTTAGTTACACGGTGAGTTACAGAAACTCCACAAATATGGTCATTCCACCAAAAAAAAACATAAAGGATCTCGCAAAAGTAAGTCGGAATATTTTTTTTTCCCTCCACATCCCTTGAGGAGCTCTGTGGCTTTCCTATAATATTCTCAAATTGAAAATAAACAAACAAAAAACAATACAATAACTTTCAATTTGTTGTTTTTTTTTCAACGTTAACATGCTGGCACCATCACAGAATTTTACGATCTGCAACAACATTAATTATATGAGCAATCGCCGTTATTAGCTCGTTTTTGCCACCTACCTTGACTCCATGTCCGGTGTCGTCCAGCACGCTGTAGTCAATGGGTTTCCTGATGTAGCGCACGGGCCTCTCCAGATTGGCTGGGGCAATGATTTTATGGGAGCGAGATGTGTTTTTGTTGGTGGTCAGTATGCCAATCTCACGCCTCGCCACCTTCTCCTTGTGGATGTCGACTGTCTGCAAGGAGGAACAAAGAGTCGATAGTTGGACTTCATTGATCAAATTATGCTTAAAGATTACATATCGTCTCAACAGATAGTGACATATACGCACAAACCTTGTGTGTATGTGTTGTAATAACTGTGTTTACCACTCCAAAACAATGACAGAACCCAAAGTAATGTTTTTGTTTCCAAGTTGAACTCAATATTTCTTTCTCTCAGAAAGGCAGTTTGCCTTCAAATCTTCCCTTGGAATCACTGCTTCCCTCATTTCCTCACCGGCTGTTCAAAAACCCAAAGAGTGTTCAGAGTGAGAATGAAATTCTCACTAGTCTGTATTCTCACACTCTGGATATTTTTGGAGAAGCCCTAACATGGATGACAGTTTGCCTGTGGAGTTTGGGAGTCAGTAGAAGAAGGATACTTTACTCTGGTTATCAAGGGAAATTATTTACAGAAAGCAGGATCCATGTGTGCACCATGTGTGGGTGGATCACTGTGTAGGGTTGGCCTGTTGAGAGTACATGAAACAAGAAAGTACTTCTTAATATAGAATGATTAGAGGACGGCTGTGTATGAGTTCACAGCAGCCATTCTTGCTGAAGGAAGAGTCAAATTTGTTTCGGCATCGCACGTCATGACGGAAATTTTTACAAGTTTAACAAAAAAAAACAACAAAGAAAACTGAATATAACTTCAGATTCTTGCATAACTTTTCTTCAAGTCAACTTAGAAAGCGAGATATTATTGGTAGTGTTAATTTTCTAAACTGCAGAAAAGTTATTGTTTGGGAATCTCAACTGTGAAAAATTGGACTGATGTTGATATGCGATAGTAAAACTGCTGTAATGTTAGATTTACCAATGTTTTATTTTCGCTGGGTTTTTTTATCCGATTACCTGATTTATTGTAAGAATAATCGATAGATTACACGATTACTGAAATATTTGTTTACAACAGCCCTAATGGACAATCACTGACATCCTATTATTCAGAAGAGCTTTATGACCAACAGAAGGGCAACCAGCTGACCTTACTGACCGAGTCCATAACCCGGTGTACTATTTGCAGCTGAAACCACACATGTACCATGAAGGAAGAGACTACTGTGTTTTTGTTTTTGACTTTCTACTAGCAAATTGGTAGTTGACATCTTTCTGTTTTGGTGAGCAAGCAGAAGGACCTGTATTGCGTGGTCTATATGAGAGTTAAAGACCTGAGTAACAAGGTGAAGACAACACAGCAGTTTGTCACCATAGGCACTGTTGCTTAGGTGACAAGAAATATGACAGGTGACGTTTCTCACTAAAGTGCTCAATACAATGCTTATGAGCATCAAGACACTCATAGGAGTACGGGTATATTTAATAATTTATAATATACGTTCAAATGAGGTGCAACTGTCAGATTAAAAGCATCCTTTGAAAACAACCGGCTGCATAACAACAACCTTTAGGCAGGCATTAAACATGTTTCATTAAGACCATATTTATGTTTTTAAAAATTGTTTATAGTTTGATGTAATATACTAATATAATAATTTTGGGCTTAACTGTGAAGGATAAAATTTAAAGCAAAGAAACACACAAAACACTGAGTCCCTTTTGCCTCCAGCTAATGATAGAAAAACAAAGTTTTATGGCGTACACACACTGGACCTCGTCCTAACAATGGCTGTTTTTTTTTTTAGCTGTCTCTGATGTTGCATGAATAATGTCTTGGCTGATTGCAGCTGCATAAAATGCTAAATGCATTACATAAGAGTATCTCAGTGTTTGTGAAGAAGCCTCACAGTGCAAAGTGTTCGCCTACATAACAGATGCGAGTGTCTTTCTGAACAGAAAGTGGTGATTATAGCGTCCGTCCTCAGCCTGGGCCAACACAGCAGAGAGAAGCATCTCATTATGGCTGCATGGAAACTGCTCCGATAATTCGGAGGTCTTAGGGGGAGAATGGACCCTCTGTACCGCTGAGAAGTGCAACTTAATTCCTCTAAGCAATCTTCGGTGCACTAATTCTTTTCAACTGAAGCCTTTTCCGAGCATTCAGCTTATTTTCTTATGGAAGCTGGCTGGGTTTGTCTGAGATGAATGCACTTGACAGAGCTGCCGTTGTGTAGGAGTGCAGCACAGTGTAACTCACTGAATCGCTAGTGATGCTTCACACCTCTGACTGTACTGGGGGTGGGGCGGGAGGGGGGTGCTTACATATTCCAGCTGAGTAACACAATGGGAAATTGTGCTTTATCTCCTCAGATTTGGCATTCATAAAAAAGTGGCGGTACTGACTCCGGATGCAACGTGACGTCACGCACGCAAGAAGTTGCTCGCTGACGATGACTGCCATTGGTTTTAGCTGTCAAGTTGTCAACAAAATGCGTTGAGTCTTAAATGTACACGTGATATGCAGTATACGAGAAAAAAGGACGCAGTGCTAGATAACAAGGTCAGGAGAAAGTGTTAATTCAAAAAATATAGCAATGGGAAGGAAGGTAGTTCCGTTATGCTAGCTTGACTGTGACATCCTTAGCATCTAGATGGGCTGTGGAATTTGGTGTATTTTGGTTCAGTTAAAAAAATAAGAAATGCGGCGACCCTCACGCTCTCTCTGACAGATCATCAGTAGAGCAGGTGTTGATATTAACTAACCAACCACTGCTGTGTTCAGAAGATCACTTATCAATACTCACAAAATAACCATGCTTTCTGCACACATATGTAAAGAAAGACAACATGCTTCTGCACTTTGGCCGCTTCTTGATGGCTGTGAATAGTTCTTTTGATCATTAAGTACAAAGTTCAGAAATAGATTCAGAGCTGCTCCACTCAGCCTGAGAGTGGCTAAATGAACCTTCATGCATGCATACATGATTATGACCCACGAGTCCTTTTCCTCTGGATAACAGAACCATGTATGACTTTATTCATCAGGTACTCCAAAAAGCAATGTTTCATAAATGCTGCATTCATAAATCTTTGGTTTCAAAGATGAAGATTAGAGAGAAAATAGAATCGTGCAATTAGAAATGATTGAGTTTGTTTGAAGTTCTAATGTTATTCATTGATTTTGGGCTTATTCAAACAGGCCTAAGTGGGAGTTCAAATGTGTAAACGCTCGAGGGGTATGAATATTTTTGGAAGGCTCTACATATCCGTACATACACATGAATGGGTATTTCCTATTTGCTTCCTGACTGCGATGTTTTTCACTCAAGTAAGAACATTTAGGGTCACCAGACCTGTGAGATGTGGTTGACAGAGCTCTCCATGCGGCGGAGCTGCGAGGCCTGGATGTCGAGCATCTGCAGCACATTGTTGGCCAGCGTGTTGATAAGGTAGGCGACGCTGGCCAGAGACTGGGTGGTGTAGCTCTTGGTCTCCTCCAGCGCTTGTTCTTTGTCTGCAGACTGTGGATGGAGGGGGACAGGAGACAGATTTGGGACAAGAGTCAGGCAAGACGAACAGCTTCAAAAACCAGGAGAATTTCAGACCATTCTGACACAACTAATCACTACTTTCACACAAACCTTCAAAATAAAAGCAATAGCTTCAAGGTTTGAAGAAATCATGCTGGGCAGATGTATGGAAAATATATGATGTGCAGACCTCATAAGTCTGTGTGTGTGTGTGTGTGTGTGCGTGTGTGTGTGCGTGTGTGTGTGTGTGTGTGTGTGTGTGTGAGTATGTGCGCTCAAGCACAATATAGGTCAGCGCAAATTCATTCATGCCTGAAGTTGACAAGAAACACACTGACACCCAAATGTGTATCTACGCACGCACGCGTGTGTGTGTGTGTGTGTGTGTGTGTGTGTGTGTGTGTGTGTGTGTGTGTGTGTGTCGGCACACACAGACCCGCAGAGACGAGAAAGATGATAACTGACAACGCAAAAGGAAACACGCACACCCAGTTTGTGTCATGACTTCAGATAACCCATTGCCCTACATTCTCAGTCAGAGCCCAAATCCACGCTTCTTGAGCCACACCGCAGCTCCAGAAAACATTTCAATCTTCCGGTCGGTCCTGTCAGCGGCTTTAGGAGCAGCTTCCAGTTTCTGCAGGCGAACTGCCAGTGGTGAAGCCAAGCGCTACCTGAGGTCATACAGACACGGGGGTCGTTAAAGCATTATAATTGGTGGCATTAAAATTCCTCTACGAGTAACAAACGAGCTTCCACTGCTCATTAAAATAATCCTGCTCAAGCGTGGTTGAGATGTTTTTGCCAAATTTTCTTCCTGGTACTTATACAGCTATGAATATGCAAGTTCCCTCAATCTTTATGTAGAATTTATGTGAACTAAAAATAAAAAAGCGGCCACTTGATCCCTGTGCTGTTTCCTTCTAACCTCTGACTGCTGAGCCTCTGGAAAGTCACTCCTGGATATGTGCTGAGCTCCATTATTATTATGGTGAGATTTTTAACGTTTATGAGAGAATAAAACGATATCGTCGTCACAATATTTCACTATATGTTAGAGACGACTCACAGTGGCAGACCTTGACACTCTCTTTGTGGTTAGCATTAATTGGGATGAAGGATGTGGGATTCAAAGTGTTCTGCTGCATCAGCACTGTTTGTTACTTTTAGGATGTTTTCACACCTGACCAGTCCCAGTTCCATTACATGGAAGCCTTTAAAGAAAACACTGAGCGCAACTGTGCTTCTTCACAAAATGTAAACAAAAAATGGAGTGGCGTCAGATTTTAGTGGTTGTAGGGTTGCTCTATTGTGTTTGGTAAAAGACCACAACCCAATTTTTCCTACTATTGCTTTTTTTGTGTTTTTGATTTGGTTGAATTTACCCAGAATTCTTTGCGCTATGGTCCACTTCCTGCTTTTGGAGTGGTCTCCGGTCAGCTTGACTGTGACTATGGAAGTTTTTTGACACTTGATGATCAAACAATGTGAAATCTGTAATAAGACAATGCTGGAGCATTATTTCCTATGGCGCTGTGCCAAACTTAGTTTTCAGTGGTTGGTTGTACTCTTTTGGCTGATAAGTGCATGTCCTCATCCAGCTGCAATAATAGTAACATGATCTTTTCTCTTTTGAGAGGATGAAAGTTGGCTTAAAGTACTGTAGTGTGTGACAGTAAAATTTTGGCTGATTTTAGTCCCTAAAAATTAAGGGCAGAATGTACTTGCGTAACATTTATATTTATTTTTAAATTCAGGTACGTCTGCAGTTTAGGCTTACGCGTTGTTGACATTTGTTTGTTTTGAATCCTTCAACTGTCTTTCTATGTCACCTTTTCATTTTGGTCTGCCAAGCTTTATTCTTCAACATTATTTCTTTTCCTCCCTACATTTATGACAACATCCTTACATCTCCTCTACAGCTCCCTCTTTTTCCTATCAGACCTCTAACGTCCCGTTAGCACTGACCTAGTTGGACCACTGCCCTCTTAGGCCTAAGGCGAGGGCAGAACAACACGCGCACACACACACACACACACACACACACACGCACACACACACACCCACACACACACACACACGTACCGACGTTAATAAACCCAGATTTTTATTTCCAACTAAATTCATATACATGAATCACATTACATCTACACTGACTCGTGTGCACGCTCTGATTCCTCTGACCTCTTTTTTTTAATGAAGACATATGTGAGTTTATTAATCACCATCTGGATGTTTCCTGCTGCATTTTTAATGCATATGGGGGCATTTTGGCACATCAAAATACAGCAACAACAAAAAAAAACCCTTCAAAATAGAATATTGATCTTAAATATTATCTTGAAAGGGTCAAATGACATTTATTAAAAGGAATAAAAAATGCAATCTTAGTCTTTTTTAGGCTGCTCTAAAACGTTACGTTTGGTGGGGGGGAGTTTGTTTTCAAACCATTCAGAGGCATAATTGCTGGTTGACTTTAAACTATTGTTCTGCTTCATAACCCACGTGTGCTTGAAATTACAGCATGTTCGGGCAGATGTTGCTTGGCGGTGTGTTCAAGTGCATCTTCTACCCCACTTGCCCCGCTGAAGTATTGACAACCACCAGAAGACTACAGGCTGCTTTTTTTTTTACCGTAGAAGGAAAGGTCCCTTGCTCTGCATGTCACAGACGGTTTACAGCTCAAATATAGGTGTGCCCTATAAGTAACCCTTTAAGTAAAACAGTAACAAGTTTCCAATATGGGAACATTTAACAGATAAATTCCTCTGTGACAAAGAAATTGGAAACTTTTAAATCAACCTTTCTGTTTCTCTGTGCACTACCTCTTCAGATGTAAGAGGTAGAACGAAACAGCTTTTATAACTTTTGTTTATTTTGTGAGACGCTGTAACGATCATGTGGTTAATGCTGTGTGACATCCATTTTCCTCAGACAAAAGAAACGTATCTGAACAATAAACTCTCGGTCAATGACTGCGCTGTCTGGCTCCTGAAGCAGCCAGATTCATCAGGGTTTGGGATACAAGTTATCAACTAGTGATAGTGAGTTCATCTAAAGTTGATTGATTTTATCGATTGACTAACGATTAACTGATAAAAACCTGAGTTTTCTCTTGTCAAGAAGTTTTGCCATCTTTAAATAACATAAAAGGCTAAAATTTTTCCTAAAATGCTAAATTTGGAACAACAACCAAACAAATATATTTTAACAATTCCCTGAGTAAGGTGATGACTTAAGAAGCTTGTCAAGTGTTTATGTTTCAAAATGTAACTGAGCCACGAATAGACAGGGGTCTACTGTGCTGTCAGACAACGGAAGGGGAGAGACATTCGCGATTTGCAAGAAACACAATTTCTTTTATTTGTTTGCAACTCTGAATAATAAGCATGGAATAGAGCTCTGAACATCTCAGACTTCAGCCTGACTCCTCCACCAACAAGAAGAGTATCACTACACACCTCTGACCCATTTTCAGTGAGAGTAATACATTCTCACACTGTAACAGTGTCAGTGTTATTTTAACGGATGCGGGCGGCTGCTGATCTATAGCACTTGACTTTCCCTTCTGCTTTCCTTATTATTGCTCCAAAAAAACAGCAAAACTAAGGACCGTACATTAAGTTCAAAGGATTTTATTCTAGGAAGGGGCAGTTTTTAGTCTTTTGTTGATCTGTTCTAAGAGAAATAAATATTTCAAAGATGTTACCCAGTTCTTTCTCATGGTTTATGGAAACTGTGATTGTATGCTAACACATCCAAACCAGACACAGTAGAGCTTTTCCAGAGACACAATACATCACAGGACGAACAAAAGGAAACCCACAGACTATTTTTAAAGGGGCAGTATTATCTGTTTTCCAGGCACATAGTGCCATTTTACAGCACAATCAAGTAACCATGTTACTTTCAGTTGTTGGAAAAAAATGCTATCTATGACTTGAAATTTCACATCATATTTTAGTGCCTTGAAATTGGGCCTTTGTCTCTTTAAAGGCTCCGGATCTTTTGGACACTTCGCCTTCAGGAAGTCATCACGACGTCTCTCCTCTATTAACCCTTTAGCAATGTCTTTACCAGCATAGCACTGAGAAGTAGCTCCTATAATGAGTTCAGGAGATGTGCAGTTCCACCAGGTGTTTGCTAATTGCTGCTGGCTAGTCTGAAGGAGCTGAGAGGGGGAATCATTCAGGACTCTATGCCCTATGAGGTGGAAGTTCAGAAACTTGGAAACTCCAGCTCTGAGGAGCTTCGTCTTGAAGGCAGTATTTTGAACAACTGAATGAGATTAAAGGATTTCTCAAACATGCATGAAAGAGTCAACGTATGTTTTTGATTAGGGAATAAGATTATAACATGATGGAAAGCTCATAATAGTTGATTTTGTACGACACTGTCCCATTAACAAGACTGCAAATTGGTGGTTGAGAATATATTTATTGACTTTTTTTCTTCTACTTCCCTCGATTTTAGATCAAATCAGAAAATATCAGCGCTTGAAATGAAAGCATCTCACTCAATAACAAAAACGGATGTGTTACAGATTTCATGCACACATCCAGTAATGGCATTTAAAACTTTAGCCGACAGTGTGAGTGGGCTGCATGTCCTTACTGCAGAAAGGGAATATGAATAATAATAAGACACTGACGGTCATTTATCTATGAGGGGGTTATCACAGATCAGTTCAACACTGAGAATAATCACACAAATGACACTAACTGACCTGCAAAAGAAGCCAGATTTTTAAACATTTTTATGAGAATCATAAACCTGTGTCGGCCTGCACAACGGTTCGTCCCCGGGGTTTGTCAAAAGTCATAAACCCATCTTTTCAAGCGCTCAGGCGGTTCCGCCCCCGCAGGAGCTGTTCCTGGCGTCGGCGCCGAAACTGGAAGGCTGATACTGAACCAAATCGCCATGGTTTCCGAGTCGAAATACACACACGCGCCCACTTCGGGCATCCACAGACAGCCTCCTGTAGCAGTGTGCCATGTGTTTTCAATGAGCAGTTGGAGGCTGAGCTGCGTTTCAGCTACCTCTGCCGACGAGCTAACCGCTACCAGCTGTGAGAGGTCAACATGGTGCGTAAGCTCCACGCTGCCCAGTCCGTTAGGGTTTTCAGAGAAAATAAATGCGGATTAATTAATGAGTTTCGTTGTTTTTCACTTAATTTTGAAGCAAATATTTGAATAAGCTGCCTAGATCTTCCTGGTTTCACTGTACGAATGGCAGAGATTTGTGTATAATGTTATGAGAGATTCACGGATCCGATATTAATGTCTGAAATTGAAAAACATGCTAGAATAGGTATTGATGACAATGTGTCTGATCCATAAGGGCGGATCTATTCAGACTAATTCTATGCTTTGTGCTCTGAGCAACATCATGTTTTAATATTTAAATAATTGCACTTCCTGACAATTTGAAAGAAGACTTGTTTTTCGCATGTTTGATCAAGGTAGTAAACCTATTGTTTTTGTCAGTTTCAGTTTTGTTGACAAATTAAAGTCGTGTTGACATGTTGGACCAGGCTTGTGAAGCTTTTGGTGTATTTAAATGTGCTGTACTGCTGAAGTGTCATCAAATAAATTTGTGATTCAGTACATTTATGTCTCTGTTTCAAAAAAAAAGAAACTTTTCAAGTCAACTCAGTACTGATTTTATGTATCGGATCGGTATCGGCCGATACTAAGCCTTAAATATCGATACGGGCGACTGTAATTTTTAGCTTGACACAAAGCAAAAAATCAATACAGAAAGACAACCTATGGATTCATTTAAAAGAAAAAATATTTAGATTGCTTATTGTAGAGAAAAGCCTGGCGGTACTCCACAAGAAACGGGAGCAGGCTTAGATCTCTTGCTGAAATTGTCATTAGAGTAAGAAAACACTCTCTGTCAAGCTGATATGTTAAGACTCTAATACTGACTCTTGAAATGATTGAGGCCAAGTTTAAATGCTGTGAGCGTTTCACGGGGAGAAGCCAAACACAGTTAAGAAGACTGGAGCAGAACAAGATTACGTAACACATCGCGTCGTCTGATCGCAGCAAAAATATAGACCAAGCAACGAGTTGGTGCTGTTTGGACGTGTTTGTATGGATACTTTAATGCAAAGACAAACACAGGAGTAGCCGATAATCAGGTCTTCATAACTACATATCCCTGACACTTAGAGCTTGTTCATAGTGGTCCAGCCTCAGCAACACCTTTATAAGTGTTCAAAGTTTACAGTGAGATTCAGCCTTGAAACCTGTCAGTTTTCTGCTCTTTAATGTCTGGAGGCTTTACTGTGACAGAGACAATGATTCAGCCTTCTGTGCTTCACGTTCCTGCATGTTTCGATGTCCTCAGCAGAAATAAGTGAATCCTGATGAGGTCTGGGTGACATGCCATGATTTATGTTATGAACATGCAAATGATCTTTTTTTTTTCTGCTTTTCACCAGTTGTTGTTTTTTTTTTTTTTTACTTGATTCTTTTTGTTTTAATGTTATCTTGGGATTCAGTTTGTTGGAAAATGACTGAAAATAAATAAATGTATTACATTTGTCTGACCTCTGGCGAAAATGTGATTTTGCACAAGAAATGTTATCGATTGGAGATTTTGCAGCAAATTAGAAGCTGTTTGCCTTGATCTTGGCTGAAGTGAAGTAAGCTATTCTTGAAATGTTTTTAGTAACATTTTTCACCTTGTAGTGATCGATTCCTTGCAGCTGCGCAGCGCCACTGTGTGCCGTTTGTTCATTTTTCTGATAATCCTTTATATGCAGAACAGAAACCACTAAGCTAAAAACAAATTACTGACTGGTCGCTATTAGTTGCTCTGATATCCAAACTTTGCATTAATTTCACGATCTCACCGCTTTTGCTGCTACTCCGTTCAGCTTCTCTTTCATGAATACTTGCGCAACTTTACTTCGTTTCTTAGCAACAAAACACAGCCCCTCGATATTTATTGAAGATTTGAGATTTCCAAAAATAAAGGAATCTAATGTTGCGTGGCGTTTTTTGCGTTTGAAAGCTCATTCCCTTTCACATAACCGGAAAAGTGTTTTTTTAACATTTCTCTGACATTCGAAAAAATTTGGTTTGCTTAGTTTAGCATAGCTCTGTTTTTACTTGGCCTATTAACACAATTTAAAAGCTGGTGTTTAAAATGTGCACTTTCAGCACTAGTTGAACGTGAGTCTCGCTGCTTCGCCGTCACAAACCAGACATGTTAAAAAAACGACATAAGCCTATGGACCCCTATGGTTCAACGTATCGATACTCGCGGATGAAAAATCGATACCTTTCGAGGGTGGGAAAAATCTATAAATATTGTAGAATCAATAAAATTATACAGCCCAACTTTAAACCTGTTTTTAATTCAGAAACATGGCAGATAGCTGCCCTATAGTCCCAACCAGTGAGCCTCACAAGTTTTTAAACTTCCTAGACGACTTCTGGGCACAGCTTTAGGTTGTACCCGTTTAAAAATAGAGAAGAAACTGCTCTACCTGTTCCCCTCGTTGACAACTTTAGTGTGCGGCAAAGGTAGGTGACAGCCACTGTAGAGAGATGTTCCTGAATGTATTGGTCTAGATGCATGATTGATTTTTTTATTTTTCTCCCTCTGGGGTAAAAAAGAACAATTCACTTCTGCAAACAGAGTTTTTTAACAGGCGTTCCTCTGTTTTTTTTTTGTTTGTTTTTTCTTCTTTTATGATTTATGTAAGAATTAATTGTTCTTTCAAGAAAAACATCAATTTGAACCCTTTGGCCACAAACCATTTGAAGGACTTGGTGAGAATGAGTCAAGTAATCAGCAGTAATGCCTCGCTCAGTTGGTTCTGTAAACATTGCTAAATTAAATAAATCCATAAACAGCCAACTACACTACTCATTCTCTGTAAAAGCTGCTCAGCAGAGCTGATCAAAATGTAAAAGCAGCAGCAAAAAAATATGTAAATGCTCCCAATTGTCGACAAACGCTCTGAATTAATGACTAACAGTTACATCGGAGTCAGTAATTCAAACTTAACTCCTTAAATCGTTAACACTTAACGAACCATTGATTCATTAATTTTCTATTTCTAGAAAACAGATATAAAGTTTTCCTTAGCTGTTAAATAAAAGTCGTTAATTCTGGTATTTCTGTAGAATTGCTGTTATCTTACCAGGAATGTTTACAATCCTGGTAAGATAACAGCTGAACGCGCCGTTTCACTGCAACGTCGCCTCAGCCACAGTCTGGAATCGCCTTTCTTCCACCTTCTCTTGACTGACAGCGAAACTCACACCCACAGCTGCACAAACGGGATGGTTACGAAACGTGGCTGTGAACAGGTGTGTATTTTGAGCTGAGCGAGGGAGAACAGTTGTTTGTAGCAGCTTTGCTTGCCCACGTACATAGACACACGCTGCAGTCATGGTGTCTCTTGTGAAGCGCAGAGGGAGAACGTCAGCCAACCAAAGCTACTGACTTGGCGTCTTGAGATGGAATTTAGTCATTTATCCGCAAATGAAAAAAAAACAAAAAAAAAAAAACAACAAAATGCCAAATAAAAAGCAGTTCAGCATCCAAAGTAAGCTGGGCTGCTGACAAAATGAGAAAATAATGACTCACCGGTTAGGATTTATAAAGGAATTAATTAAAAGTCAGTAGAAATGGTCTTGCATGCATAGTTGAAACCAGAAGAAAAAAAGGAAACTAAAAAAAACAGTAGTTTTTCATTGCTTTTCAAGATATGAAAGCCATGTCAATGCAATGTTTGCAATGACAGAGAGCAAAAAAATTACTGAATTCATTGCACCAATGAGAATCTAATGGAATGGCATGTTATTTTACATTCTCATTGGAGAGACTTTAAGCAGCTAAAGTTTGAAAATAGTGTGAAATTGTAAAATTCTGGCAAAGACTTGGCTGAGGCTTGCCACTTTGTAGATATTTTTCTAGATCTGCCATCTGAATAAGTCATTAAAGCACATAAAGAGCCATCGTCCTCCTACTTCCTGTCGTCTTTTTCTTTGTCTTTTCCTGCAGTAATAACATCCAGTTGTTGAACAGGTGACTCTTGTGATGTGAAAAAAGTGTTTTCATTGCAGAATTACGAAATACCTTAATTTCAATGCTGCCGAAAGTCCACCTGGTCCTCAGGCTCAATTTTGGTTTTTTTAATCGAAAAACGCAAGTTTTTTTTTTATTATTATTATAATATTTCCACCAAGTGAATTGATTTCTCGGAATTCCAATTTGCTCAATCATATGGTCAAAGGGAACACAGCTAATGAATCATGGTGACCTCTTTCAGCAAAATAAAGCAATCTGTCACAAAACAAAAAGGGTTTCCAAAAAAGATTTGAGTATCACAGCAGCGAGTTTGGAGTGTTGGCTGGGCCTCAAACTTCTCCAAACCAAGCATCTGCGGGGATCTCACTGGATAAACAAATCTGGTACCACGTCAAGGATCAGGAGGCAGATCCTCACAGGACTTAAAGGATCTGCTGCTAACATCTTGACGCCAGAAACCACAGCACACATTCAGGGGTCCGTGCCTCCAGGGCTCTGGGCTATTAGGGTGGGGGTCATAATGTTATGCCAACGCAATGAAAACGTGCAAAGACTGAATCAATGCGTCTGATCAGCAGAGTCTATCTCCAGCAACAACGAATAGACTTAGTTTTACACCCAGGTCTCCTTCTGTATTTCATTTACTTTATTTTTTTTTTCGGTCTGATTAATAATTCATAAAATTACTCAAGACCTGGTAAGGACTGGTGGAAATACTTAAAACAGAGGATGTGGTGTATAATGTACTTTGAGGGAGCTCCTTCCAATCGATAATTAATAAAGTGACACCAGACTTCACACATTTTGTGTCAACAGTTCCCTGCCTGTCTGCAGCTGCCAGACATAATCTAAGCAGAGGGTTTAAGTCATTTCACGTCTGAAAGCGAAGGGTCGCTCTATTCAGTGTGTGCGTGCAATGAGCATGCGCCAGCTTCGTAAGACTAAATGAGAACTTTAACACTTCTATCTGTCACGTTCCTCCTGAAGTTTCCCCTCAAACAGACACACTATGCAATGCCCACTGTAAAAGTTGTATTTTTTGTTAAGCTGAAAAATATGTTGACACTGGTCGTGCTGGAGAAGTATAACGAGCCTGTTTAATTTTGAATACTGCTTTTTTTTTTTTATCTATACATATTGTTTTCTACAGAGAGCTGACAGCAACATAACGGACTGTGTTGGTTATTCCATCACTCCTTTCCCTGACCGCCCACTCCCCGCCACACAACTGTTCCGTGGGTTTCTTCTGTTTTTTTTTGTTTTTTTTATAAATTAGCACCCTCGGTTTCTTGAAAGAAAAACAAAACGCTCCCGTTACCTGGACATAATTGCTTTCGCAGTATTCCGCTACTCTTTCCAGGTTGGTAAAACTGTCCAGTAACGCTCTCCGTCCCGCAGGAATTTCCTCCTCCAGCAGCATCTGTAGCTCCGCCATCTTTACATAGTCCTTACTACTAACGGCTGCGGCTCGCGCTGACTGGATGCATCCTGCTGCCTTCCAGGGCTGTGGGAAATTTCACAACTGCGCTGAGATACCTTGGAAATGCTGGGGGAATGTACAATATTTTAAGGGCCATTTTTGGCTCGTGAAGTGACTTCTCTCGATGTCAAGAATGGTAAAATAAATGAATAAAATGAAAAACTGTAAGTTGTATATATTTCTTTTGGTCAGCCGGCAACAGTACAAATCCTTTTTTAATGTTTTGCATCTTTAATAACATACAGATTTATTAGTCTTGGTACAGAATAATAATGTGCATATTAATGGTTGTTGTTTTTTTAAATTATGATTTAGATTGAATTTACGGCTGTCATAACAGCTAATTTGTATAATATATTAAATCATAAACCATAACTGACAGCACAAAACTTCAGTTTAAGGTATTTTGGTTTTGCATTTAGGACACTATATAACAAAATCCTGAGGAACACACATCTTGTCTACTTTGATATCAATACAGAAAGTGAAATATTAATCCATCACGTCTTGTTTTGACTGAATTAGCTACATCCTGAAAGCACAGGTTAAACGTATCTTCACTATTTTGAAGACGTGCCGATTATAGTGGTTTTTTTTCTTCTTTGTTGCATTGAGAAAGTCTAAATATTTTTACACGACTCTGCAAAATACCAGTCCCCAGTTTAACTTCAAAACTGTTTGGTTCATATTCCCAAACACTCTCAAACCACACAGCGGTGACCGTACATAAACGCATTTATTGATTTACAAAATAACATTCAGCAAACAAATAATACACATTTACTCGTACAGAATCATACAATGAACAGCCGTTCGATTTCGAGTCTATTAGACAGGTTGACATACATTCAGCATGTCTGGTTTTAGGCAGGGATGTCCAGGTTTTCTTCTCCTCTGGGGAAACCCTCCACCTCCATCGTCATCAAAAATTCTGCTCATACACAAAAGAAGCAAAATCTTTTTGAGTATTGAGTTCATTGCGACCAAGCTGTATACTGTAATAAGAACTTTACTAATAAGGACTTTACTGCCATCTAGTGGCAGGATAAAAAACGCCACGATGATGAGCAATAATAAACTATGATGAGCAACTATGATGTACTAAAAGATAAGATTTTATCAGTTTTTTTTTTTAATTAACATTATTTCAACATCAAAGTAAGACCAGCTCTTAAGAAATACATGTAATAGAGGGGAAAAAAATGCAATTAATAAGAAGGTATTTCCAAACAGATTTTATCCTGGATGTCATCCAGTCTCACCTTCTGTGTAGTCGATGTCTGGCCGCGTGGACACAACAGCCCATGCGACGCCCACCAACAGCGCCACCACCAGGTTGACCACGATCCACGGCCGCAAGATCTGCTGCTCGGAGCCTGGAGGCCTGCAAGTGAAACCAACACAAAAAAAAATTCTAATCTAATTCTATTCCTGAATGAAGAAGTCACATTTTAGACAATCTTTACTAAATATTTTTTGAAAGCTGCGTTGCATTTAGTTTGCATCTTAAGGACCCAAGATGGACATCCACCAGAGGAGAAACATCAGATTGTATATTGATAATAAATCATTAAACAAATTTATGAAATATGCCTCTTAGATATTGACACTGCAATTGAGGTACGTAACGGAGTGCTGAAACTAGGAGGCTTCACATAACGACAAGTGTTTGGGTGTTAGCTAGCCCCATAAATTCCAATAGGTTTGGAAAAACTCATATTCTGAACCACACCCATTGGTCACTTTAGTAGGTACACCTGTTCAATGTCTCGTCACAAAAAGCATTGAGTTGGTTTTAAATGCTTACAATAGTCTTGTTTTTTTTAGATGATTTTCGAAAGCGCTGACGTTGAATGAATAACAACGGATCTCACCACAGAGTCTCGTTGGCCGAAGGATAAAGGTTGATGCGGTCGCTGGTCATCTGCTGGCTGAGGGACAGTATCAGGGCTATGAAATATACTGAATACATACAGAGATGGCATGAAAACATTGTCATCATCTCCATCGTCGTCGTAATCATCATCAATGACATTTGTCGAGGTCTTACGGAAGGAAGCAACGGCCACCGGGTCCAGAGTGAGGAAGCCTCTCAAGGCCATCGACGTCTTGGCCAGGTTGACCCTACGACGATACGCCCAACTTCAGATGGTAATTTCAAACAGAAACACAAATCTCGGAGGTGCTGTTTTTGCCCACAGAGACCTGTCGAATGCGGACACGGTGCTGATGGCCAACAGCAGGTAGAGCAGAGACTGAGCCGGGTAGGCCAGAGGGTGGTACTGCTGCAGCAGGTTTTGCAGCGTGGTCATCTGCTCGCCGGCCAACACGTACACCACGATGATGTTCCACACCGCGTAGCCAGCCAGGAACCCATGAGAGAACAGACCAACCACCCTGCAAGTGGAAGACACACGACCGTATTTATGTGTTAAATTTATAGACCTAATGTTGCTTCATCAGCGGGTTGCCTGAATTGCTCGTTTCTGGTTTTCCATCGGTAGCGAACACCTAGTGCTCTCTTTTAAAGGATGACAGTGGTTTAGCTATTGTTACAAAAATATTCTTCAGTGCATTAGTCAGTGGACATGTCTTCCAGAGAGAGGTTCAGGTTCCCTTTTCTACCCCTAAACCCCACTGTAGCTTTGTCATAACAACTTAGCAAACAGCTTAGGATATTTAAAGTGAAAAGGAGCTGATATCATGCTACATGCTTGTTTTGCTTGAGCGCTCACACGTCTCAACGAACCTGAAGCCATTGTGAACCTTCAGAGAGACGTCCCTTGTGGTCCAGAACTGCCTGGGGTCCATGTAGTCCTCAGTCAGCTCCAAGTGCCTGAGCTGCTCCACTCGGTCGGCCTGGAAACGCCCTGCGCACACACAGGTCACCCTCACAGAAAGACCAACATGTTCTGGAGACACCTGTAGAAACTACCTTGGAAACATCATTGTGCCAAAGTTTTGGGTCAACCCTAAATTCAAAAAACACTTTACTGATCCCAAGGTAAAACTAAATGTTGTTGTAACTCATGTTAATTCATATTCTTCTGTTACTGTAGATCGGAAAGAGCTCAATTGATGTGAACCAATGGTTTTGAACAAAAAAGAAGTTTGACTTTTTCAATAGAAAATTGAAAGAGGAACTCAACACCTTTCACATATAATATTCCCACTCACGGTTCCTCTCCACAAAAACTTTGCCGACCGGCTGGCTGTGTCCGTGGGGGGCGGAGAACAGGGAATGCTGCGGAATGGGAGACTGAGCGTCGGTGATGATGTCTTCGTCCTCAGCTTCCAGATCGTTGCTGTAGTGCTCCGTCGCCTTCGCCTTCCTGTCATGGGAGAAATCAAAGAAGAGTTTGAAAGAAAAAGTGACCAGAAACCATAAAATAACCGTAGAAAAATGTAAAGACGAGCGAAGCAGATCCAGCTCAGAAAAACGAACTGCGAAATATACGTTACGACGATGGATTAAGGCAGAAAACAAAGGAGGAGTACATTTCCACCAAAATACTCAGAAATGTTGCGATCAATTCTGAAATTTCTCAGAAAGAACTTGGAAATTTCCAAAAAGTTGAGCATTTACCAAAAAAAAAAAAAAAAAAAATCCTCACATGTTACGATTAATCTCAGAAATGTTCTAGAAAAACACTGGGAAACTTCTTATTTACACTTTTCGACTTAGGAAATTTCTCAGTTTCAAAAGTCAAAACTTTTTTTTAAAAAAGTTTACAAATTTCTTATTTTGAAAAATCAAACATTTACAACTTTTATTTTTTGATTTATGAAAATATTCCAAAAATTGATGATCTCTTGGGGGGCGATATTTACTTCTGTTTCTCAATCTGCAACACCCGTAATGTACACCGCAGTAACATGTTGAAAACTCTTTCAACATGTTATTACTGGAATCAGATTTCACATTAAAGTGAACATTTTTAAAAACTATTAATAAACAATAACTGAAGATGAAACAATATTTCCACCAAAAATAACAACTGTCTCCATGATTTGCATTTTTTAAATGACTCTGGGTAAAAGTCAGCTCATAAAAGTCATGACTTCTAGTCAATGCATTTCTTGCTCAGTTAATCCTTACTCTATTTGTAATCGAAGCTGCTAAGTTGTTCTCACTTCCTCGTTCTCTCGTTGTTTGTTTTTAACCAGTAACTCTTGAACTTCCTCTGCTTGACGTCAGATCGGTCCGATGTTTTAAATCCTGCTGCAGGTGCTGGTACTTACTTCTTCCTTTTTGTCTTCCTGGTGACGGCGACAGTCATCTCCTCTCCTTCTCCGGTCGCCTCAGCCGTGCTGCCGTTTGGCACATCCCCGTGTTCCGTTTCCTGATCTGTCCCAGCAACATACAGTCAGACACGCTCTGTGACAGGCACTCTGCTCAGATCATTGCGTCTTGGGGAGGGCCTCTGCGCTGTCAATCACCCCTGTGTGCTTCTGCCCCCTTTCTCTCGGCTACTCTACAGCCAGTTCTTTCATGAACGCTAAGGCGAGTTAGCATGGCTGCAAATGACAGCGGATACGTGGTTTTCCTGGAATGGTGATTTGCTTCTCTGCTATAAGCACATTTAGCATCATGTGTACAAGAATGATTGACAGCGATAAGACCTGCCTCTTAGCTCTGACTGGTTGTTTTTGATGTATTTCTTCTTATGGCAGTAGTAAAAACAAATGGATTTTTTCAAAGAAAAACAATAATAGTCGATGTAAGTCAGATACTGCAGCTTTAAAGATAGATATGACTCCAACCCTCTTTCAGCGTAAATGCTCATACCAATAGTTGACGCCTTTTTCTTCTTCTTCTTCCTGTGCGGCGCCGCGTCGTGCAGATCCGGGGTCAGACGGTCTCTGCTGTCCGAGTGGCTCCTGTCCTCCGCCTCCACCTCCAGCCCCGCTGCGGCACGAAACAACGGAGTAAAGCGACAACACAACAGCGGGTGAGCGGGCGGAGCCGCCGCGAGGTGGCGCTCGCTCACCTTCGCCCTGCTCCTCCGCCTCAGTCGCCTCCTTCCTCGCTTTCTTCTTCTTGCTCTTCACCGTCGGCATGGCGACGTCTCCCGGTGACGACGCCGGAGCTCAAGGCTTCTTCAGCGGGAAGGCCGCCGGAAGCGCGCGAGGACGGCGCCGCGAGGCCGCCACCTCTCCGGGACTGATTTAGGTCACGAGATGAACGTTTAATGGGGATTTCGAAGGCGGGCAGGCCGGGCGGTGCTGCATGTCAGAGGAAGCTGGATTAGCCGGAGGACAGGTGGCGGGGCGACGCTTTGGGACACAGATCAAAAAGCACGAGGCACGCGCTTCCCACAAGGTGAGTTTCATGGACCTCTCAGTTCATCTGCCAATGTCTTTAAAGGGACAGTGTTATGTGCTTTCCAGTCACTGACACAATCAATTAACCATGTTAACTTCAGTTGCTATGAAATTGCCTCAAATATCAAACAAGACTCAAAACAAATTAGATTTTGTAATTTAACTTCTTTAAATTGGGCCTCTGTCTCTTTAAAAAAACAAAACAAAAAAAACTCCTGCTCTTTCTGAAACTCCGCCTCCAGGAAGTCATCACCTGTCCTCACAACGTCAGAAGGTTAAAGTTGTTAACATTAAAGGGTTAACCACATTAACCCTTTAATGTTAAGCTCAGCAGATTCGCAGTTCCAACAGATGTTTGCTAATTGCTGCTGACTAGTCTGAAGGAGCTGAGTGGAGGGAGGAGAGCTCTGTGAGAAGGAAGCTTGGAAAGCTGAATGGTTGCCATGAAAATTAAAAGGATTTCTCAAACACGCATGAAAGAATCAAGGCAACACTGCAGGTTTTTGATGAGGGAATAACATCAGATGATGGAAAGTTAAAAAAAAAAAGTCATAATTTTTTAACACTGCCCCTTTAAAGAAAGTAATTAGATGATGTTTCTCAAGTGATTTTTGTAAAGTCAAATCTCAAATCAAGTCTTTTGCCCCAATTCCAAGTCAAGAATTAAATCTGTTGACTGATGAAATTCTAGCTCTTCAACACCGCAGTACTGTCCAGTGATGGTACAGTTACTTTGAGAAAGTAACTTTAATCCGATTACTGATTACTCCTTGAAAAAGTAACTTTGTTTACTGATTACTTGATTTGGAAAGTAACAAAGTTACATTAAAAGTAACGTTTTTAGTTACTTTCAGCAGCTGCTGACAACAACAACAACGCTCCGCCACCTGTGAACGTCACATTGATCTTTGCCAATACTTCATTGTAAGTTGCTTTATAATGATCACATCAACAATGTGTTTCCACTTATATGATTGAACCGAAGGTGAGATTGTTTAATGATTACAACAGTACAAAAAAAAAAACTTTAGTGCATGTTTAGTGCACTCTTGTGCATGTTTTTGTGTGTTTCTATTGTCTGGAAAAAAACATTAATAAAAAGAGATTAACACTTGCTTTTGTTAAATTTCTGAAAGAATTAAACAAAGTGGGGTTTAGTTTTGTCTTGGAGACATATTTGGGTGGTTATTACAAAGCAGCGAACAAGAATTAGCCACTTTCATCAGTGGCCACAAGCTAATCAATCTTGTTTTTCCCTCCACACTGCAAAAACAGAAAATCTCATCAAGTATTTTTATTCTAGTTTCCAGTGCAAATATCTTACACTTGAAATAAGACAAAACTAACCTACAGTTATGTTCTCAGCAAGATATATGAGTTTGTTTTAGGTAAGTAATTCCTCAATATGGATGAAAAAGTTTGGCTGGCAGATTATTTCGGTTATAACCAGACATTTTCCCTATTATAAGTAAAATAAGCTGCCAGTGGAACGAGTAGTCGCATGTCAGAGCCATGGCCTGTAGCTTACACACTGCTTTTACCCCTGACTACATGGGAGAGAGACTTTCAATAAGATTTGAGTTGTAAACCATGAGATTGTAAGTCTTGAGTGTTTGAAGCAAGAGTCCTTTTTGTTTGAAATAAAAAGCAAAAAAAAAAGGTCAGGATCCACGGCTTCAAATTTAGTCTTTGACTCTGACATAAACACTGTCACACCTGGTGACTTCTATTTTAATGAAGGTTATGCTACAGTCCATATCTGCATTTGATCAGGCTAAACTTGAGCGTCTATTTTAATGACAAGGGCATTAAAAAAAAAAAAAAAAAAACTTGAACTGTTTTAGGGATTTGAAATTTAAGGACATTCTGATAAAATCTTGTCGTGGTATTGACCTTATAAAAAATATGTACCGGTTCTTGTGTCAGCTCACCTGAAACGCTGAGTGTCTATAGAGATAAAATCCTGCGGTTGGTCCCTCTGTGTGTTTGATCTTATCAAGGTGAAGGAGAAAAACTCCTCTTCCTGCCCTTTGTCCTTTATCTCTCAGCTCTCTGGTTGGGTCTAATCGTAGAACTGCCTTCAAACCGACTTCTGGGCTCTTTATGGAAAGCCGGACGCCTAAACAAAAGGTGAGGAGTTAAATGACAGCTGAAAGGAGGCACAGACGACAGGAGATCTGCGCCTCCCCAAACTCCTCTCAGGGTTTAGAGTGGATCATGTGCTGAGCCCTGGGAGATCCTGGAGGTTTTCTGATTGGCTCATCAGATGTGATGTCACCCGCAAACAGGAAACTATTTGTTATATCTCAATTGCTGTCCTTAAAATACAATGTTGTGACAAGATTGTCCTTCGGTCAATCAGTTTTCTCTTGCTTAGAAAAACTAACTGGAATAGAAATAAATATGCGTTTTAAAAAAGTCTTTTAGATTAAATGTCACTCCGCTCTAGAAATATTTCACAAAATGCATCTAGGAAAATTCTGAAATACCATAAAGAGGCAGCAGAAACTCTATGTGAGTTTAACAGGGTCTGACTTGGCAGAAACCAGGTCAGTAGAGTGAATCCTATTAGAACGACACACAGGCAAACACATGCTGCTCCCACATTAAGTACTGCAATGTGCACATATGACAACAGTTGTGTGTTTTTTTCAGATTTACTTCCCCGTGAAGCAAAAGCGTCAACAATAATAATAATAACGGTAAAATCTAACATTAGGCTCATCCCCTCTCATTATCAGGTAAAATATCCACTCAAACGCCTTCCTCTCCTCCCCCCCGCCTCACTTCCTGTCCTCTGTTTTGCCGCTCCACGCTGACCGTCACCCGGGTGTGTTTAGATGGATGACAATCGGTCCTGCATGATACAGTGAGCAGACACTAATCCTCCGGTTAAATCGCCTGAGCATCATCTGTCCAGCAGGGGATTAACCTGAGAACCACACGGGGGTCAACTCACAAAGCCTGAACCAAACGCAGGGTCCCGTAGCCACGGAGACGGGCTCTTTCAGTCAGTACTGGGAATCCAAACGTATGTACCTGAATGAGGGCCTGTGTTATCTACTTTCCAGGCCCATAGTGCCATTTCACTGTCACTTGTTTGAAAAAACGCTGTGTATGTCAAACGTGACCTCAAAGGGAGAAAATATGCATACTGGTGGAAGCTGAGCCTTTGATAGAGCCTGTAAACACCAAAATTAGATGACAACAACAGACTGGAAGAACATGAGTCCTGCTGGTGTCATAAGAGGCCTGCCTGAGTTCAGCTTAAAGCGGGTTTTCTCCATCATTTTCTGAAGAACCTCTGTGGCAGAATATCCTGGCTCCTCTGCCTGCAGTTGAAGCCTTTCACCTCTAGGTGTCAGTGTGGCCTTTCATCTCCTTGCTGATGTTTTCACGCTCACTTTACAGATTCTTTACACTCAGTAGGCGTCAGCAGTGGCTCACGACAGGTCGCCCTCTGCCCACCTGAGACACTGACCAGGAAGATGCTGCCATGGCAACCGCTGCTCTGCATTCCGCCATGTTGTTTTCTTCTTACAGGTGTCGTGAAATGACCTGATTCTGTCCATTAGCGCCTTCTGATTGCAGTGTGAACAATGATTAGAAGCTGAAGCAATGACTGAAACATGGACGAAACAACGTTTCAATGAATTTAAATCAGATTCTAATTTATTATAAGACACAAATTAGCATAGAAACATATACATTTCTCTATTCTATTAACCAACCATCATGAGGTTTGGGGATGGGGTGGTTATGATTTCCCTTAAAGGGGCAGTATTGTGTAAAATCCCCTTTTTGGAGCTTTACATCTTGTTATGATGATATTCCCTCATCAAATCATACCATCTTGATTCTTACATGCATATTTGAGAAATCCTTTGAATCTCCCATGGCAACCATTCAGCTGTGTAAACTCCTCAGTGGACCTAGAGCCTGTGCTTATTATGCAAACTATTTCTCTGTCCAGTGCTCCAAAGAGCGCTTGTAAACGGCTTGACGTCATGACAACGTGCTGGAGGTGGAACGTCGAAAAGAGCAGGAACTTCTTAAAGAGACAGGCCCAATTTCAAGGTGTCAAATTGCTTAGTCTAGTTTCTTTTAAGTCATGTTTGACATATATAGCATTTTAAAACAATTGAAGGTAATATATAGTTACTTAATTGAGCTATAAAATGGCACTATGTCCCTGGAAAATACATACTGCCCCTTTAATAAATGAAAGTAGTATGTGAAAACAGTTTTTTGTGGCCATCTTTGACATAAAAGTTTGTTTTACGAGTAGATTATTTTAGCACTGTGCTATTTATTCCTCAATAATTTGACAGGAATTACATGCAGTAAACAGCCATATTGTGGTCTATAGTGTACAAATGCTCAACCTGCTGGTCAGGCAGCACCTCAGAGACCTAAAATATGTGAAAAAGTGAAATTGGAACACATTTCTCGTGCAGCAAAACCATTTTTACAGCTTTATACTTACGGAAAAAAAGATCAGTGGAGCAGATGCCATGGAAATGGTTGAATTTTTTTCTGAATCAACAACCAGCAAAATTTTTGTGAATTTTGCCTCATTTGTTCAGTGGCTAACTTTTAATTAGCATTAATTAGATGCAGTCACTGGCAGCTCCCCTCTACCCTATGTGGAGTCTCATGTATGAGATTTCACACATAATGGCTGCCAGGTGGATGACATCAGGCCTTAGCGACGGGACGTGACAGCGGCAGCGGGTGTAAAGGAACGTCAATGCGGCTCTCCAGACAAAGCAGAGACAAAGAGCGCTGGCTAATTACAGCAGCCGTCAACAGGCTTCCTTAAAGACGGAGGCGTGCTCCCTCTGCCTCCTCACACCGCTGCCGCTCGCGTTATTTATAGAGCAGCGAGCAACACACACACACACACACACTCCCACATCGGCAGCTTCAACGATTAGATGCGTTTGGCCCGGAGACACTTGGCTGCCGGGCTGATTCTCATTCTGGCTTTTATAAAATAAGATGATGTGAAAACCGTGGACTTCCAGCATCTGAGATGTGACAACAGGGAAGAATGTAAATAACAGGGATCGGCCCCGGGGGGCGCGTCCAGGTTGTGTACTCGGCCCCTTTCAGATGTGACACATTGGTTGAGTAACTGCAGCTCAACTAGGAGACCTGGAAAATTACTGACACTTTTCTGACAAATAAAGATACAAAGAAATGGACCCACATAATAGGGAATATGGTAATATGACTAACCGCTGTGGGTGCTATTGTGCAGGGGGCGGCATAGCAGCTGCAAAACAAAACAAGCCACTTCACTGTTTCTATAATAGCGACTGGATTTGCTCAGCTCTCACTCTCAATGTTAAACCAGGTCGGTCACAGCTGAGTGGAACAATTCAACATTCGACTTATTTAAAAACACACTTTTGAATTCACACCATCTGTGTTTCTTTTTTGAAAACCTACGTTCATCCGTTGTTTGTGGCCTCTTAATCCTCAAACGGTCGCAGCGGCGCTCTCTCCAGGGTCCGGTGGGCGAGAGGCTAGACAGGTCGATAGTCCATTAGAGGGAAGACACACATGCTTGCACACATTCACTACTGACCTGGTCATTTAACCAAGTCTGCCTGTTTTCAAACTGCAGGAAGAGGCCAGAGCGCCCAGAGTGGTCCCAGCCATTCCCACGGAGACAATGCAAACTCCGTAAAAAGAGGGATTTGAACCTTTGCAGCGTTTCAAAAATGAACATGTCTGAGGTGTGTGTTTTAAAGTGCTTCAAAGAAAAGCTTCATTTCTATCATGATTTTGCTAACACTGTGAGGAGGTTCCCTCCTTCTCCACCGTCTTCAAATTAAACCAGAGTAATATCAAACATTTGTGCAGCACAAATTTCCGTTTGTGCTGCTTTCATTTTAAATCCATTAATCAATGCCTCCAGAGGTCATCGAAGGTCAACCAGCCCCACCACGTTAACACAATCAAATGAAATGTGGTGTCAGTGAACTCTGCCACATTTGTGCAGCACAAATTTTTGTAGTTCTCAGTGGTCACCAGAGGAATTAGCAAAATGAGCAAAATCACACAAAATGTATTTAAATTAGCCGTGCTATGTTTGTGCTGCTTTGTGCATCTAAAGTAGTGGTAGCAAAGTGGATTTGCACAATTTTTTGAAAGTGTGGTTGGGAAGGAAAAGAGATCCAGTTGACCTCTGGTGAACTTTTATGAATGTTTTTGAAGTGATAGGTGTGCTGCTCATTTGTGCTGCAATATCATTTGGGTTTGCTGCAGGAAACAGACATCAAGGCATCAAAATTTCTAATGAATCCCAAAATAAATAGCCCCACATTTGTTTTCCTGTCCTCTGATGATCCGTCTGTTTCATTCAGGAATTTAAAAAAGTTGTTTCGTCACTCTACTTTCCAGGACAGTCTTATAAATAAAAGGCTGTTTGGGCTTCCCTGATACAAATGTAAACATTTTCGGGGCGTTCTGGTAATTTGGTGAATTTTCGACCAATTACATCCATCGCTCGGCCGTTTTGTTTTGCCGGCGTTTATCTGAGCGCGGCACATTATACTCTGTTTATCCTGCCCTGAAAGGGGGAGCTGCAAGTAATTATCATCATCCAGGCCTGATGGCTGCGTCCTCTGTTTGCCGCTGCGGCTTGATGTCGCTTTTCCAGCCACAACACAAGCAGAAAACAGAAGGCAGGCGGAGATAAATGGAGGGAGCAGAGATACCGAGGAGGGGCAAGCCAAACATGAACTGCAGAACAAGAAGATTCTGGCGCAGAGTTAATGTTTTTATCCCAATTTATTAGGGATCCTGTTGCCGCGGTGAATGTTTTAACACATGCACTCATTACGAAGCAGGTCGGTTGCTTCTGGTTCAACATTTACAGCTCACAGTGACATGAAAGGGAGAAATAAGAAGAAATAAGAACAAGAAATAAGAACGAGCGAGGATTCATAAAGCAGATAGGAAGGGAGGACGAATCTGGAGGCAGGAGGCGTCACTCTGATTATCTCCCTTCAAGATAATCTAACAAAATAAACTGAAATTAGCCAATAAAATGAGTTCAGCACCTTTGGATATACTAGATTTTATTTATGTAGATTTTTCTGGACAAAATCCTCCAAGTTCCATGTGAGCGGATGAAAGAAGCGTAGAACAATTTGGAAATGTAGGAAACATTTAAAATGAAGATTTGGGACTAATTTCGGATCCCCTTCCATATTGTGAACCCGTCTGCTGACTCAGCAGACGGGTTCACAATGTACAATGCTGTGAAA
>CAKLNU010001123.1:1542500-1630699 GCA_922788865.1 Poeciliopsis turneri
CAGCTCCATGTGGCTGTTTGTGGTAAACAGTGGGTGAGTCAAACGCTAATCATCTGTGTGATCGATGGGAGCAGAACGAGGCGGCGCTGCGCTTGATACAGGCTAAGAAACTTCTGCCCCTTTTCTTAAATGTATTTCTTCAGGAGGTCAAACTGCCAAATAGATCAGCACAACTTCATACCGTGATTTCCTGTGTAGTTTTCTCTGCGCTGTACGCGTCATATGTTTGTGTGTCACAGAAGCCCGACCTGAATTTTGGCTTGGCCTCAGGCCATAAATCTAAACTGTAGAAAGTCAAGCAAATCTTCTTGTCATCTGTTGGCTTTCTCTATTTTGACACTTTTACATCAAACCAGGATGTTGCAAGTATTAAAGCGTTCCCTCTGCAGCCGTTACGCTAACGGAGCTTTGGAGCTATTACTGGATCCAGATGAAAGCAAAACAACAAGAACAAAAACCCATGAAGAATTCTGAAAAAACTTTACCTTAAAAGTCTTTAATGTCATTTTTGGCGTCTTCGGCACACACCAAGTTCAACATTAAAGGCAACAGAAGCGAAATGCACCGAGTCTGGACAGAGAAGTACTGTCAAAAGGACAACCTGAAAGAACAAAAGTCTTCATAGTTCACACAAATAAATATCTGAAGCTGACAGGTCAGTGCAGTACTAAGCTGTCCAGTATTAAAAAGGAGAAAGCGCCCCAACGCCTGATGATGGCTCAAGAGGAGACGAAGAGATGGGTATAACTTTAGAAAACATCAGAACCTTCCATCGGATCTCCACCGAAGGTTTCTGTGAATGTTTACAAGATGAACAAGCACCTTTCCAGGCGACTCTCAAGTCCTGGTTTAACAGTGCCGCCAACTTCAATCTCCTGGATACCCAGCAAAAGATTTGGCAAAAGTACTCAGTCTCTTTACAACATGGGAGCAAAAGGGTTTGCACTCATCAGTTCAACAAAGTGAGGTCTAGTATGAAATCTCTACAGGGTCAACTTTGGTATACAGGTTTTCCGATCCATGTTTCTGTGGATGGAGTTCCTGCTGGCAGGCTTCATGGTTCCTGGCTGTCAAAGGGCAGAGAGCCAGGACGTCTTCCTCAAGACTTGTGTTAATCGTCAAAGGTAGTTGTGTCCCGTCGGGGTTCACCGCATCTTTACGAGGGATCACAAATTCACTCGAACTTTCCCGAAGGACTACACTTCGGCTTCAAACGTTGGTCTAGTCCAAGAGTTTCGGCGCTCCATCGACTATCGATCCACGTTCACCGCACTTCCCCGGGCGTGAGCACGCACCCGCGCGCGGGCACCTTATCGCTGGTGTCCGCGGCGTGCGCGCGCCCCCCGCGTCATGCCGAGCTGAGGCTGTCGAAGCCGCAGAACTTCCACCGTTTCTCCAAGGTCGCCCCGACGCCGCTCAGCTCCTGCCGGAACATGCTGGGCAGACGCACCATGAGGCGCTCCAGCTCCCCGGCAGACACCTGGCAGAGGTCAGCAGAGGACACGCTGTGAGGACAGAGCCGCTCACCGCCCTTCCAAATCTAAATCTCGTTGAGAGAACATGTTGGTTTTTGAGAAACAGAGCAACAATCTGTTTTAACATTCAGTGCTGAGTAATCAATTGAGATTCTTTTGCTTGTTTCTGTTACGACAGTTAAAACATCCTCGGAGCTGCAGCCGAGCTGACATTTTCCCCGTAACAACAGGATCTTGGATGCAACCAAAACGTGCGCAAACCTCACTCCAAATTAAAATGACATCAATGTAAACAGAGAACTCCCGAGTAGTCCTTTTTAGACAGTCCAAAAGACACGATTTCTGACCAAAACTATAAATATAGATCATTCCACAATCAATATTTTAAATGTCGATACCTTTGAGTCCAGCCGCTGAATGTACGACCAGAGATACTCAAGGTTGGCCCCGAATGGATGGACATGGAGGAAAGTGGAGATGATGCCTGAAGAAAGAAAGGAAGAAAACAAAAAAAAACACTTGTGTGTATCAGTGGGGCAGTCGGGAATGATTGAAAGACAGTGCTTTTCATGCATGAATTATGAATCTTCATGTCAGGGTTTTTTCCAAAGTGTTTTTGATTTTCTTAAAGCATAAAAAATAATTTTTCTATGACTTTTTCTCAGTGATTCGTTGTGAGTTTCTCCAAATACAAAGTTGTAATTTGGAAAACATGTTACAAGAACTGTTCTTGTAACTGTTCTTTCAGCGTCACTTGATGTCACACTAAACTGCAGAGGACTGCAAAAGTCCTCTGCAGTAGAAGGAGGGACTGCTTTATTGTCCGTCGGCCATATTGGATTTAACAAAACATTTCTTGCACTTGCAGTGGATGGCCAGTAGTTGGCAGTGTATTGTATGATGCACTAGTGACCACTTCAGTGGTCAATGTGCATTTATAACATATAAATCCACAAGAAACACAAGTAAATAGTTTTAGATGGATGTCCACTGCAGTGAACGCTACACATGAAAGGGTTAATTTGTCCAAACAGGCCCACATGTGTTTCTTAAACACGTCGACAATTTTGGCCCACGTGACAAAAGGTTTGGACACCCCCCGCACTGGCGTGGATCGCGATTAAGACAAAACGTACCATCAGTATTTAGCTTAACCAGTAGAGAGAAAGAGAAAAGGGGACACAGCAATAGGGGAACAACAGAGAAGGACGGCTGAGCAGGACTGGATATTAGATGTAAAGTTTCCGGCCAGTCTGCTTCGTCATGAAGGGCTGCGCTGTACACAAATGTCTGCCGTAAAAATATGCTGGCCAGAGCAGAACCAGCTCTCAAGTTGATTACCTCTGAGGCGTCCTGCAGAAGAAAGCAGTCATGCAGAGGGATGGGGGGGAGGGGAAGAAGGGGACTGGGAGGGTTAGGAAATAGAGTGGCATATCCCTGGAGGATCCTGCAAGTCCAATATTTATTTCCTTGATTTATGTGGCGAGACTCTGGCAATTACAGGCAGAGGCCCTAATTCAATTCCTTCCAGCAGACCAGCTCACATGGAACAACGCCAGTGGAGGAGAACTGAAGGGTGCGGGGAAGAGGGGTGGGGCGTTTCATCTCCTGAAAACAGAGTTTTATTTCTACGAGATTACAGGAAAGAGATCAGCTGCTAGTGGAGGGGAGGATGGACAGGTGGCCGGTTCCGTTGTGTTCCAAATAAATTAGTCCTTCAAATTTGGCCAAGAAAACTATTTCATGAATCACCAAGACAGGGTGTGTGACAGCAGCTTTGCTTTCCTAACAAATTTGTTGATATTCCGCTAATGTCAAAAACACAATTTCAAAATTGGGTTGTTTCCATTTAATTAGAGATTAGAGATTTGTTCACGTGATAAGTCGTCAGAAAACGTCACCCTCCTACCCACTTCCTGTCGACGTCTTCTTTGTGGTTTCCCTCAGAAGCAACATCCGGTTGATGGTTCATCATGTGACTCGTGTGACGCGAAGAAAAAAAGTCTTTCCGTTATGGTTTTGCAACGTACGGTAATTTTGAAATAAATAATTTTTACATCAAAAGAAATGCAGCTTATGTTTTGTATTTCCCATCCTCCTCCTCTGCTTACAGGCAGGGCAGCCCTGGACGAAGACAGAGAGCCGGGCCTCCTCCTTTCTCATATCTGTATTATTTTTTCTCTTCCGCTAAGAGAGATAAATGTGCTGGTGCTGTTTCTCTTCGCCAAGTATTTATTTTTGCTGTGGACGCAGCAGCCCAAACACACACCTATCGGTTTCATTTAATAGCAGCCGCACGGCTTGTGGAACACGAGGGCTTTTAAATAACTAAAGAAAACAGAGGCGTCTGAAGCAGATCCGGTCCGGATAGCGTGTCCGTGCTGCTGGTGGAGTTCAGGCGGGACGGTTCGGACACCTTACGTCTTTTATGTTTTAGGTGCTGCTGTGTCGTAAACTCAAGTTATATTACTGACGTCTCCATACGATGCGGCTCAGCCAACATTCTTTACCGTTCTGGTGCGGGTGTACGTTCCACCTGGAGCAACAACCGGCCTCCCGACACATCGTCTGTTCTTTAAAGTCGAGCCAGCAGACGGGGTCGGCGGTAGCCGCATCCAAAACGATGAAAAAGTTGTCTAACCCCAAACATGCAGGTTTGAAGTGTTCCTCCTTCAGCCTTTCCACTGACCATTCAGTTGCTCAAACTGGAACTACGACAACTGATGTGAAAAACGGAAACCTGCCGATTTCGAAAAAACCTTCATTGAAAGACTTTGTTGCTACGCTGAGGTAGTTTTTCACTGAAATTAGTGTATTTTGCAAAACTGCAATGGAAACAGTTTTTTTCGAGTCACACGATCAACAGGCGAACGTTGCCGCTGGTGGAGAAGACAAAGAAGACAACAGGAAGTGGAAGGAGGAGGATGTTTTCTTTAACCACTCATCGCAAACCAACAAATTTATTCACATGTGATTTTAATTGTGTTTCTAATTTAATGGAAACACCACACTTGCGAAATTGTGGGGTTTTTTTGTTTTTTTTTTATGACAGAAGTTTTGTAATGGAAACAGCAACAGAGTCACTTGTGGATCACGTTGCTGCTCTCCAAAGAAAAATGGACCTGGACTTGTTATTTTTACCAAATTAAGTTTAAATTCAAATTATTGTACAAGACACCATATGAGCACATAGTAGCACAGATTAAACTTTTTCTTTTCTTACTTTTTGTCATGTTACAACCACAAACTGTTTGACCACGCCCCCAGACTCAAAGCATCTCTGCCTCGATTTGATTTTCTGCTGAAGCATTTAACATTTTTTTCTCCAGAACAGCCCCAGCCCTATATTTAGCTCAATCGCTAACTGGCTTCTGAAGGACAGCCGCGTGTTAGCTCTGGCGGTAAAGCAGAGACGGCTCTCACAGTGCGCTTCCAGCGCTTTTTAGGGAATATTTGGCTTACCTAGCAGCAGAGCCTCTTTCTCCGAAGCGACTCCTCCTCTGATGAACTCTCTCCTCCTGTCTCTGCTGAGGTACAGCGAGGGAACACACCCATTCACGCTCTGCGGAAACACGCACAGGCGTCACGCACCACGTGGAGAAGGTTCCTTCTGAAAACTTGTGCAAAGCCATGAAAAGCGTCAAGATATTCCCGGATTCCTGCGCTCGCTTCAAACACGGAGGATCAGGTGTTTTACATTAGCTGCTTTTATTAAAGATCTTTTCTGCAATGCAAATTGACATTAACACATTTTCTTTCTTCATGCAGTATTTGTTGCAGAAATACTGCAACAAATACTGTTGGATCAGAATGATTATTTTGGGGGGTTTTACCTTTTCATGAAGCTCTCCATTGGCTCCCTCCACAGATTCACCTTTTCCACTCAACAGCTGCTGAGACACGAAAGACAGAAAACAGAAGTTTAATTGGAGAAAAAAAAAAAAAAAAAAACCCCAGAGATAATTATTCTGTGTTTCTGACACTAAAATATGAGTCAGAAAATGCTAAAAGTTCGACACGTGACTGCTGCAACAAAAATAAAGGCTGACAAGTTTATTAGAAATACAATTCAGCAATGTTTTAAAGCAACAGAATACCTAAAAACATTTGAGGGTATCAACAGTTAGAATTATTTTAGTTTCTGTCTCACAATTAAAGGCCTTAAACACCTACTTAGACCTTCTTGTGAATGTTTTGAAACCACCAAGAGCAACATGTTGACAAAAACACCGGCGTATCTTGACAAATCAAAAGCTTGGATCCAAAATGAACCTGCAGTAAAATCTCAAAGGCAAAAATCAAGTCTGGAAATAAATTTTTGCCGCCAGAAATTTCTCTCAGTTAAACATGTAACATGGCTAATAGTTTTCCTATATGGTTGCACCTGCACCGGAATATAGATAGTTTCCCTAAATCTATTTGATATAGTCTACGTTCCCTCCAGCTTATGGTCATCCGTCTGTTTCCTCAAGCTAACACGAACAACTGACAGCTGCTGCAACTCTGCCCAGGCAGCTGTCCGTCAGCGGAGCGGCACCATGTTCCCATTACAGCAGCGTAGCGACAGCTTGTATGCAAAAGCTTGGCCACCCTGCTCACATTCAGATTTACGCCGAACCAAAGACGAAACACGATGATGTTCTTCCAAGCAACATGTTAAGAAAATGTCTTAATAATGAGTTCATGGACAACCTCTTATGTTTTTTTCACATGTGAGTTGTTTTTTTTGTTTTTTTTCTCCGTTTGTTTCTTTGAGTTTTAAAACAATGATCGACTTTAATGTTTTATTCAACTGCATCAGCGAAGTGAGACAGCAGCTGCGGTCCAAGCAAAAACTAAAATCAATCTGCATTAAGACAGAACCAACGGATGAAGAGAAACACAACGCTGGTTCAGCTACATGCGCTAAGGCTGGGAGAAATAATTGACGTTTCAATGTAATCAGTCGTAAAAAGAGTTTCTTTGGTTTTATTTTGGAGAAATCAATATGAGAAACAAAACAGTTTTACTAACCACCCTTTAGCCCGTCCTTTATCTAAGGTGATAGCAATCACCTTTCAGCAGGAAAATGCAGAAAGAGTCCCTCATTAGAATTGACTGTTGTTGCCATGGCAGCGCTCGTGCCCTTCCGACATCCTTCATCTCTCCAACACTTTAAGCCCATCATTCTCCCTCTCTCAATCTGCCTGTGGATGTTTTTATGTTGCCATGTCTCATCTGAGAAACTAACAGCAACAAGGAGGATAAACAGGAATGAGGAAACTGCAGCCGACGCCACAAAGGGCGCAAAGTTTTATCAGACTCTTGCTGTTCGGTTTGTGTTGTTGGGCTGGATGCTGTTTCTGACACTTCAAACGGACCGGGACTCGTTAAAGCCAAGGACGACACATTGACAAGAAATAAAGGCAAATATGAACAGCTCAAGCATTTTAAACCTGGGCGAAAAAAGTTATTCTATGTCATCTTTATGCAGATGACAGCACGGTTGTTTCTATGGTTTCAGAGTAATGCAGTATTTACGCCAAAGATTTTTAAAAATTCATATAGTTGCTTTTACTTAAAACTGAACAGCAACAATATTTTGTGCTGCAGCTAAAATTAAACAAGATTTAGAATATTATACATAAAATAATCCTCAGTGATATTTTATGTATATCACTGATATACATAAATATATATATATATATATATATATATATATATATATACATACAGAATGGTAATGGCGAACCGACATTGTCATAGTGGATAAACAACAGAGGAAAGCCGTTGTGGTAGATGTAGCAATACCAAGCGATTGCAACATCAGGAAAAAGGAGCACGAGAAACTGGAGAAATACCAGGGCCTCAGGGAGGAACTGGAGAGGGCCTGGAAGGTGAAGACCACAGTAGTGCCTGTGGTCATCGGGGCCCTCGGGGCAGTCACCCCCAAACTGGAGCAGTGGCTACAACAGATCCCAGGAACAACATCAGACATCTCAGTCCAGAAATGTGCAGTCCTTGGCACAGCCAAGATACTGCGCAGGACCCTCAAGCTCCCAGGCCTCTGGTAGAGGACCCGAGCTCAGAGGATAAGAACCACCCGCGGTGGGTGAAAAGGGAATTTAATTATAATATTCAATATACTTAACAAGCTATGCTAAGCAGCTAAGCTAAGCTAATTATCGCATATCAAGCTAAGTTAAGTAACTCATACTAAAATAAGCTAAGTAGCTTGATGTAGGTTAAGTATCAAGCTAAGCATAATAGCTTAGCTAAGTAACTCATATTAAGCAAAGCTAAGTATCAAGCGAAGCCAAGTAGTTCAACTTGATATGAGAAATCCCTTCAGCCCTGCAGCTCTTGAATTCAAGTAGCTCATTTTGATCACACTGTCCTGCCACACACAGACGGCTCTGGAGGCCGAAGCTGTCAGGGTGACAGTGAGCACACACCTTCTCTCTGAGGGACAGCACCTCCATCTCCAGGTAGTGGTGCTCCTCTCTCGCCTGCTCCAGCTCCGTCTCTTTACTCGTCAGCTTCTCCTGCAGACTCAAGAGTTCCTGAAAGAAAAAAAATTAAAAAATCAAAGATTAATAAGCAAAACTCTGCGCATCAACTTGGACCAATCCATCACCTGGTGAAACATGGTGGTGGTGGTATCATGCTGCGGGAATACTTTTCTTCAGCAGCGACGGGGGAAGTTGACTAGAGGGTGTGGAGTAAAAATCCAGACCTCAATTCAAAATCTACACCAAGATTTAATCTGATTGAGGCTTTGAAAAGAAATATTTCCAAAAACTGCAAAGCTGTTGGAGGTACAGAGCAAAAACCTACAGAAAAAAAAAGCATGTGTTCCTCCACTTCACAATAATGCACAATTTGTCACATAGAAGTGTGAGAAATGTGAAAAGTCGATGAAGTATGAGCAGTAAAGAGACGGAACGGAAAACTGTACTTAACAAATCTCCTAATTTGTTGGCTGTGGCCGTCTGGGAAGTAAAACAGCAGCAGGTGACAAACAAGATGTGACAGCAGGGTGACTGTGTGTGTGCGTGTGTGTGTGTGTGCGTGCGTGTGTGTGTGTGTTGGCGGTCGTCCCTTCAGGCCTGTCACTTCAGATTGAGACGGACAGGAAGTCGAGTCGGATCAGGCCGGCTCGTGCCAAACAAGTGATGTGAACTAACAAAGCTTTCTGAGCTATGGATTCAAAGCAGTAGGGCATTATGGGAGAAATCACAATTTGTGTCTGTGTGTGTGTGTAAATTTAGCCGCCTGTTTATATGACTTTTTAAACAACTTCGCCACATCAGATTGAGGATGACTCGGTTCGACTGGGGATCAAAACTGCAACACTTTCAGCTGCTGAGCTGAAAATCCTGTTCTCACTCAGAGTGAAGGAGGCCAGATGGAAGTGAAGTATTACCCTACCACAGATGGGAACGCTGATTCCAGAGCGAATCAGATCAATCCAAGATGGCAGCCCCTACCTGCTGCATGTTGTGCATGCTCTGCTGCAGCAGCTGGATCTGCGCCTCGGCGCTGTGAGCGTGCGGCTGTGTGTGAGCGTGGTCGTCGTCCGGCCGGCCGACTCGGCTCTGCTCCTTCTTCAGCAGCTCCACTTCGTTCCGGTAGGCGTCCAGCTGCCAGCGCAGCGAGTCGTTCTCCTCCTTCAGGGAGGCCTGGGTCTGGTCACACACACCTGCAGGAGGCAACGCGACGTCAGTGAGGAAGTTTCTTATCTATTTATTTTGCAATTGGAAATATTTCTTTAAAGGGGCAGTATTGTGTAAAGTCGACTTTTTTTTTTTTTTTTAGATTTATGTCATGTTATGGTGTTTTCCCTCGTCAGAAACATACCTGGAGTGTTGCCTCCATTCTTTCAAGCATGTTTGAGAAATCCTTTAATCTCCATGGCAACCGTTCAGCTGCACAAAACAGCTGTGTGGACCGAGCTCTGGCTCTGAGGCAACGGCTCAGTTTCAAGTTTTCAAGCTTCTGAGCTTCTGCTTCAAAGAGCACCCCTCCCTTACAAAAAGTTCACAAAGTACTTTTAAAAAAAAAAATGCTCCTCCAGACTAGCCAGCAGCAATTGGCAAACATCTGGTGGAACTACGTATCTGCTGAGCTCTTTACGGGAGCTAATTCTCAGGATAACGCTGGTAAAAGCATTGTTAAAAGTTTCACAGAGGAGCTATGTTGAGGTGACTTCCTGAAGGCGGAGCTTCAGAAAGAGCAGGAGCTTCTTAAAGAGACAGAGGCCCAATTTCAAGATGACAAATTTTGTTAGCATTAAATTTGATATGTAGAATATTTTTATAACCACTTAAGGCAACATAGTAATTTGATTGTGCTAAAGCACTATATGGTGGGAAAACACATAACACTGCCCCTTTAATGACATAACGGTTCATCAAACCATTTTCTTCCGTGCGCATCCTCTTGTTGGGGATATCATCCGACTCGTCATCCGACATCTCCATCTCTTCTTCTCGTCTGATGCCCATGATCTCCTCGCTGTGAGCATTTCTCAGCTCCTGAAACATCACAACACACACACATGCACACACACACACACACACACACACACACACACATACATATACACATACATATATATACACAGCTTACATGGCACTTTACAAAACTAAACAATGACTTGGTTGCGGCAATGTTACAATTCAGATTCCCAGGAGCAAAGAGTTTGTGGACTTTGATCAGTCATGCACATGCCTGTGAGGTACAAGTGGAGAGCAGAGAAGTGAAAACATGAAACCCCCACCTGGCCGGTGACTTATCAGCTCTTCAAAAGTCGCCTGTTTTAACCTGACTCCTCACAGGAAACAAAAACTATCTTTTCTACAGATGAAGAGCGAAACCTCTTTCTTTTCACATGTCATTAAATTGCAAAAGAAGTGTGTGATTTTGCATTAAAAAAAATATAAAATTTGAAAATATGGCATTTGAAAAAAAAAAGTATCCTATTTTTAACTACAATTTATTGCAACCAGCTGCATTCAAATGTCACCCAGTTAGGAGTTTGATATTCAATTCAATCTCGGCATAACATCACTCTGAACGCACCATCTGGATTTGAAAAAAACCAACACGGCCATGGCACCATCATGCTGTGGGATGGGACGTTTGTTTATTTATTTTATATTTTTTTCCCAGTGGAGTTGATGTGAAAACGGATGTTGCTGTGGTCCTCACCATGACGACAGGCGTTATAAAACCCATCGGTGTCGTCAGTTTTGGTGTTAGTTGCTTGAAATGAATGTGAAAAAGTTCAACGGCTACAAAGACTTTATAAAAGCCAATGAAGGAGAATCTTTCATATCTGAACTGCTTCCGGGTCAGAGTCCTGCCTGAATAAATTAAACACCAAACTAAACATTTTCAGTTGTTCACTATGAGGCGCTAATTTAACCAGCGAGTCGATTAAACCGTCTGTAGTTTCAAAATTCTTAAAGTACTTCACATAACTCTCTTTGTTTCACTTTATATTTTAGTTTTCTGTTGTTTTACAGCATTCTTGCTTTGCAGTATTCTGCAGCTCAAAGAAAGCTCTGCACTTTCTGCACGACTTAATGTCAATACAGTGTAGGATTGATCTGTTGATTATTTTTGTAGATTAACTGGTTAATAAATGGACAGCAAAAGGTGTTTGAATGTGTTTTCAGGGCATAAGGTGTCATTTTATAGCACAATCAAGTAACTGTGTTTCCTTTAGTTGTTAGAAAAATGATGTATACATGTCAGATATGACTTAAAAGAAATTTGACTTTGTAATTTGATGCCTTGAAATTGGGCCTCTGTCTCTTTAAGAAACTCCTGCTCTTTCTAAAAGAGCAGGAAGACGCCACAACATGGCTCCTTTATCAATCCTTTTTTTACCGGTGTTTCACTAAGAAGCAGCTCTTATAATGAGCTCAGAAGATCTACTAGGTGTTTGCTAATTGCTGCTGGCTAGTCTGAAGGAGCTGAGGACTGCTCTGCCCTGTGAGGTGGAAACTCAGACGCTTGGAAACTGCAGCTCAGTGGAGGAGCTTTGTCCTTGGAAGGCGGGGCTAGGTCCAGTCAGGCGTTTTGAACAGCTGAATGGTTGCCATGGAGATTAAAGCATTTCTCAAACATGCATTAAAGAATCAAGGCAACACTCCAGGCATGTTTTTGATGTGGGAATAATATTATAACATGATGTAAAGACAGAAAGGGTCGATTTTCTCCAACACTATCCCTTTAATGGGAGATTTTCTTTTACAGAATTTTTAGGCTTTTTTTTTGAGTCCATACAGTCCAATCAATCGATTACTAAATTAGTTGGCGATCATTTTAATAATCGACTCATCCCAATTAATAGTTTCAGCCCTCGTCACCACCGCAGCATGAAGCCACCACCGTGCCCAGCCCTGGCGGCGGCATCCGCCTGACGCCGGAGGCAGCTCTCACTGAAACCGTTGCCCCGTTTTACACGCCGACTCCTCGCTTTCGCGCTCGTTATCTTGATTTAATTCTGGATGAATAATTGATCAGAGACCCAATCCTGGAAATCACTGTTGCCATGGCAGCGGCTCACACTTTCCAAGAGACGTCAGATGCTTCGCGGTTCCCCAGCTGGTAGGAGGAGAGGCCCAGGATCACAGGCAGCTACCTTTCTGTCTGTGTGTGTCTGTCTGTCTGTCTGTCTGCGAGAGGAAAAACATCCGGTAAAACAACAACGGGGGCCGCCGACTGACAGATCAGACGGGGGCCCCTGTCTGTCAGCGCTCTCCCGGGGGGACTCGCGGGTGACAGCGGAGAAGAAAGCGGCGGGCCTGCGGGGTTTTGGGAGGAGAGAACAGAAAGAAGGCGTACCAACCTCACACTGCTTGCGCCAAATGTCTAAGTTCTTGCGCTGCGCTTTTGAGAAATGGTCCCATGCCCTTTGCCTGGTGGCGGCCGTGAAAATGGCGGTGATCTGCTCGACTTCGAGGTGAACAGGGAAGAGGAACGGGGTGGGGGGGGGAGGAGGAGGAGGGAGTCAAGACAAAATAAGCCGTTTATGTAGCACTGCAGCTCTGACTAGAGGCTCCTGCACCCAAACAGAGGAGAGACATTGAACACACACTCACCATGATGGGTTCATCCCGTCCTCACAAATCTGTGCTTCGTTTCAAGGCAATTAGCAGAGAAACAATGACAACTGCCCTCCAAAGCGGGGCTGTGTTGAGTAGTTATGAGTGGTCAGTATGCTACTTGTTTACAGGAGTCTGAGTGATCAAAATAGAGGCCAATTTTCAAATTTCGTTCTGATCTTTCATTGTGTGCAAATGTTCAGAATTGTTTTATGGAGGTTTAGGACCAAAACAGTCATTTAAAAATACTTTATTTACACCCAAGGGAAGATAAATGTTGCAAGACATTTCTTCTGAGTATCTTCAGAGTCATTTTAGGAGAGGTGATGAAGGCTCTCTAATAGAAGTCAGTCTCGCAACGAATCTTTAGAGGCCTCTGACTGAAGACTGTTACTGTGACAATGTCATGGCCGTCATGACACGCTAACAGCTCAATTTACGGACAGAAGAGAAAATATTTTGCCGAAACATGTCCTGGATGAGACTGTCATGGTTTGCTTTTCCCCCTGCTCGTTAAATCTCTGATTAGGAAGCTGGTTGGACGGATGTTGGAGTCAAAGAATTGATATTTGCCCGTTACAGTCTATGGGAGACACGGTTTGAATTTCTTTAAGCCTCCTTTTCAATTCCTCTGCGGTTTGGGAGTAATACAGCCCTCGTGTTATTTCAACTATTAAGACCCTGAATAGTGTTTTTACTTTCTTTTTTTTTTTTTTTACAGTACAAAGTAAGATAAAGAGCAAAATTCTTTCCAGCTGCACGGAATCCAAAACCAGAGGGAATAAATTATGGCATAAATGACTCCTCTGTGAAAGGATGGATAATAATGTTTGAGCTAAAACTTTAAGAGGAAATCCTCTTCTTTATTAAGAGGTTGGTTTTACTTTTAGAAAACTCACAAATTGCAAAGGCCAGAGGAGGCTGAATGAAAAATAGGCTCCAAAAAGAGAAAAGCTGTGTTTGAAAAAAGCCAGCTATCTTCATCATGATTTATTTCATTACAGACATTCCGGTCCAAACAAGATAGGGTATTAAAACGCAGTTTTAAAAACAGTTTTAGTCAGTATAAAACAGGTTTTTGTTTCATCTGGGGTTTTTTATACATTAAGATAAAGTATGAAACTAAATACAACATTGTAGCCGGTTGTATTTTTAGGCTTTGGTTTTAGTGTGAAATGTAAAAAAAGCCTTGAACTAGACAAAAAGACATCTCTGGTTGATATTTGTCTGTGATTTTTAATCGTATCTCTTTGGACCAAGGAATATAAATCCTGTTTTGTCTTAACAGGGATTAAATAATAAAATAATTGTAAATGTGTGATGAACAGGTCTCTCCCCCGGTGGGCACATCAGTACTTACATTAAAAGCAGACTCACTTCCTTCAAGACTGACAAGGCAACATTTATCCCAGAACGGAAAGACCAACGTTTAGATCCTCGTCATGAATTTTGGCCTGAAAGTGATTCGCCCCCCTTTCCCCCTCCCCCCCGTTTGCTTTGTTCCAGCTCATTTTCCAACGCCGTTTTGTGTGGAAAAGACTTCCAGACACAGACCCTGGTTACCATGTCAACCATAAGGGTGGTTTTGACTTCATTTCCTCTCGGACGACGCGGATATGTCAAACGACGCCGGTTACTTTCACATTAGATAGGCAAGTAACGGTATTCTTCCGTTCTGTGTAAAAATGTTGCCTTTAAAGTTTTGCTCTCACATTTGCTGTTACTGAACATTTCTGTGTAAACATATTAAAATAGTCAAGACATTTCAAAGAGTGTAATCAATGTTATCTCTTATGTGGATCTATTTAAAGACAGTAAATATATATATATTTAAAAATCGACGGCCAAACTTTGGCAGCACTGTACTTACCCCTTTGTACTTTCTTTCACCCACCATTCAAACACAGGAACATGAAAAGCAAACTGACGGCACACTTTCTGCCTCGGTTACTGTTCAGGATTTAGGATTTAATCAGTGAAAACAGAACCTACCGTCTAGGCGAACGTCAGTCCGGAGAACTGTAGCACAGGAAGTGCTACCCACGATATATTTGTCAAGCTGGCTGACATTTTGGTACAACAGCCAAACAAGAAGCCATCACCACTTTTCAATAACCTTTGATTTTCGGGTAATGTTGGAAATAACGACAGAAAGATCTGCGAGAATGCTACACGTGGCTAACCGCTAGCTGCTCATGGTGCTAATGAGGATGGGGCCAGACTCAGGGAAGTCGTGACGATATGATTTTATGTCATTCATTCATCAGATGGAAGTGGGCAAATGTGCTGTGAAAACAGAGACTCTAAACAGGATTTTAAAGTCAGAATACAGGCGAGACGGCAAAGACTGAACATGAGCAGCCCTCAAAGCTGCTGGAGTCACAGAGATGCACATCCACGTAGAAACGGTTTGTCGCTTTCTATTAAAACGCAGTGCATGCTCAGTGTGGGTGGGTTTGTCATGGCAAGGCAGCACAAACACTGACTTGATGTGATTTGATAAATCAAAGATAGTTTCCCGTTTCAGGTGGCTTTGCCTGGCTCCCTCTTTCTCATCGTTGTTGGACCACAAGATGGACTTCAGTGTTGCCATTTTTCTTTAAGCTTGGAATAATTATAATTTTATCAAATTAACATATTAATATACCAGATTAAAGTGGTAAAAACCCTGCCCTTATTTTACGCTTCCCTATGTGTAGAGGGCCTGGGTAACGGTGGACTCTCTGCTGTCGAGAAATGATTGCTTCTTGGAGGCGTGGACTGTTGCAGGTTTAAATTTTACCCAATCGCTAAAGTTCGTTTGTGACGTATGTAACGGATCGGTTCGACGCTATACAGCTACCGTCTAAGGTGAACGTCGGTTCGGAGGAGTGTAGCACAGGAAGTGCTACATTCCGGTTCTTCTCGCTCCGCAGTGGAAAAGGGAGCGAGAAGAACCGAGGCGGCTGTTAATGTCAACTGAATATTAGGAAGCCTGGCCAACATGGACCAAACTGCTTCATTCACTTCCTCCTCTGCCATCACTGAAACTACAGACAGGCACCAGAAAATCGACATCATCGTCATAGAAGGAAATCCTTGGGGTCTCTTTTTCCAGTTTAGAACTGCCTTGTGTGTATATATATATAAATTTAACAAAGTTAGCTGTCAGTGGTGTGTTTTTTCTTTAAGCTCAGAACACACTCAGTTATTGAACTTTGAGTTTTCCCAAATGATGGAAGTAAAAACTCAAGTTCTGTAAAGATTGTGAAATCAGGACATTGAGCTGATGATGACTAAAAGATGTTGAACTGGTTTTGCTCCATGCTGGATAATCTATGACAACAGAAAACAGCCTGTCCCTGGCGGCTCTGTGTTCGGGACTTTTCCGCTGGCCTGGGCGTGGAAAGGTCATGACGTTGCCGCCCTGCTTCCTCTGAAGCTCCTGACCCTCATCGCCGCAGCAGGGTGAGCTCCGGATACCGCGGCTGATGGGGAGACGGATGAAAGAGCGTTGTCATGGAGACAGGGCTGAGATGCTCGCGGAGTAAATGAATCAAATCGAGAACGGGCTCCAAAGCCGATGTGCTGAAAATGTCTTTATGCTGTGCACCTCCGTAATCTGTTGCGGCACCACGCCCTGCAGCAGAGAGCAACTCCGCTGCACTCGTAGGGAATGGGGATGAGATGACAGGAGTTTCACTACGGACTTAATCACAAAATACTGCTGTGTTGAAAGTTCTGACAAATCTTAAACCGCCTCACAACTCAGATGAAAGTGAATCACTGCTGGATCGTGTCTCTTGCTCTCGTCGATGACAGGAAGTCATCCGTCTGGCTTACCTTAATGACTGCAAAGCTCGCCGTTTTGTGCTTTTTACCTCACGGTATGCGATCGTCAGCCTGAAAACGTTCTCTCACCGTGACTGCATCGCATCTAGAGAGCACACTTACATTGTGTCAATATGGCCATCAGGGCGTTCTTAAAGATCTCCTTGGCTCGCTCCATCTCCTCCTCATGCAGAGCCTTCTCGCCCATCAGCCGGCGAACGTGGCTGTTGGCCGACTGGATCATGGAGTAGAAGTGGTTGGCGGTCCGGCGGTTGACCTCGCCGCGGTCGATCCAGGTGAAGAGCACCGCCGTGGCCTCGCTGAACTTGTTGTCGTCTGCGGAAACAGCGAAGAACAGTTTGACCAGATCTAGAAAGTTGACCACTGTGGGGTTTGGATTGATTTGTAACTTTTTTTTGGTTGCATCCCCGTTATAAATGTGCGCAGCGTTTCGTTGATTGTCCGCAAACTTTGAAGAAACACAATTTCACAGTTGTGGCGTTTCCATTGCATACGAAACAGGATCAAAGTCGCACGTGGAGAAGTTCGGTCACGCGATACGATACTGAAAGACATCGACCTTGGAGCTCGGTTAGGATTGTTCTGTCACGTTCAGGATGCATGACTGACCTTAACTTTGTTCAATTGTGACTCAGCTCTTGACAATGAAATGCAGCGTATTCTCTTAAAACTCTACTTCATCGGAGGTTTAACTCTCAGCCTGGCTAAACAAACACAACCTCAGGAAGTGATTGATAAAGTCCCTCTCTGCAGCCCCTCACTGCTCATTGCTCTATGAGCCGCCGCCGCTCAACAAAAGTCATTTTGGCGATTTTTCAACTTCCTAACCCACAATCAGCCTCAGCTGCAGAGAGCCGAGGCTCCGCAGGCCTCCGACTTCGTCTTTCTTCCTCCCCATTTGAATAATAATTGAAGGATGCCACAGAGCGGCTGAAGACCGCAGAACAGAGTGAATTAGACGGCGCTTAATGAGCTCAATACCCAGCGCAACACAACCTGTAAGAAGACTCTTTCCACCGGCTCTGATAAAGGCCCATTCATTCCCAGCAGCAGATTACAGTCACATTACAGCGCGCAACAATGAGACGCAGCTGAACGGGTGACGAGCGAGGGGAGAATGGAAATTTATTTCCCCTGCTGTCTGACGGGAAGAATGAATTGAAAAGGGTTATTCAGAGAGAAAACATGCTTGTTTATTTAGGTATTACAGGACGGGACGCGAGGGGGAAAGAGATGCGCACGGGCTCAGATGACGGAGAAGCAAATATTAACAAATCAAAGTGGCGGGTTGCTGCTTCTCAGAAGACATAGGAATAAAACCGAAGCACCAGCCTGGAGCTGAAAACGAGGGAAATTTTATTTTTAACCTTACTGTTATGATTGGTAGCATTTGTGTTTTATATGTCGTTCGCAGTTCGCTCCTCAAACTAGCGCGGCTAGCAAAAGTGCCAAATGGAAACGTTTCCGTCCAGAAAAAGCCTGGAGGAACCTTCCAGAAGCCTTCGGTGGAGAACGCTGGTAACCAGAAAAACATGGCCGATAAAGGCCCATTCATTCCCAGCAGCAGATTCATGGTCATTCGTTCATGACCATAAAAGACGTCATTAATTATTCGACTCAAGAGAACGTTATTCAGTCCAGCTGCAATCTACACTCCACCCTACTGACGCTCTTTATGCGCCGCCTCTTGAAGGACGCCATGTGTTTGAGCGTCATCTGACTGAACGGCTGGGCGAATTCTTTCTCCGTTGAATCGTCGCAGGCTTGGTTTGTTCTTGTGATTGAAGTTATTCTTTTCCCCCTCTGACTGGCTGGTGTTTATTCCTTCAGTGAGTGTTAGGCCCAGTCATCTGGGAACAACAGCAGTGTACACAGTCCACACAAAATAACAACTTTGACTGCAACACATTGATGAGTTTTCTGGTTGGCGCGTCATTTAAAAGCATGTAACGGTTTTTCATCGCTGCAGCTCTCTGCAGGGAGTCCTTTGGGGCAGAATCGTCCCCATTGTCTGCCAGCACTCCACTCAGTACCTCATCCATAGAACAGTCTGCAATGTATTTGCTCTGTCGCTTTAACAAAAGGAGAATGTAGAGAGAACAACGTGGCTAAATATAGCAGGGATGGGAAAAGAAACAAGCAGGCTGTAGAGTTCTCCCTCCGTGGCAACGTTGCTGGAAAGGATGAGCATTAACCGGTCTGGGCCGGTACGCTTCGGCACGTGTTCCACTGTATTTTCCTGTTTTTATTTTAATTTTTTTGATGTGTAAAAGTATTCAGTACACAGAGGAGATCCAAAAGTATTTTCAGATTCTCCGTGATTTTATATCTATTTAGACACATTGGGTTGATATGGAAATGTGTAAAAATGTGAATTACTGTCTGTCTAGTAATTATTGCAATGCTATAAATTCAAAATGATGTGGGCAGTCAAAACTCTTTGTCGCAGAAAAGCCAAAAACAAACTTCAGGAAGTCATCACAACATGGCTCGTCCATTAACCCTCTAACTACGTTTTTACCAGGCTTGCACTGAGAAGTAGCTCCTGTAATGAGCTCTGCTGGTGTGTTTGATGAGGCGTTCCGCAATTGCTGCTGGCTAGTCTGAAGGAGCCGAGTGTGGGAGGGGTGCCGTGTCACTTGGAAGCTCAGAAGCGTGGAAACCGCAGCTCGGAGGAGGAGCTTCGTCCCTGAAGGCGGGGCTGGATCCACCCAGGTGTTTTGCACAGCTGAATGCTTGCAGTGGGAGATCAAAGGGTTTCTCAAACATGCATTAAAGAATCAAAGCAACATTCCAGGAATGGTTTTGACGAGGGAATAATAATGTCATAAAGCTTAAAAAAAAAAAAAAGAAGAAGTCAACTTTACATAACACTGCCCTCTGATACTGTAGAAAATTAGCATTTTAATCTGAAACTATTTCTGCATTTGAAGTCTGGGGTGTGAACTCCAGACCTGTTCAGACACTTCCTAGCATTACTGCTAATGTGTTCCTCATGTACTAGAGACCAAACGTTTGTTAGTCCGTCAATTATCCTGCCGTTGCTCGATTTATTATTGCGTCACACAACAACACAGGGTGGCACATAACGCTGGGTTCACCACGTGTTTAAAGAGAAACTAATGATCACTGTATAATAACTGCAGTAAGCAGTGGATTGGTTTTCAATGAGATTGAATTACACTAAATTACCTAACCGGTTCCAGCCCGCCCGTTTTCCAAGGACCAGAGAGGAGGAGAAGCTCTCCTCCCTGCAGATACGCAGCCGCGCTCGTTCATGTATCCCCCGGCCGAGCGGAAGATACATGACGGAGGAGGAGCGCTGACCTTCAGACTCCCCCACAAACAATCGCTCATCCTCGGCTTCTCACTCCGCTCCTCATTCAGCTCACTCCCACGCTATTTCTTGTGCAGCCTCCCGTTGTGCGGGGGAAGCAGGTGAAACGTTTAGAAGCAGGACGGAGGGGGGGAACGAGGAAACGAGAGAAGCGAGCCCTTCATCTGTCCATACTCCCAATTCAGACGCACATGGTGGTCATTTTTGTCCCACATCCATCTGGTTTCGTTTTCTTCAACATCAAGGTTTTGACTTATTTCGACGTACTTGCAAAATAAGTTTTGCTTTACACACAAAAAAAAAAATCTGTCATTTCCAGTTAAGAAGCCCCACAAATAAAATTGGTTTACAAACGTTCCTTTAAGGAATCAATTTATTCTCGAACACCTCAATCCTCGTTTGACAGGTACAAGCCTTACAGACTTTGAGATGAATTTATTCTAAGTGAAACCAGATGTGAGGGGGAAAAAAAGCAGAAATGAAGAAAAGGCCCTATACCACACTCTGAAAATTGGAAACACGTTTTGTGGCTGGCTTCTTCCGCGATTTGTCGGCCCTACAGATGAGAGCACAGCCCAAGCAGCTCATGATGAATATTGAGGACTCAAATGTCAGGAACGGCGCACAAAGTGCAGGGGAAGGAAAAACAAACCTGGAAGAGTCTGGAAAATGGCGAACCTGTGAAATAAACGATGTTTGGAAACCCTGTAATCAGGCTGATGAGTTCAGAGTTTCATTCTCCCACATGTGAAACACATATACACAATCCAGTTACTTTCCATTGACTTGATGATAATTCACACGATTTAACAATGATTAACCTGATTCATCTTTACACAAACACCCTCGTTTGTAACGGTGCTCTGACACTTTCCACAAATGGAGCAAAGATCGATAATCGTTCAGCTTCTTAAAAGATTCATCTGCATTTGGTATTACACCCAGCAGGTGGTCTGAACAGCAGATTATACAACTCAAACACGTGAACCTGTGCGTCATCTTTACGTGATCCTGAACTAAAACGTCACCGTGTCCATAACGCCTCCAGATTTGATTCCTGCTGAAGCAGTGACGACGTTTCCTTCTCCCTGAAAATAAAATGAACCGCCTAGGCCTTTAACGCCAAGCAGGACGGCGTTTAGCCGTGAGTCTGGCGTCGCGGGGCCAACATTCCTCTTAGCCTGACCCACCTTTCAGTTTCTCGGCCAGCAGCGTCGCCTCATGCTCCGAGTAGTGCACGATGGGAGGAGGAGACGGCGGACGCAGGCGGTCTTCGTGAATTTTTCGCCAGTGCCTTTCCTCTCTGGCCAGCAGGCGCTGCTTGCACTCCCACTCGTACAGGTCGTCCCTGGCCTGAGCAAAGTCCACGTGGATCCTCCCCGAGTCCTTCTTGTCCGTGCTGGAGCCGATGCGCATCCGATACCCTGTCCGAGAAACAGCGAAGCGTAGGTTAACTCTCACAAGACGTTGAGTCCTCCGCATGGTAGGCTCTTGGAGTCTGACATCATCTGCCTCACCCTGAGTTTTCTGCCAGAAAACAGAGGTTTTACCCTCAAGAGCCACATTTGATAAACTGACTTCGTCCCGAAGCCGGTTAGAGATACTGCCGATGATCAACAGAGTCAGAAGTAATATTACAGTGGATGCTTTGGAGTCAGCTGACATCAAAATATCACAAATAGCTATAAGTAACGCTGAACTCGTCCCCAAATCCCCCCACGTCGGTACAACTGGTTCATTTAATCCCGTTGATAAGTGTCAAAATATAAAATACCTGACAGATATATAGCCTTGTCGATCATGAACTCCTCGCTGAAACGGATGTGGCAGAAGTTCTTCTTGCTCTTGCGGATGGCGATGATCTCCCCACACTGGTCGAACACCTCCCTGATGATGTCCTCCGTGGCGTTCTCAGGCAGGCCTCCCACAAACACCGTCTTGCAGCCGGGGGGCCGCTCCCGCGTCGACGGAGGGGGCAGATCTGAAAGCCACCAGCACAGGCGTCATTACGCCGCGGCATGATCGTTTCCTAAACCGGGACAAATCTGCAACTTGTGAGACAATATTGAGGCTTTACTTGATACGTCTATCGATATTCTGGTGGTTAATCTGCTTTGAGTTTCCTCTTTAAGAAACGACTCTCTTCCAGAACATGGGCTGACGGGCTCTTACTGGGGTTCTGAGGGAAGAGAGTGCAGCTCTTGCAGTGGATGATCTCCTTGACGACAGGCACGTCGGGGGGAATGGGTGGAGGCGGGACCAGGCCGATGCCTCCCATCATGGGGTTGATTGGTGCGAGAAGGCCCAGTCCGGGGTCAAACCTCGGGATACACAGAGACTCTGTAGCACAGACAGCAGAACAACAACACAAAACAACACAGACCGTTTAAGATCGGCAAGATGAAACATTTTTACACTCAATCGGATATAATTTTTTTAAAGATTTACCTAGAGTTTGCACAAGATTGGAACGCTTCAAGCGCGTCAAAAACGCGTCTTGAAGTTTGACGTGTGTGAACTTTGAGTGCAGGCGCTAAACGACGACACTTAACTACTGGCAGGCCACGAAATTCACCAAATGAAAGATGAGCTGAGTGTGATTTTTGTTTTGTTTGTTTTGTTTTCTTTTACCTTCTCAACAATAAACTAATGTTTAATCTGCACGTCATTAAAGAAGGGCTCCAGACTGTTGCCTTATTGAAAGAAAAACAGACCATTTCCAAATTTTGGGGGTCATTTATTGTTCAGATTTTTTTTTTAACCACTCTTGACTTGTGGCCGAACAAAATCACCTCAGATTTACCTAGAGTGGCCCCCGGGCCACACTTTGGACACCCCTGATGTAAGAGAGATAATTGGCAGGTTGAAGCTTCATCAAGTCAGTCGATGTGCCACAAAATGCAGAACTGAGGTCGTCATGACAACTTAAAGGATTGTCATCGCACTTCCAAGGTCTCCTGGCTTTTGCTTAAGTTTCTTCATTTTTCTTCTTTTTTTTTTTTAGCCAATAAGCGCTGTTTAATAAGTACTGCTCCAAACAGCACATTAATAAACTGCTCTCCAACTTATCACAAACATAAAAAGAGCCGAGCCTCAAAAGTGGGTCAGACAACAAAGGAAGGAAAACCAAAAAAGATAAGAAAGCATCGCTATCATCTCGGAGGTAACAGATGGGAAAACGAGAAAGCTGCAGATCAGATCTGTGGCAAAAAGAAAAAAAGAAAAACTGAAAATACATCATCTGAAATAGGCCTGTGGGGGAAAAAAATGGAGAAGAGGGAGGGAAGAACAGGGTGTCTTTTCTCCAGGACAAAGCAAGTGAAGAAGAATGGGGAAGATAAACAATGAGAAAACAGAGGCGACAGCAGCAATGCCTCTCCTGTCTGGAGTGGCATTGGTGGGGGTTGAAGGAGGGGTGGTGCAGCTCCCCCCCCACTCCACGCCCCCCCTCCCTTCCCGTCTCCCACACTGCAATAACAAGGGAGCGGGAGGAACAGAGCGTCAGCAGAAAATCCTCCTGCACGGCGGCCCCACAGAGTCGCAGCTCCTCCGCGAATACAGTGATTCAAATGGCACGAGAGAGCGGCTGTCACAGGAGGAGGCGATGAACGCCTCCCGAGTCGTAATTTAATAGAAATAAATGTTTCTTTTGTTTCTCTGTGCAGAGAACTGATAAAATGCAGCCCTGATTCACAGTGAAAGCCTTTCCTTCTCTCTCTCTCTTTTTTTTTTTTTTCAAACTGCTGCTGCTGGTCTGAGCAGTCGGGAAAACAGAGACTAAATGTCCTGTTGACTTAATGAGGAGGGGAATTTAGCACTTATGCTAATTTGATATAAATCAAGTCAAAATACTATTTAACTTTTGCAAACTGGTCAGATTGGATGGAGAACATCGATTTTAAAGGAGCAATGTTATGTAAAAGCAATGTTTGGTTTGTTTTTTTTTACCTTTACATCATGTTGTCATGTTAAACATACTGCAGTGTTTTTTTGATTCTTTCATGCATGTTCGAGAAATCCTTTGATCTCCATGGCAACCATTCAGCTGTGCAAAACACCTTGTGGAACTTAGCTCCGCCTTTGAGACGAAGCTCCTCCTCAGAGCTGCAGTTTCCACCTCACAGTGTCGCGCTCCTCCACTCCGCTCCTTCAGACTAGCCAGCAACAATTAGCAAACGCCTAGTGGAGCTGTGCATCTCCTGAGCTTGTTGTGCAAGTAAAAACTTTGTTAAAGGGTTAACGGAGGAGCCATGTCATGACGGCTTCCTGAAAGCGGGGTTTCAGAAAGAGGAGGAGTTTCTTAAAGAGACAGAGGAGGAAAAACACTGGACCAAACAAAAATCTAACGAGAGCAGCAAATATACAGTAAGCCATAGGACAGACCCAGATAGTCCAAATGATTCATCTTTCCATCTGGAACCTTCATTTAAAGCATCTGAAGAAAGCTAGTCAGCTACAGGTAGTGAGATGTTTTAAAAAATACAACAACCATAAAAACACTGCAGTGATTTACTTTTTAGTTGCATTGTGTCTCTGTTCAGATAAGACTGAAGCCACATGACATCAGTGTAAATATTTACTGACGCAACAGTAGTATGAAGGTTTAGATTTCAGTGTCAGCAGAAGCTGCTATCATGTATTTGTGAAGGGAATTGTTTAAGCTAACCCTCCAGCAGCTCTAACAGGAACCTGGCAATTGTTATAGGGGGTTGTCCCGTCAGACCGTCAGTTCCCGAAACCACACACACAAAAATATAAATAGTAAAAGGCGCATTCACACGTCCCCTAACGAACTGGACTATCTAAGCCTTTAATTAAAGAGGACCAAACATGTTTAACACCTGTTTCACGACCACAGGACGTGTCTTTCTACATGGGTTTCAGCCTCCCCTCATTGGGGTTGTTGGCAGCTGGAACCAGGCAGAATACAACCAACAAGAGGCTCGTATCGTTTTGGCTTGGTTAAAATCCAGGTGGAAACACTTTGTTAGGCCAGGCAGTTTGTTTTACCTCACCAGCACTCCAAACAGGCGCTATATACTGGCCCCTCTGGCACAATCGCGCTCATTTAAACACTTACACAATTATTTGTTTATTTTTCTAGCGAATTATCTTGCCGCTTTTAAAACCGTGATTTTCTTAGAGAGGCTTGTTTTGTGAGCAGCTATTCTGCGGTCGGGACAACCGCAGTAATTCCTAACATATCTGCATTTTTTTTTTTTTTCTTTAGCATCCAAGCAGTGTCAACGCTGCAGACACTCGGTGCTTTCACGTTTGGAAAATAATATTGGAGACGCATAATGTTGGGGAGATCTTCAGGCTTATCAAAACGAGAAATGAAAACATGCGGCGAGATAATCAAGCATAAATCAGAGCCGCTGCTGCATTAAGAGCTTCTTCAGGTCCTAAGAAAACTCATTAAAGTGCCTTCTGCTGTAACCCCCTGACAGGTAAATTGCACGTCTCTGTGTCACGCATTCATCGTAATCACACGGGGGTCGCTTTTTGCTCTCGGCTCTTTTCTCGGAGCCAAAAATCAAGCCGAGCCAGGTTCGTTTGTCTGGCTCCGAGCTCTGGCTCTGCCTCTGCCAAACACAGGCAGAGATAGAGAAAGAGGCAAAACAAACACACACACAGAGGCAGCCACAGCCAAAATCCGGGGCAAAGAAATGCAGAATCCACCCCCCCCGCCCCCCCAAAAAAAAACAAAACCACGATTTGAAGGGAGAAAAATAAGTGTTTAAGCCCGGTAAATGTGATTATTTAAAAAAAGGCTTAAAGCGTAACCGCCAAAAGACGTGAGCCGCGGCGGCAGCCTGGCGGCGGGACATGTGGCTGCGTTCAGCGCGCATCAGAGAGACGTGAGGTTTAACGTTATCCTGAGACTAATCTTTAATTGAAACAAACATCCGAACGTGACCTGGACACGACTCCGGGCCTGTTAATCGTGTGAGAAACAGTCTACGCTCACGCAGGATTCCACCGAAACCCAAATCTGCAATTTGTACGGCTAATTCTCAGAACGATTTTCTGTCTGATTTTTATGTATCCATCATAAAAACAATATCCAGAACCGGAAGCCGGCAGAGACGCCAGACCTCCCATAAGAGAATTTGTCAGCTTAAGACTGGGGACGCGCGATCCACTCTTTTCACCTCCGATACCGATATCTCAGTTTAATATCGGCCGGTACCGATCCGATACAGACGGTACTGAATTGACTCGAAATGTTTCTTTTTTTTTTTTCAAACACAGACATAAATGTACTGAATTACCAATCTATGTGATAACTCTGCCCCAGCACAGCACAGCACACTTGAATGCACCAACAGCGTCACAGGCCTGGTCAAATGCTAAATGTGCTAATGGCGGAGAAACAACCGTTACATTAAAGCTGTTTATCCCCCGCCACCGGTGGCTATGCTAACTAGCATTAGCATTGATGGCAGAATGGAGGAACTAACTGTAGATTAGCCACATGTGGGAACGTTTCCCCCAAACGTTCCCATATGTAGCAGAGGAGGACGTCTGCAGCTGTTTCCAGAGGTGAAGGCAGCTGAGCATCATGTCATCACTACGATGACCTCATGCATGTTTCTTTATCACAGAACATATTTGGGTCCACATGCTGAAACACTCTGGCAACAAACATACAGAAATTTAAAAAGAAATTTGTGTATAGAACAAATACTGTGTTGTTGGAGTTCAGTCATGTTTTAAAGCACCAGGACAGATAAATCCTTCTGTTTCTTGGAAAGTTTTCACACATTCATTGTTAGAATGACAGAACATTTGAGCGTCGCAGAAGGACAGAAACTGAAGGATCGAATAACTCCAGATGCACACATCTCCGTTTTTTTTAGTTTTTTTTTTTTCCTCTCTGAGTCCTGCATTCCGAAGAAAAAGTGTCACAGCTGTATGTCTGGAAGCAGATCTCAAAAAGACGGAAAGCGGAGTCGCAACAGAGGAGCAGCGCCGGACGTTTGTGGAGCGAGTTCTGCTCGGTAAAGCTCATTAGAGGAACAAGGCTTGGAAACATCTGGTGCTGCAGATAAATTCACACAAATGCAAATTCTCCCGCCTCAGAGAGTCCCACCACTTCTTTGAACCTCTGGTGTGCAATTTAAAATCAATTGAAAGAAAAGAAGTGGTGCTTTCTTTTTTCTTTTTTTTCTACAAATAATAAAATTCTAAGTGTTTTGCATCATTATTTCACAAATTCTTATGTTTTGTTTTTGCTTTTTTTTTTTTTTCTTTTTGCACTAGTCGTCTTGTTAGACAGCAAACAGACAAAAAGTTCTTGATATTGGGAGTCAAAGCCTGGATGACTGTGTTTCACAGTGCTGGTTGTATGTTTGGGGCGATGTGTCTCGTTCGCTTCCTCGATGTTAAATATGACTCAGAAGAAATTTGACTTCATTTAACGCATTGAATTTGGGCCTGTGTCTCTTTAAGAAACTCCTGCTCTTTTTGAAACTCCGCCTTCAGGAAGGCATCACAATATGGTTCCTCTATTAACCCTTTAACAATGTTTTTATTGGTATTTCACAGAGGAGTACTTTCTATAATGAGCTCAGGAAATGCACAGTTCCAGGTGTTTGCTAAGTGCTGCTGGCTAGTCTGAAGGAGCTCAGTGGTAGATTCACTGGGAAGAGTTGTACTGCCAGAAGTAAGCTTGGAAATTGCAGCTCTGAGGAGGAGCTGCGCCTCGAAGGCGGGGCTAAGTCCAACCAGGCGTTTTGGCGATTCTGAATGGTTGCCACGGAGATTAAAAGATTTCTCCGACATGCATGAACAAGTCAAGGCAACACTTCAGGTATGTTTTTGAGCAAACAACATTATAACATAACATAAAGCTGAGGAAAGTCGATTTTACAAAATGCTGCCCAGCAAACCATGAACATCTCCGCACTTTTCACATTTTCATTTCTAAGAACATAATATTTCTTCTACCTTCCATTTATTCACCCTTTGTTTTTGTTGGCCTATAGCATTACTTTGCGTGTAAATCTTGACAACAAGCCCGCCTTAGTAAAGCGCCACTGAGTGTAGGATGTACATTTTTAATTAAATGTGTCCAGATTTAAAGTGTATGATTTTATTGTCTCAGAGAAAAGGAGACGTGAAAAGGACATCTTCACATGTAGCCAGCGATAAAGACTTAATCCTCGACACAATGAAAAGAAAGGCTTCACGTGGCGAGAAGACAGTACCTGAAACCAGCTGCTGCCCGCTGATGCCCACAGGCATGATGCCCAGGTTGTTCATGGCTGTGGCCCAGGCTCCATGATCAGCAACGGGGACGCTCAGAGGGTTCTGCTCAGCTCCGAGGTTACCTGGACCATCAGCTGCTGGAACGAATTTGTCAAAAACAGAGGATCTTTCATCCCGAAAATCACCAACCTGGATTTGCTCAAGGCAGCTGAATCTGCCTTCTCAGGCAGTTTTAGCTTTTCATTACTCACCACTGGCCATAGCAGGTCGTCCTTTGTCGTCGTCGTCTGAGGTCCTGTCATCAGATTGCCTCTCAAACAGACAGAGCCATGGGTCAGCGGACGAGTCGGCTGGTTTGGTCTGATCCGCCTTCGCGGTTTACCTGTGCAGGACAGAAAACAAGGAAAAATAAAGACAAAGTCATCAAAGGAAAAGAAAGAACTCCACAGGAATCTACATTAGTGGACTTTTTTTAGACACAGTTACAATCCCAGCTGTGTTTCCAGCAATAAAAGCCCCACGCGCACACGCACGCACACACACACACACCCATCTCCTGATCCGTGCGCACCGACAACTGCCAAACATCGGTTTTTAATCTTCTCGTCCTCAAATGTTACCGGCACTCATTGCTGTGCACACGCAAACAAACGCAGGCCGTTTTATGTGGGCCGTTTGTGGGCTGGCACCGCTGCCTCAGAGCGCTCCGCCGGGCGAACCGCAGGGGGCCCCATGGAAAACATGAAACAACTTCAATAGCTGAGCCAGAAGGGCATCCGCTACATCCCGAGCGCCGATAGATGCCATGCAGGATGCATCCTGGCTGAGCTGGAACGATTAATCAGATTAATCAGTTTTTCAAACAATTGTCAAATAATTGATTAATTAATTAAAAAGATACAAAAAAATTAATCAGTTAGTCTTTTAAGCAGTTAATCAATTAACTCTTTAGTAATTTATTAGTCCCTTATAATTACTACATTAATCGTTTACTGAGTTATTAATCATTTACTAATGATTCAGTAATTAAGTAAGTATTATTAATCAAATACATTTAGTTAATCGATTAATCGTTTACTAAGCGATTAAGGCCTTTTTGTGACTTCAAAAAGGGTAATTTCCTGAAAAAACAACACACTCAGCTGTAATTAATATATGTTGCACTTAAGGTAAAAAAAATAGACCCTCTGTCTGTAAATACGTTCTACCCAGGACTCTGCGAGAGACAGTTTTAGCTTTACCTACTTCAAATTCTGTAAAAAACCCCCAAATCAATTAAGCACCATTTGCTATACAATTATTAATCAGTTAATTCAAATAATTTACCAAAAGATTAGTCCTACGTTGCATTGATGCTAAGAAGAGCATCAGTGCTTTTCACACGTTGTAAGGTACTGAACTTTCTCACTGAAGAAAATGTAGCTGGTGGAGAAACATTTGAGGTGTACAAATGTCAAAAATTTACATCTCCTGTGTTCAGTGAGGCGAAAACAAATGTAACCCTTTACAGATTTCTTTTGTTTCCGCTTTCCAGTCGCACCTGAATCTACCCAAAAAGATAACTCACGGATTACTTGTGATTAACCACATGATCCAGTACGACCCAGGCCGGCTGAAACTGGAGAATCACGAAATCACCTCACCACGTAGAACCTGTCTGACAACATGAAGTAGGACATATCAAAGTGGAAAGGGTCATAAAACCATTTCTAAGGATTTTTAGGACTCCAGTAAATTACAGTAAGAGTAGAGAAAACGCAATACCTCAGTAGAACCTTCCAAGAAGAGGCCGACCTGCAATAATTACCTCAAGAGCTCATCAACGACTCATCCAGCAGGTCACAAAACCACCAACAAGTCCATGTAAAGCTCTGCAGACCTCGTTTGCCTCAGTTAAGGTCCGTGTTCATGACTCCGCAATAAGACAGACTGACTGGATGTCAGTGGAGGCAAAGGTCTGTGTCACATTTGGCAAAAAGAAGTTGATGATCCAACACTTCAAACCAAGATCATCATACCATCTCTGGGATCTGGAGGCCTTGTCATAGCTGATGGAAAAATGAGAGTTGGCGGTTCTAGAGGGCTGAAGCATGATAACCCTAACGCCACGCCGGGCGGGGTTAATCAGGGTTTTAATTAGGAGAACAGCGAAACTTTGACGTGACCCATTGCAACAACGAAGCTGCGGGTGTTTGGTATGCGGCGCGCGTCTCCCTTCCTTCCTCTCTCTCTCCCTAACATCTGTCTCTCTCTGTCAGTGTTACAGTCGGTCAGGCCACACTGTGCACCAATATTCATTTTTCACTTCTGACACCGGGAAACCAGCCGAGCCTCACGCCACATCCCCTTTTAATTGAGACACAATCATATCGATGAGTTTTTATTAACGACTACACACCGTAATGTGTAGTTCAGGGACGCTCGCAGTCGGACTCGCTCGGAGGCCGTCCTTGACGCAGTCCTCACTCTCGATTATGAATCTGATTACTGAGGGGCAAAAATGTGAAACGGAACCAAAGTGTCTTTTGCAGCTGTAGGGGTAAGAGCTCCCTGGTGATGTTTATCAGTAGTGAAGAGTCAGCCAATCAGATACCGACTCTTGTTCCGGATGAGAACTTACTGACGATGTGGAAGTCCAACGGATCGTAGTATTGACTGCAGGGTGTATTCTACACACTGCAGCTGTGTGCTTTGTAAACAAACTATTACAGTATGAAAATATGATGATTGACCTGTCCATCAAATTTAGATGGAAGCAAAATTTCCAAGTTTCTCCTGGAAAATTTCCGAGATTCTGGATAGTAGAGATGGTATTCGTGTGCCACAACTTTTTTATTCACTCTACAATGGTCCTAATATTCTGGACTTTATAATGTGGAAACATTTTTTTTTGTAGGATGCGTTTGTTTTCGTCCTCTGGGAACAAATAACTTTGCGGCCAGCTGATGATAAGGTGAACTCTCAGCTGTACGTATGGACTTTTCTAAATGATTTAGTTTTGTTTACCTGGTTACCGGCTTCAGCAACCAGCAAGAAGACGAAAGAAGACAGAGAAGTTGGTTGACAACTTTCTTCAGACAGTCACAATAATAGCCTTAAGGGACTGATTTCACTGCTCTGCAACTCTTTGCGTTAAGATTTTGCTGTTTTGGCTGTAGAACATGATTTTGACACTTATGAAACGCTTTCACCGGATGAAAAGTGGGCTTTTTATTGGCTCTTTCATAATAAATCATTTAGTTTTAATGATCTCGTGAAAGAAAAACCTCCATAGAGTGGCACAAAGTAGCTGTCATGATGGGTAATTTTTTTTATTCATAGGAGCAATGAACGTTTTAACAGTCTTGCTCAAATATGTATTCTTAATTCAAAAATACAACCACTGTCTTACTAGTATTACCACTATTGGTATCATCATTATTGCTACAACTGGTATTATTATTAACAATAACAATCTTGCCAGGAAAAACAATGCCTATTGTTTAAAAAGGAAATTCTCTTACGAAATGTCACGTTTTACTCGAGCCAAAATGCAAATGTCAGCCACTTTCACATCAAGGCCACGTTTAGCGTGACAAAAAGAAAAAAAGAAAAAATAAATAAAAGGGCACAAAGTGGAAAAAAGTAGAGCAAGGTCCCACGCAACAAAACTCAACGTGACGAGCTGACTGGCTGATTGGGGAAGACAGATGAGATTCAATTTGATTTCCCATCAGCCCCAAAGCCTGAGAGAGAAAACTCCCACTAAAGGAGGCAGGGCTTCTGTAAGCCTGACAAACACCAGAGCTGCTCACATCGCTCCCCTCTCCTCACTGCGAGCTGCACATCAATTTGACAAACACACGCAAACACAAACACCTAATCCAGGTTCGGATCGCATGTTTAATGGGCTGCAGCAGGCACTTACTTAAAACCTACACAGACTCAAACACCTGCAGCGACGTTCTGTCTGCAGGAAATGCTTCTTTATCCTGCTGCTTACTTGTTCGTATCAGCCCGTCCTGTCAAATCTGCCTGATTTTCTCTCCGGGGGAAAAGGTGTGTGTGCGTCTGTGAGGAGGTAATGTACCATAGCAGAGTTGACGACTGCCTTGTGTACTAATAGGAATCTAGAAACGAACACTGTAGTTGTTCATGAAGTCAAATAAAACAACTATCTTTTGTGGGGCTGGGATTGATCGAACCTGATCTGACATTATTTAGGGTGTTTTCTCGCCAGAGCGTTTGGTAGACTTAGTTGTTGGCGATTTTGATTTGAGACCAAAACAGCGACATTTGTTCCATTTTCAGCTGATGCAGTTTGTGTTCAGATTGTACAATCCATTTGAAAAAGCCATTCCCCTCCTCGCCTGTGAAGGCGCTGCACCGAGAACCACTGAAAGAAGTGAACTCAATTTCCTTCTTCACTAAATGTAACCAATAGTGGAGCCGCGTCAGATTTTAGCGGTTGTCTTTGGTGAAAGAACACGCGTCGTCTCTCCTGCTGGCGCTAGTCACGTGCGTTTGTTTTGGTTGTATTTACCCAGAATGCCCTGCGATATAGTCCGTTTCCTGCTTTTGGAGCAGTATCTGGTTCACTTGCATCCGCATCTCCGTTTGGACCACAACTAAACTAAGAATGTAGGTTTTTAGTCGGACCAGAATTCGCTTTTTTTGGTCTTAATCCGAGTTTGATTGAGGATTCACACAAACTGGAGTTTGATTAAAGTGAACTAAATAAGGCTGGTTGGAATGCACCCTTTGTTAATATTATGAACAAATTTACCCCGATTTTATGACTTCTGTAATAATAACTGATGGCAAATCTCCACCCAGAGGAGCGTCTACGAGCTTCAGAAAACAACAGGAAGGCTAACTGGACGATGTAAGGTTGTTTTATTCCATTGTTTTGGGCTTTTAGCTTCTATCTGCAATGGAACATAAAGTATTTAGGAATATAAGCAACCGACTTTGACACTTTAGCACAAGATATTGAGATTTACAATCCAGAAAACACTGAATTGCAGTGCAGCAACCAACAGATAATGTTTTCCTGCTATTGAAAAGATCCTTAACTTTGGTTCCCAGATCAAACCACTAACTTTTATTACCCTAATCAAAAAACCCAGACACCGACCTCTAAAGGAAACTGAATAAACATTAACTTGACTCGTATTGATGTGGTCCATTTGTCAGGGAACCAACATGGTGCCTGGACAAAATCTGAAAGTTTTGTCCAACATTTTGTCAGTTTTGGCCACACTTGTGATAATTGTGTTTTCCAGTAAAGAAGCTTTTGGTATAAAGTGTTGAGGGTTTGTGAAAGCTGCTGTAGCGTAAGAAATAAAAGTGCCACAGGTTGTTCTCGAACTAAAATGACAAAAAAAAAAAAAAAAAAAGGAAGCGGTTGCTGTAATGTTCCCCTGTCTACACTTCTCTCTCTCGTTTTCTTTCTTCTTCTGAGAGCAGACTGGCCGATGCCAAACGACAATCCGAGCGTTTCTGCTCACTTTCACACACTATGAAATATTCACCGGCGAACGCATGTCCTCTACATTATTTATGAGCTCAGTTGATCTCTGAATCATTCACACAAAGCAACAGCAGGAGGTGCTCTGTCAAAATAATACTGAGACACACAGTCAGAGATGCACAATCATATTTGCATATGTACTTATTCTCAGCTGGGCGCACGCGGCATAAAAACAGACAGCTTCGGATCGCTCAAGTCAACAAAGGTAGGAAATCTGGAGGTAGGTTTTAAAATTCTCGTCATGGTTTCTGTTATTCGAAGATCTCAAATATTTATTAAGAACACAATACATAATGTTGATGTCAACATCATGTCTACTTAGCATATTTATTCTGGCAATTAAGCAGAGCTTCAAATGTTGCTAAGCAAGTTGGTGCCACGCAGTTAGCAAGCGCGTGTTTCTAACGAGCTAATTCCACTGCTAATTAGGTTATTTCACTTATGGGAAATATCAAACATATCTAGTTATAAGTGAGATAATGTGCTAGTGGAACTAGCTAGTAAGCCGCTGCTAGCTAGCTAGCTAGCTAGCTAGTTCCACTAGCAACTTATTTTAATTATAATATGGGGAGAAGAGCTTGTTTTAATCAAATAATATGCCAGTGGAACTAGCTAGTTAGCATGGGCTGCTAGCTAACAAGTTAGCTAAGCTGGTTCCACAACTCTTTTCACTTAAAACATGGGGAAAATGTCTTGCTACAGGTCAAATAATCTGCCAGTCGAGCTAACTAGCTGGTTAGGTTGCTTCCTTGCTAGTTACCCTAGCAACTTATTTTAATTATAACATAGAAAAAGGTCTTGTTTTTAGTGAAATAATCTACCTGTGGAAATAGCTAGTTAGCATTAGCTGCTTACAGGCTCGTTTCACTGGCAACTTATTTTACTTTTTCCAATTTAAAAAGGTCTTCCACTGGAACTGGCTAGCGATTGCACAGGCTAGCTAGTTCACAGGTGAATGATTTCACTTATAACCTGGAAAAACATTCCATGTTTTATGTTCTGCTTCCACCTTTGCAGAATGATCTTAGTGGCGATAAATGCAGCTTTAATATTAATCTGGGGACTGTTTTCTATCAGGACAGCTGAGGGTTTTGCAGTAGCTCTGTGCTTTCTGACACATGTGCTCCTGATGAGTCTCAGGATGTCCGTCTTTCACAAACTGAGCCATAAATCTGAATAAAATGTCCTGCTTCTCTGCCTCTTTTAGACACATGTCGTTCCAGGATTTAAAAATATGTTCCACAAATTCCATTTGAATCAGAAATGTTTCAGCCGTCCCCCGCTGAAGATTCCTAAATACCCTGACTGTTTCCAGGACCGTTCCCCCGCTCAACAGATTACTGATAGATGAATAGAGACCGACACCGGCTGCTTCAGCATTACGCTCAAAAACATTCCCCTGCACAACATTCGCAAAGCGTTCAATTTGACGCAGCAATAATCTGATAAAGCCTCATCAACATTTTATGAGCTAAAAGAAAGTCTCCCGCCTATTTCCAAAAAGCACAGACAGGAAAGCTATAGAATGAAATGGAGGTATGTTCCAGATGTGCTCAGCTACATTCAAAATAAAGTCAGTTTTGGGAACATCAATCAGTTTCTATTTTTACTGCTGCAGTGTTGTAAAGAGTATGATAATTCCCATCTATAATTGATGAGGCCATCATTAAAGAGTTTGGCTTCATGTTTCATTTCAGGTAAGAAAATGCCTTGTGCATAAGGCTGTCGCAATAAGCAAATAATCAATCGGATTGTCAAGCGATTATTAATCAAGTAATTGCTCAATAATTTGCGTTCTGATGATTAATATTTTGTTGTTTACATTGTCTTCATTAAACATGTTATTTATGGTTTCGGTTGTGTGTGGGTTTTATGTCCGTTTTATTTATTGTTTTGGTTATTTTTTACGTTGGATGTTTAAAATTTCGTCTAATTCCAGCATTAAATGTTTTTTACAAAATTAAAGTGTATTGGTCTTTGAGTGGGGGAATGTGTATTATTATTATTATTATTATTATTATTATTATTATTATTATTATTAATATTATTATGTTGTGATTATCAATATATTGTTTGAAAACAACAATAATATCACTCATCGCAATAACTTTTGGGACAATTTGCTGTCTGGAAAAATGCATTGTGACGGGCCAATATGTGCATTGGATTTGCTTAAAGGGACAGTACGACTTGTTTTCAAGTCATTTATTGCAATCAAGTGAAGTGTTAGCTTCAGTTATAAAAATCCTTTTTATATATATCAAATATGACTTAAAGGAAATATGACTTTATGACATAACGCCTTGAAATTGGGCCTCTGTCTCTTTAAGAAACTCCTGCTCTTTCTGAAACTCCACCTACAGGAAGTCATTGCAACATGGCTCCTTTGACGATATTTTTACCAGCGTTTCACTGAGAAGTAGCTCCTATAATGATATCAGCAGATGAACAGTTCCAGCAGGTGTTTGCTAATTGCTGCTGGCTAGTCTGAAGGAGCTGAGTGGGGAAATCGCAGGGGAGGTCTGAAGGCTTGGAATATGCAGCAGCTTTCGAAAGTGGACCTTTGGGCCCATCCCGGCCTTTTGCACAGCTGAATAGTTGCCATGGGAGATTAAATGATTTCTCATCCAGGTATGTTTTTGATGAGGTAATAACATTTTAACAAGATGTAAAGCTCAAAAATAAAAAGCGGATTTTACATGATACTTGTATTTTTAAAACACACTTAGCTGACTGAGTCCTAAACATTCACCAAAGAGATGCCTATCTTAAAGGAATAATCATGTTAGTCATTCTTGTCTGGATGAGAATTTCACTTGATGAGTTAATCCCATCCGAACACATCTCTGTTAGTAATCACTGTCATCTCCCGGTCCGTCGCCGTCCGTTCCTGAGAGCTCTTCAATGCATTCTGCATGGAGGGCAGAAACTCTAATCTATGGACATAGTGCAGGGCCTGCCATCTCCTCTGCGACTGGGACTCTTTACCCTTCAGCCGAGAGACAGGGTCACGGCCCAGATATCAGTCAGCAGTCGCTGCAGCAAATTACTTCTAATAAAGCCTTTAGAAAGGCTCCATTAACTACAGAGACGGAGAGAAAACGGCAGGGAGACGGGGCTGCGGCCGAGGCAGCAAATCCAATCAGGTCCAATCAAATCACCGAGCAGGGAAACAGGCCAGGCTCCGGCCCTGTAATGATCGCAGAAAAGAAGGGGAGCATTTTGCATTTAACATGCTAATGGGCGCCGGTGAAAAGGAAAGACGGCGGTGGCAGTTTTCCTTCTATAAACAGAACGTAGATGGTCTCAGCAAACGGCCGGAAGAACAAGTCAGGAAACGCATCTGTTAAAACAGTAGCTGTGATATTGATGGCTGTAATCTCAGAAACTGGAGTCTGCAGTGGAAATTAAACGCAATACATCTTTATCATCTCTGCCATGCGTAGTTACATCCTGCAATCAGACGTATGATTATGGTTTGTCTGAAATTAGCAGTTTCCAGCTCATGCAATATGGAAGCGGAGGACATGTTGGAACAAAATACTTATTTTCAGTCACATAATCACCGGCTAAAGCTCACAGAGAACAGATAACAAAACTCTTTCACTACTGCAACTGCATTTCATTTGTGTCAATGTTTTAATTTGCAGTCAAACTCTGTGGGCGCATTCACACCAGCCCTGTTTAGTCCGCTTTGATAAAACTCCAGTCCGTTTGCCTAGAAGGTCCGGTCCGTTTGGCGAGGTGTGAACCCGTAACCCAACTGTAATGCGTATCAAAGAAGCGAACCTGAAACCCAACGTCTCAGTTCGGTTGAAGTCAACCAAGTGGACCGCAGACCGCTCTAAAAAGCAGGAAGCGGACTAAAGCGCAAGGCATTCTGGGTAAATGCAACCACAGCAAATGTGGTCTTAGTCTAGCGCTAGCAGGAGAAATGGCTTTGTTGTTTCGTCAACAACAAAAGAGAAATCCAACAACCGCTGGAATCTGACGCCACTTTTTCTGAAGAAGAATGTTGCGCTCGCCGTCTTCTTCTGAGGTTTTCTTGTATTTTCCTTCAGTAGCGACTGAACAAATGAAAGTTGTTTTTCCATGTTTGACCAAACTTGAGAAGCTATTAGTGTATTTACACTGCCTGGCCAAAATAAAAGTCGCCACCTGGATTTAACTAAGCAAATAGGTACAAGCCTCCTTTTGGATAATTCCTGCATAGGAATCTTTCAGCTGGCAACAAGTTATTTAACCCCAGCTGATGCAATGAGTAACTCCTCATTTCTTAAACAACCATGGCAAAAGACACATCCTGTGGTCGTGGAAAAGACGTTAGTCTGTTCAAGAAGGGTCAAATCATTGCCATGTTCAGTTTGCTAGGGAGCATAAAGATTGGACTCTGGAGGAATGGAAGAGGGTCATGTGGTCTGATGAGTCCAGATTTACCCTGTTCCAGAGTGATGGGCGCATCAGGGTAAGAAGAGAGGCAGGTGAAGTGATGCACCCATCATGCCTTGTGCCTACTGTACAAGCCTGTGGGGGCAGTATTATGATCTGGGGTTGCTGCAGTTGGTCAGGTCTTGGTTCAGCAACATTGTGTGCCCAAAGAATGAGGTCAGCTGACTACCTGAATATACTGAGTGACCAGGTTATTCCATCAATGGATCTTTTCTTCCCAAATGGAACGGGCATATTCCAAGATGGCAATGCCAGGATTCATCAGGCTCAAATTGTGAAAGAGTGGTTCAGGGAGCATGAGACATCTTTTTCACACATGGATTGGCCACCACAGAGTCCAGACCTTAATCCCATTGAGAATCTTTGGGATGTGCTGGAGAAGGCTTTGCGCAGTGGTCAGACTCTCCCATCATCAATACAAGATCTTGGTGAAAAATTAATGCAACACTGGATGGAAATAAATCTTGTGACACTTCAGAAGCTTATTGAAACAATGCCACAGCGAATGCGGGCTGTAATCAAAGCTAAAGGCGGTCCAACAAAATATTAGAGAGTGTGACCATTTTTTGGTGGCGACTTTTATTTTGGCCAGGCAGTGTAAGAGTGCTGTACTGGTGAAGAGTTATCAAATCAATTTGTAATCCAGTACATTTATGTCTGTGTTTCATAAAAAAAAAAAAAAAAAAAACATTCTCAGTCAATTCGTCTCTGTTTTTCGGTATCAGATCAGTATCGGCCGATGCAAAGTCTCAGATATTGGTATCAGTAGTGAAAAAAGTGGATCGGTGCAACCCTGAAAATGAGCATGAAGTTTAAGTGAAAGACACTGCTTCAACAAAAACTTAGTTTTTAAAAAAATATACAACAAACCTGTTTTTTCCTCTGAGATAAGAAGAGCTCATCATACCAGAGGAAATGGCACAGCCAGGGATGCTTTCAGGTGAAGAACAGCTTGTAAAGCAAACGATACAGCATCAACTTCACTTTGCTGGCCCAATCAAAGCTCAAATCAACCAGTGAGGTGAGAATTCCCCCCCAGCAAGACCAGTTTACAATCAGAAGATAGTCACTCTCTTCCAAAGGTATCACCATTAGCTTTCAAAAACTGTGCTGCATATTAGATGAACCTCTCTCAGCAGACTGATAATGGACCTTTTTGGGTCAACGTGACAAAGCCACATTACCGAGAGCGCTCCATGCGTCTCAGTTTCAGCGCTCCGGCTTTTTACTCTGCGAAATCAATCCGCCGTGTATTGCTTATAATTCAGGCAATGCTCTTAGTGTGGCTGCAGCTTCTGTTGGCTCGTGTTTCGAATCCATTTAATCCACTTAGGGCCAGAGACGCAGCGAGAGGAGGAGGGGCTGTGGGGGGTCAAAATAAGTGCCAGCTCTGCAAAAGGAGAAAACTTGTGAAACTGACCAGACTGAGGCTAATGACGGCATAAGGCCGACAAAAAGGGAGGCTAGTAACAAATACGGTCGGAGATTTTTCTTCTGCTTTAGGTTTGCATTTCGCCATATTTTAAGGCAATTTTCTCATGATACTTTGGCGGTATTTGCTTAGGTAAAAGCACCGTTACTAACATTTTACACTTTTAGAACTCGCAAAAAGTGTGAACATTGTTGATTAAAAAATAATTGTGGTAAAAAAGTGACGATTATTAGAACTGAATAGATTTTAATGACTTCAACCAATGTTTGTGTGGCGCAGTTCCTGGGGCGGAAGTATGCGGCAATTAAAACCAGAATTTATTGATTACTGAATATTGCTGACCTCACTGATTAAATATAATTACGTCCTACTAAGTATTTCCAAGTTTATTTCTGTATTTATACAGAAACAAGTAAAATGCAATTGATAAATAATCATTTTATGAAAAGCATAATAATATACCACACGACACACAGTGATTTATTCTGTAAATATTAAATTAGTCCAGTCACACTTTTTGAGCATAAATGACCCAAAATACGTGAAGACACCACAAAAAAAACCCCTCCAGCGTTCTGTGACTTGACCAAGGTCAAGTACACATATACTTCGACACACATTACATTCTCATACTTTCATACAAAGGCCTTTGTATTTGTAACAGATACAGAAACTGAATCATCTCCTCACTCCCATCTCCAAGGAAATGGAGATTTAGGTGACGCAGGACATCGGATGACCACTGGGCGTGGTTTTTGAGATCATAAGCAACGAATCTTCCCGTTTTTTAATGATGTGCTGTGTAGACTCGGGGCCCTGTTTTCACTTCTAGTCTGCTTACCAGCACTTTTTTAATAAAAAAAAAAGTCAAGTCTGATTGTTTTGTGTTGGTTGATTTTCTGCTAGTGTGCTTGCACTTTTTTGGTCTGTCGGTTTAGAATACATGTTTTTCACAACACCATGCAAGAGTTATAAAGTCAGGCTAACATAGCTAGTACATTTAGCTTGTTACACCGATTTCCTCAGAAACGGAGCCAAAAAGATAGCCCAGGATTTTTCTGTTTGGTAGCTCAAATCAAGTAAACAACTGGGTTTTATGACTTTGTGAAATGTTTCTATGTTTTTTCTGTACGTTAATAAAATATTTGGTGTGCTCACTGTTCAAGGCTAACGTCACAATTACTTCCGACCACTAGAGGGCCCTGGAGCGACCTGCAGCGGTGGCTGTGGAAAGATGACAGGCTTGATTTCAGAAGTGTTTAGAATGTCTGCACAACATGCCCAGTATCTCACACTGACACACACATCTCTAGGGCAGTGGATTTTAAATGTCACAGGTCTGCGTGTGTGTGTGTGTGTGTGTGTGTGTGTGTGTGTGTGTGTGTGTGTGTGTGGGTGGCAGAGCCTCCTGCAGGCCACAGCGCTGAGTCACAGAAAATGACCAGATGGTGTTGGAGGAAGAAGCGAGAGGGAAACCGAAATGACAAACAGGGGGAGAGAAGAAAGAGAGAAGACGAGGTAAATGCTTCAGAGGGAAAGAGGGAGGAGGGGAAAGATGGAGCAGCAAAAAGACTGAGAGAAGGAGGAGGTGTTCGGGGGGAAGGTGGAGGGTTGTAGCTAGAATTCCTCCAGCCGTGACTGCTCTCTGCATTTTAAACACCTTCCCTTCTGTCGCTGACAGGCCGGGCTCTGCAGGACGGACCAATTAGCATCGCTCACTCACTGGCGCACATACACACATACACACACACACACACACACACAGAATGAGCAAATAAATCCTGCCTGTGAATATTTACGTTTTCTGGTGGACAAAAGCAAAGAGCAGTCCAGATTTGGGCTGCAAAAGAGCATCCATGATGTGAAAGCAAAGCAACACATGAGATTTACATCCAAACTCAACTCGGTGAACCTCCAAGCTGAGGACAGGCTGATAGAGAGAGGACCTCCACCCTCTGAATGTCTGTCTCAAAAGCACAAAACGATATGTTTTAGGAGGTAAACAGTGTCAAATGGTCAATGTAGTAAAAAAACGCCCAATGCTTTTTTTTGCCATGAAAGTGATATGTTTGCCTATAACACATTTTAGAAAGAAAGAGGTTGTGTTGTGTTGTGTTTTTTTTTTTTTTTTTTTTTTCCAAAATCACATTTAGGAAAAAAAGGTCATTATTTTAGACAGGTGACCAAATAAATATGAGAAATAAAAAGCTCCTGACCTCATTATCAGTTTAATGCCTGCCAGTAAGATTTATGCCCCAATTTTAAAAACATATGCATTGATTTTTACCAAATATACCGCTGCTTTTCCAAACATTACTGGGGATGAAACTGACTGACATAAACTGTTTATTTCTCATGATTAAACTTTAGATTGGTGACCTCTGCTTCACTGTTTTATTACAAATCACTTTAATTTATTGTTTCTGTTTGGCCAAATGGCTTTTGCACAATGTTTCATTGCATTGTCGAAATATTCAGTCAGATCACAACGTCATCTGCAAACATCATAATCCTTGGAGAGTCCTGCCTAATCTCATCAATTAGCCTGGCCATCAATACTAATAAACACATGGTAATTAAAGGTAAAAGTACCATCATTCTTTAATGGTGTAAAACCATTAAAGTTATTAACTGGACGGTATGTGTGTTTGACGTGTTGACCTGGTGGCTTTGTAGTTTTCGCCGGTATGAGGGACCAACCATCTGTGACGGGCAAATATTTACAAATACTTGAGACCCCCTCGAACGACGCTCATAACTGCTTAAACTTTAATAGTTCAAACACCAAATGTACCTTAAAGTGCATTAATACGCTCAGCGGAAACCATCTTAGCTCTATCGCAGAAGCTAACATCCATTTATATCCTATTATATCTGCCCAGCCAATCAGTACATAGGTATTTCATCTTCCAAATTTTCCGTTGAACATTTTACATATGTTCTACAGGAAAGTACACAGACTGGTGCGTTTTTTTATGAATTAATCAGAGTTACACTCCACAGAACAATTCGCAAATGGAACTATAAATAGGCAGAGAAACAAACTGAACCATTTGTGTCATGTTGTCCAACTACATTTATTCAGTATCCACATATTTACATATGTAAAATTATACAAATATGTTTAGAGCCAGGTCTCCATTAGACATCCCAGTTCACATTCTGGAATTAGGATATGATCAAACTAAGTACAAAAGTCAAGTAAGTAAGATTTGTTTATATTATGCTGTTTACATTCACGTTAAATAATTAAGTGATAAGTTACATTAATTATGTAAAGCAACCAGTTTGTCCAGTTGATTGAACAAATTTCATCAGTAATTCTCTCACATAAACTTGTGCTTTTCTCAACCACTACGAAATTCAATTTTAATGACTTTATACATTAAACACAAGCTGCTAACAATATATCATTCTCCTCATTATCAACTCAGAAGTGTATATGCTGTGATATTTTAATCGGGATTCTGATGTCCAAGCCGTACCGTCGCTACGGTGACGCAGTGGCCGCAGTCGGTTTCCACGTGGCCGCCAGCGTTGTGGGAGAGGAGACAAGGTAGAGCTAAATAAATAAATCAAACATCGCAGGCTAAGTGAGACTGACAGGATTCCAAAACTAATGGAGACAGAATCCGGCGCGTGAGCGTCTGAGGATGTGTGTGATCACAGCCTTGTACCGGAGTCTCGCTAAACGGGCTGATTGACAGAAGCAGCGGGGTGAGGCGGCGCCGTCTGTTCCCATCCCCTCTAATTACAATCAAGGAAAACTAAAAGTGGCACAACTCGTCTCCGCGTTGCGCCGTTGAACATCGAGGCAGTTCAACCGCCTCAAAAATGCTGGAGCTTATATGCTAAGCAACTGGGGGAAATTGCTTCAGCAGACTCAGCAATCTGCAGCTGCTTGTTACTGTACAGAGATAGTAAATTACACAAACACAGATTTAATGGGACAACCAGACTTCAATGGGATGCCTTATATAAAGTTAAGAAATCAAAAATTAACAGTCATAATCAGGCTTATTTAGCCTTTCACATTTAGCTAGCTAAATACTGCGCTAGCTTGGACCTATATTTTTAGCTAGCTAATATTTTGCTAGCTTAAATCTGAATATTTAGCTAATAGCTAAGTATTTGGACCTCAATATTTAAGTAGGAGCTAAATATTTTGGTCCAGACTAAATGTGGAAGTGGAATATCAAAATAAAAGCTTGGTTTTGTGGACCCCCATATAAACTCCACTGCCGGTGGGCTGGAATCGTCGCTCCATCATGCCGTACAAATCACTGGGAACAATAAGACAATGAGGAAGAAGACGACAGGAAGCGGTGGGAGGATGAAGGTCCGGGTTTGTTTTCTTTGGACAGCATGCAGCAGAGCTCTCACGGCATCACAAAGTTCACAAAACGTTTCGTATCATTCCGACGTGTTGGATCCACAGCTCCTTCTAAAATGGCAGACTATTTTCCCAAAACGCCTCGTACGTAGCCACTCCCAAGTGTAAGGGGCTCAACGCTCCAACGCCTGACAATGATGACAACGTTTCCTCTGATTGGCTGATCAGATGACGAGCGCTAGAACCACGACTGAATTATGAGCATTTCTCATAACTGTTCACGTCCATCGCTGTCATAATTTTTAATGAATTATCTGGCAAACAAATTAATTGTTCACTTCCTATTTAATGGAAACACTAAAGTGCAAAATTCTGTTTTTTTCAACATTAGCAGAATATCGACAAAGACTTGCGGACATTTGTGATGCACCTGGTCCAGAATGTCTTCCTCTGACTAACTTGCACTTTGATTACCAAAGAAGTCTCTTATACCCACTTTTCTTTTCTTATCAGACACACTGCCACCTGGATCCACCTAATAACCAATGTGCAGCAGAGCGCAAAAGCTCAGGCTGAGACAGACTCTTAAAGATAAAAGTACACAGCCAACTGGACGATAAGGCAGGAGAAATCAAAATGAACAGCCTTTCACTCTGCAGAGGCTTCCAGAAATCTGACGAGAAGTCCAGATGTTTTGGCTTTCGGTTTTGGCGCTGGAGCTTGTGCGAGTTGGTGTCAGAGACTTAAGGGAGGGCGTGGAATGAATTAAATGAGCATTAACCCCAATTTCTCCGCCAAAGCTGAGGTCAGTTCAACTGTATAAAAGCTGTTCTACCTTCAGCACACACTCTTCCTTCCATTCCCACTCGTCCTCCAGCTCCCTGCCTTAATCGGATTTTGTTCGGGAGACCCAAAGCCAAGACTTGGCCCCGAGGGTCGTTGCTCTGAGACGGGCGTTTTTAGAGCCGTCCAGATGTTCTCACTTTCCCCGGGTTTAGATCTCACATCAGTCCAAGGACAGCTTTTCCCCCCCATGCACATATTTCCTGTTTATTAAACTTGGGGAAAGAGAAGGAGCAAAGTCCTGTTCCGTCAGTCTGAGTCATTTATCGGTCTCCAGTTAGCCCTCTCTCCCCTCGGGTTAATAATCATACGACAGTCTCTGTTGAGGTCTGGCTCTGACTTCTCCCTAAGTGCTGCCGGCTTGTGCCTGGGTGGAGCGTTCAGTCTGCGGCTCAGACTGCAGACTGAACGCTCTTTGGTCAAAACGCGAGTCTGGCCTCTTAGGAGCACAGCGATAAATATCACCCACATACACACTCAGAGATCCGCCGTACCACTGATCATTTCACATCGGTTAGATAGAAAGATCTATCCTAAGTGAATTTGCTGCTTCCAGAAAGGTCTGTGGCAGGAACAGACTAGCTAGCTCCGCTTTGGTTCTTCATGGCAGGATTCAGTGCAGGTTAACACCACTGTGTGTAAAATGTTAAGAATAAACTATGTAGGGTTGTTTTTATGTTGGTATTATACTTATGTGTTTTCCAGGCAATTAGTCCCATTTTATGGATAAAACATAGGCAACTAAGTTGCTATAAAAACGCCCAATGTGTCAAGTATCATTTAAAATAAATTTGACTTTGTGATTTCATACCTTGAAACTGTCTCTTTAAGCTCCTGCTCTTTCTGAAATAAGGGTGCGCCATGATCAATCACAGTAGAGGGGAACCCGGCGGACCCCCGACAATTCGTAGATGCGAAGGACCAAAACCACTGGTGAATAACTAAAGTCAACAAATACAGAAAAGCTCTTACAGCTGCCTATTGTAATATTGCAGACACCAAATACACCTTAATATGCATTAATACGCACAGAGGAAACGGTCCTGGCAATACCACCAAAGCTAATATCCAATGTCCTACATTTCTCCAGCCAATCAGCACAGAGGAAAATGAAGAGCATCTTTTTTTCAGTGACCTTAATCCTCTTCCATAAACGATGCATCGCCTCTATTAGCTGTAAACAAAGCGTATCACAGCCTCTTCCAGCAAACAGGAATCTCTGATCACTCCATCAACGAGAGCAACGGCAGACCTTCGGTTCACCTTCAGGTTCCCGTTTCCTCTCACAGTTTGCTGATGCTGCAGACGAGCCGCGGCTCTGAAAACAAGGAGGGAGTGAAAAACGTGGAATTGGGAGGAAGAAAAAACAGATTACGGCTTCTTCCAAATGAGGCTTTTATGAGGCTTTTGCTCGAGGAACAGCCAGAGAGTGAAGGGCTTCCCAGCAGGGGACTTTTATTTCTTCTTCTCCTTCCCACCGAAGGCATGCTTTGTAGTCTCTGATGTGGGCGCCGAGCAATTTTGCCATCAGAAAACACTAAAACCCAACAAAGTTTATTAAGCTGGGCTCACTCCACATTGCCGTGAAGAGTCACACAAACAGCCGAAAGTCTCCTGGCCGGAAGCGACTTTACCTGGTTGCGTGTTTGACGCGCTCGCTTATTCGTTTACTCAGCATTTGTCCGGAAAGCATCAATACGGAGAAATAAAGACGGACAACTGACAATGGAAAAAACTAATAAAAAAAGAAAAAAAAACAAGAATCTCACTACAGTGAAATCTCCGGTTCAGCTGAGAAACATCGACTAACCACGCGAGATCGCTCTAACAACGGAAGCGCTGTTTAATCAGAGAGCAGGAAGCAACTTCTCATTATATTCAAGAATATATTCAAGATGGTGGAGGGGAGGAGAGATCAGAGGGAGCATCAGGTCAGGAGGCGATAAGGTTTCCCCTCGTGCACACAAAGCCTCCCACGCTCACGCAGAGAGGCTCTTTATGAAGCATGAAGGCGCTGATGTGTTGCTGCATTGTGTGGCTAATCTGGTAATTTGTCAGCCGGTTTGAGACTTTTTATTGTGACCCAATCAAAGAGACGGCAGGACAGAAAAAAAAACATCATTTCATCAAAACCCTGCAGACGAGCTTCTTTTGTGAAAGATAAACTGATATTTGTGGAGGTGTAGTGCTGCATGTGTTAAATTTGAAAGGATTTCTGTATGCTATGGTATTGCTATTAATATCTATTTGCATAAAAAAACATTAAAAAAAACATAAATAAAAAGTTATTTTTGTGTTTCTCTTGAACTTGAGCTTCGTTTCCGTTACAAATCTGAGCAAAACTTTCTCGATATCACGCTGGTGTGGTAAAAGCACGATTTCACAGTTGTGGTGTTTCCATTCGATAAGAAACGTGATCGAAATCACAGGCGAATAAGTTTGTTCACCTGGTAAGTCGTTAAAAAACGTGGCATCATTTGCCAACTACTTCCTGTCGTCTTCTTCTTCGTGGTTTGCGCCAGCGGCAACATCCGGCTGTCGACTGTGTGATGATGGAAAAGGCATTTCCATTGCAATAAACTAATTTCAAGAAAGTAAAAAAAAATAAAAGTACCTCATCTATGGAAGTAAATATGTGCCATCAGGATTTGAATAAAAAATGCCTCTGAAATTTAAAAAAAAAAAAAATCGCTGTTAAAAATTCAACGTCTAAAAATTCGCTGTTAAAAATTCAACGTCTAAAAATTCGCTGTTAAAAAAATGGCAAGGTTACTTCAGGTCACAGACATGCGCAGTGGACGTCAGATTTCAACACCCAGCCAATCACAAGACGCCACGTCATGCAGAGGAAATACCAGCATCACCGAGGCTGGCGACTATGGAGGCGAACGCTAACCCAACGGTGAGTTTAATGCTTTCATATTTCTGTAGTATATTTCATTTTGCGCCTGAAGTTTGATACATTATCTTAAAGCTCGATTTAAAACACGGGTTTGGTTTGGTTCGTTGTTAATCTTACAGCATGTAGCGCTGGCATATAACTTCTCGCTACCTCCTAGCATCCAGCCCCTCCCCGCTGCCCCACACCCAGTTTCCCCCGTTTTATTTAAAAAAGAAATAAACTTGGATCTTTAAAGAGAACTGATGGATGGCGACTTTCTGGGTTGTTTGTATGTTGTCTTGGGTGAAAACTAAGAAGTGTCTGAAACAATACCTGGGCCATTTACATTCTATTCTACAGGCAGTGATGGTGAGTGTGGTTGAAAGCTGGTGCTTATGTCACATGTGTCAAACTCCAGTCCTGAGGGCCGCTGTATTGTAGTTTTTAGATGTGCCACACTACAAAACGCTGGAATGAAATGGTTTAATTACCTCCTCCTTGTGTAGATCAGATCTCCAGAGCCTTGCTAATGATCTAATTATTTTATTCAGGTGCACATCTAAAAGTTGCAGGGCCGTGGCCTCCAGGACTGGACTTTGACACTCCAGGCTTATGTATGTCCATTTAGGACATAAATAATGATAGTCACAAGCATTGACTTCAGCTACACAGAAATTGTCTTCCACAGGAATTTGCATGTTTTAACGCTTACTTTGTATTAAACACGTTTTTTAAAAAATTTATTATATATACATTTTTTACCCTGACCTTACTTTGGTATTTGTTTTTGATGCACTAAATCTTCAATTACCATATGAAATTTAAACTTTTTCCTGTAACTACATTAACTTATTATTTTTTCTCTTAGACTGGAATTCATATGCGATGCTTCAAAGGCCATTCCTCACTGTGCAGACCATCTCCTCCAAAAAACCTGCAACGGAGAACCCCTTGCTGTTGAAGATGGACTTGAGATAGCCCTGCAGAAAAACACATGGCTCTGCATACTCATATAATCATATATATTATTTGTACTCTAATTCCTCTAGTTTTGTCAAAATCATATATCTGATTTTGATAAAACTGGAGGAATTAGAGTAACAATGTTCAGAGTACATACTTCATTTGTCAGAGTTCATACTGTTTGTAGAGGCAGTTTTAAATATGAAACTGAAATTGTTTTTATGCAAAATTTTATTGAATGCACTTACATGAGTTCATCTATGCTTGAATTATTACAAAATAAATTACCTAAGACAAACTAACTTTCTGATTCTTATGATGCCAGAAATTCAAAGTCCTACAACAATGGACAAATGTACCTATTAGCTTCCTTTTGAGTAAAGAAAAAAACTATCAAATTATACATTTTAAACACTTTAGTTCTTTTAACAACTACTATAAAAGCACTAAAATTCACATTTATGGTAACATAATCAGCATTTTGCTTTACATTTCATAAATGCTAAAGACTTCCGCTCTTCAAAATAAGTCATGCTTTGAATTTAATTACAGACAAAATCATGATTATGATCAGTTACCTATATACAGTCAGATGTTAAGTACGATTTATACAATTATTATACACAGAATTTAACTTGATTGTGATTTTTAGACGCTGAATTTTTAACAGCGAATTTTTAGACCCTGAATTTTTAACAGCGAATTTTTAGACGTTGAATTTTTAACAGCAAATTTTTTATCACTGAATTTTTTTTCACGTACAAATTTCAGAGGCATTTTTTATTCAAATCCTGATGGCACATATTTACTTCCATACTCATCACCAAAACGCGTTTTTCTGAGTTGCGAATTTGTTGTCAATGAAAAATTGCGCGATTATTCAATCAATGGAAACACAGCTAGTGATTCCTCTGGTGGTTGCACCACGATGGTGAAAATATTCCTCTCTTCCTCAAGTAAATGCGCCCAAATATTAAATGATTCATTGAGCTTCCTTTATATATACTCAATATGTTTCAACGGTCAGCTTGCCAGGCAAAACAATGTGATGATGATGATGTCACGACTTTGTACTTTTCCACGGGGATATTCGAGGAATTCGGAGGCGCTTTTGTGGATTTACCGTATTTTAGAGGAACACACTATTTCTTTATGCGACACCATGGGAAAAACAAAAATCCCAAAAGATATCAGGAAAATATTTGTGGACCTACACAAGTGTGGTTCCCTCTTGGGTACGATAACGTGCAACATCCATTGGTTCAAAGCAAAGCAAAATTGTCCAGTCTTAAGGACGGGGACTCCGGTTTCTCTGGCAACGATTTCTGTCAACCAACAACTGCAGTCAGAGTAAAATGGACGCCAGTCACAACACAGACCAGACAGAATTCATCTCCACATCAAATCCACATTCACCTGTGGAGTTCCTCAGGGGTGAGTCCTCGGACCCATCCTCTTCATCCTTCACCTCCGTCCTCTGGGTCAGGTCATCAGACGTTATGGTTCTTTCCTTTGCCATGCCGATGACTCACAGCTTTACGTAAATCCCACTCTCATCACCGCTTCTTATAGGAGATCAAGGTGTGGATGAAAGATAATCAGATCTGACACTCGCAATTTTACCATTAACGGAAAATACAACTAGTGAAGCTAAAAGTGGCTGAAATCCTTTAGTATCTCATCCAGGAGGTGTTTCTAGTTCACAGTGAAGCCCTCTTCCACTTTGTAAGCATAGTTTTTGTTCTTTTTTGCATGACCACATTCATGGATCTGACAGCGGCGTTTCCGCCGGCGGCTGTAACGCACCGAGCCGGAGTGGAGGACAAACTCAAACCCCACGTCTCCCACACAGACCACAAAGACACAAAAGTCAAGCACGCTCTCAGACAAGCGTTATCTGAGGTGGCAGCAGAGACATCAGTGCATGTTCAGGTCACCTCAAGGTTGAACCAAACCACTGTAAATTATTCACAAACACACACAGATGCGTCTCTCCCTCCCCGACACTGCAGGAAGCACAATTCAGACCGCTGGACGTTTAACCAACAGAAGACTCAAATCAGGTGGAACAGGAAAAGGAGGCCGAATAATGTCCCTCAAAACACAAACAACACAACACATAAAACAGAAAAAGAAACATCCGCGTGTCAACAGAATCACTCGCCCCGCATGACTGACCAAACCCCTGACATGCTTACAGCGAGGAACTCCTCCTCCAGAGCTGCTGCGGCATCGCCGGCACAGACCCGACCTGGAACTTTCCGTCTCGCAAAGCCCACAAAAGAAGAAAAAATAAACGAGCGAGCCGGCCAGCATCGATCTGCTTCTCCTCAGGTTTTATAGTAGAGGGCATGTCAGATTTTCCTCCAGTCGGATGGCAGGCAGCGGCGAGTCTAGACATGAAATCACCAACCGCAGGCAGAGGCAGCGTGGAGGTGAATGTTGCCTGCAGCACCAGGTTGTTCGAGTACGAGAGCAGAGACACATCAATGCTTTAGGGACGCTATTGATCCTTGTTAAAATAAAACAACAACAAAAGAAAAAACACTGTATGTGTATTCAGGGGCGCTGCCATGAATCTTGGGCCCCATGACAACAAATTGAATTGGGCCCCCCGCGGTGCAGCTGCTGTTACAATCTTTTGAGTCCATCTGACTCATCAAAAGCGTCACAATTTTAAAGGCTTGCAACAGCCTGGCTTTCTTTTGTCCAATACTGATAACGAGTACAATATTTACTGCTCATGAATTTTACATGAGCAGTAAAAGTCCACATACAGTATGCAAGCAGGCTGCTTACATTTTTTTCTGTTAGTTTTCGATTACTGAAATGTTTCTCCCCACCAGCAACAGTCATAGGCAACATGAAAAATATACATAAAGCAATCCAGACATTTTATTCAAGCTGCAGTACATAATTTTAATAAAAAAATATGCTTTCTCCATATTTGTTAAAGCTGTCACCATGTTGTGACGGTTTGTTATGAGGCGGATAATCTGTGAAAACAATCAGTCTCCCCTGATTTACTATTGCAAGCTAAACTAATGTAACATTCTGACCAAAAACAACCAATCAGAACCAGGAGGAGGATCTTAGCGCTGTCAATCAACCTCATTCACTCACTGTTAAATGTGCTAATGGTGGAAAAACAACATATCATTACAGGAAAAATGCTTATTTGCTGACATTGGTAGCTATGCTAACTAGACTAAGCATTCGCAACAGGCTAACCTGACCCCTCCTCTTCCTCTGACATCAAGCATGAGGCAAATTCAGATACGTGGCTTGCTGAAATAATCACACCGCTTGAGCTTTTCCCATATTTTGTCACGTCACAACCACAAACATGAATATATTTCTCTGGAAATTAATGTGAAAGACTGAGGTGGGCGCCATAGTGCAGTATTTGGAAAATGTTACATGATGTAGGCGTGTTTCAGTTTAAAAAACTAGCTCCAGCTAAATCTGCCGCTAATGCGCTCTTTTTTGCACATTCTCTCCATTAAATATCCTAATAAACGACAAAAGAGACATAAATCAACAATGGTGGCCGATGTAGTTGACACTTTGGTCAATGGTTTCCCACATTTTCTGAGTCTAGCTGTTTAAATAAAACACTGTAGAAAAACAGCACAAAAAATACGTGTAGCCAATAACGCGGAAGATGTTCTGAAAACAACACGTTTGGTTTAAGTGTTGGCGCATGTTACCCTCCATGCTTTGTTTTCTAAGATTCAGTTTACTTTGGGAAAAGTTTGTGTACAAGTCTGAACCATTCGGCCTGATTTCGCTGGCTTTGAGTGACGATCAATGGAGAAATGTGACCTGGGCCTCTGAGTGAAACATTGTCGATATCACGGCCACATTGTTGCGTAGAATCTGGTATCTGCTCAGAATGGAGCCCGGTTGTGTCTCATTTGATCCAGAATACTACACAGCCTGTTCCTGCCTCGCCTCCAAACGTGTTTTTCTCCTTTCTGTTTCCAAGCCTCTCTCTCTCCTTTTTCTCCTTCTTTTTTCGCCTTCCTCCCTACCAGTCACCGTGATGAAGTGGCCAGTGAGTAGCCGTCTCTGCCGGTAATCACCACGGTAACTCATGGTAGCGCCGCGCTACTGGCAACATGCCATCCATCACCGCCTTCGCTGCTGCTGCAAAGTGATACATCAAGATGTAAATTCTGGCTCCGCTGCTGCTGCTGCTCCTCGTCCTCCTGGGCCCGGCCAGAGGAGAGGAGAGGAGGAAGGAGACGGAGGAAGGGTGGAGGGTGGGGAGAGAAGGGGTTATGAGAACTGAAGGGCAAATGAGGAAGGAGAGATTTAAAGAATGGTGACAAATGAGAAGAATCTCTTCAAACTGCAGGAGAAGGGTGGAGAAGATGGTGAAAGCACTGAAATAACAGAGAACAGGAAAAATCAAAGAAGCAAAGACAACAAAATGAGGAAAATGTAAGATTGTGAAGAGAAGAAGTGAAATATGTCAGGAGAGAAGAAAAGTTTAATTCAGTAAGTCTCATTCTGCATGTTCAAACCTAACAAACAGATTAGAGCTATGCAGCTAAATAGACTGCTAGCCATTCGTGCCTAGCTAGACAGCTACGTAGCTATCTAGCTGGATAGACAGCTATCAGCATTTAGCTAGCTGGCCAGGTAGATAGCTAGGCTATTTGTCTAGCTAGATAGCTAACTAAGGGTTAGAGTAATTTGTCTATTTTACTGCACAAGAAAGCAAAAATGAGAATGATTAATTTTTACAATATGGAGCCTGAATTGTCTGTACTTGTTGTTGTTGTTGCTCAAATCAAGACAGCTACAATCAACTCCCACAGAAGCAACCTTAGACAGCCCTGGTGCTAAATTCATAAAGCCAGAGAGCATTTCCTCCTGCTAAAAACCTCACTGGAAGCATCATGAAATATGCATTGAGTTTAAGAGTTTTCGACATTCCCCAAGGTGTGTTTTTAAAAAGGCTAGAAAGTTTTCTCTGTTTTTTTTTTTTTTTTGCAATGATTGCTCTGGAGCTGACAAGTCAGCAGACTAAGAAGAAAAAAAATATATAAACAGGTTTGAAAATTGAAACTCTCTGACATTCCTGATAAAACAGATGATTCCAATCACGGAACAATCCTCATAAATGCCTCAGATTCCAGACAGACAGACCAGCGTTGATGGCCGGATTGCTGTAATCGAGTGTCGGTACTATCACCAGAGACGACCCGGTTCTCTCTCCCCCATCTGCTCCAGTGAAGCCAAAAACACTCCGGCTCACACACAACGTTCTGGACAGTCGGAAGAGCAAACACAAAACAACGTGGTTCGGTTCGGCATTTGTTTTTGAGTTGGTTTTTTTCCCCCCAAAATACAGGAAGTACATTTTCTAAAAACCCTCAACACACTCAAGACTCAAAAGGCCAATATGAAACAATTACCTGTGTGGATGATGATTTCTGACACTCGCTTTTCTTTCTCTTTTTTTTTTTTCGTAAAGCTTTCACACCAGCGCTGCTTTTAGCCAGTTTCTCTTTGAAAAAATATCATTACTAGCAATCAACATATTTCACTGAAAGCTTCCAGCTGCTAGCGATTCAATGAGGACCAGAGACATCGCAGTGTGAGACGAGAGCACTGTCTGTAGAAAAAGGTTTCGGTGTCCGTACGCATCGGGAAACGGCTTCTGTTCAGGTGACATTTCGAGCCGTTAGCATCTGACGTGAGTGATCACCACACGTCAGAACGGAAAACGTTGAGATTTTTTCTAACTTCCTTCAAATTCCAAAGTTTACATACACTGGGGCAGTATGAATGACAAGTGTGCTTTAAACCTGGGTCCAACCCTTTGGGTTTCCTTCCAAAAACACTCAACATTTCCAAATCCACTATGTTCCACCACACAGAGGAGCTTTGCTGTAATATTTTCAGGGTTCCTGGTCTATATAAACCTCTGGAAAAGGTTTTAAAGTGGCAGTATTATGTATTTTCCAGGCATATGGTGCCATTTTATAGCATGAGGTTACTGTCTTAACTTCAGTTAGATAGTTACCTCATGTTATGAAAATCCTATATAAATATATCAAATATTATTTAAAAGACATTTGAGTCTTTAAGAAGCTCCAGCTCAGAGGAGGAGCTTTGTTCTTGGAGGCGGAGCTAGGTCCAACCAGGTGTTTTATGCAGCTGAATGGGAGACTAAAGTAGTTCTCAAAGATGCATGGAAGAACCAAGGCAACGCTCCAGGTGTGTTTTTGATGAGGGAATAACATTTTAACAAGATGTAAAGCTAAACACAAGTCAATTTGACATAAAACTGCCCCTTTAAGAAGAAGCTGAAAGCTTCCACAGCATCCCAATGAAGTCAATGTGCACCGTGAGACCAGTTAAGCCTTCAGCCATGACATCATCCCCATCCCTCCCAGTAACTGCAGCAGCGTGCTGCTGGCTCCGCGGACGCCAACGTTGCACGTCGCAGGACTCCAGGCTGACAGGAGGAGGCGAGTCGCTAATCAAACGGCAGCAGCGTTTTATTGCATCCTGACGGGGGGAGGGTGAGCGCCGGGCACAGATGCGCCGGGCCGAGCACCAGCTGGGCAGCGGCGACCTTTCTAAATAAAGAGGGCAGCAACAGAAACCCGCATGGAAGTGGAAGCAGGGAGGAACAGCTGGAGGGAAGAGAAAAATAGCACGCCTCATCTTAAAGATGGCTGTGAGAACCTACATCAGCAGCGACGTGCAGACATTTAGGTTTTTCAGCTTGTAAAGCGCAACAAGTGAAACTGTAAGTGGACAGTGAATGCTGCTGTGGAGCAGAAGAATCGTTTAGTGTAATAAACTATTTATGGGAACAAACAGCCTGGAAAATCACAGTACTTCAAGGATGGAAACCCATAACTTCTTGTCATCTTATGTAAGAATTAGAAGAACCAACGCAAAATAATAAAGAAACTGAAACTGACAAAAACATTTTGGTGAAACGTGTAAAAAAATGATTTGCGACAAATCATCTTGGTTCAGAAAGTGAAATTAGGAATTCAAAATACAATGGAAAATCAATAATAAACAATGATGTTGCTCAGAGAACAAAGCATACAATAATAATAACACTTTGTGTTTTTAAATCAAATGCTAGAAACTGTTACGCATAAATAAAAATATCTACTAAATCATCATAAATGACACAAAAAATACAAAATCTATTGAAAGACATAACAGTGTAAGAGAAAATTAAATAAAATACAAAAGAAATTCAAATATTAAAAGATCTGCTCTTATAGAGTAGATTATCACCAATATCCAATCTAGAGTTTTTTTCAACATCGGTATCAATTCGGATATTACGGATATTATTGAATCACTGCATCTTTATGAACTAAGCCCCAAAACAACTTTTTTTTGTTGATAACTGCCTAAATTGGTTAAATATGTTTAGTTCTACATAATTTTTTTCTGAAACCGCCTCAGTGCTGCCCTCCAGTGGTTGAATTTTCCTATGGTTGCAGCGATGCAGTGTGGTACGCCTTCATCACAGCCTGGCGCACGAGTATGAAATCATCTCACTCAAACAAACGCAACCAAAATCACACATGGATAAGTTTGTTCATGCGATAAATCATTAAGTCTCCATCGTCCTGCCACTTCCTGTCTTCTTCGCGGTTTTCACCAGTGGTAACAGCCTATTGTTGATCACGTGACACATGAGGTTAAAAAAAAATTTCCTTTGCAGTTTTATGAATTAAACCAGTCTGGATACCAAAAAAACATATCACCTCATCTGAGCGCCAACTCTTATCGAATAACAGTTTGTTTTTGTTTTTTTAAATTGCCGTTTCCTTTAAGGCAATCTGTTTTTTTCAATGTCAAACTGTGGACTCATACGGCCAGTGGAAACGGACGGAATAGAAAACACGCATTACTCGCGTTGATTCCTGTGATATAATCCAATGTGATGCATGCACAAATAGCCCAGTCAGTTTGTCTGTAGCCGTTTCCACAGCAGATTGTGTAAAATTAAAAACGACTCGGCGTAAGTGAGGTCATAAATAACAATAAGACGAGCAGATAACAACCGAACTGCAACCTGCGATTATATATCTTTGTTTGATTATGGTTGATGTTTGTCTTGGAGTTCAAACCAAGCAGAGTTCTTTAATTAATGGGGGGGAAATGGACAGTTTCAGTTTAATTAGAAACATGCTAACAGTTAGCATCTGCTGGGAAATTGTGGAATGGGTGCTGAGGTATCTATAAGCGCTTAGAATTGAATTGCCAAAACAAAACAGAACCATTGAGTAACCTATGAATTTAAAAGTCTAATTATTAAACAGCAGCCAATATTATATGCCGGCGCTATCCGCTTATTCTATTTTCAGCCATCTTGGAACATTTATGAAGAATGGATTTTAATCCGACCAAAGCGATGATCCGACTCCTTCATAATTACTGGATTTAAACTGCAGCAGACAAACGGGGGAAGCGGCAAGCTTCGAATACGGAATCGTTTTTAATAAATATCACACATCGCCTTTTGGGGTTTTTTTTCCCCTCCTCGAGCGACGGGAGGAAACCATAATTGAGTCGGACGTGTTTATCTGATTGAAAATAAATGGCTCAGTACATGTTTACAGCTGAATACCGAGCGCAGAGCGAGAAATCCAAGACAAACGTCCGGGTCTCCGCGGAGCAGCCTCCCTATTCATCACACGGACCTGCTGGTACAATAGCACTTGTCCCCAGAACCAAAACATCCCCACCTTTAATTTGTGTGTATTTCCTCTTTATACCCCTGTGTGTTGCGTTGATCAATCACAACGCGGAGCCGAGTAAGCGAGGAGGGCGGCCGGCGGGCGATGTTCCCCTTGTCACACCTATTGGCACCATCAGTGTTCGGGCGGGCCCTCCGATCAATCACTGCTAATGACGCCGGGATGAGAAAAGAGGAGCAGGAGGAAGAGGAGTGTCGCTAAATATTCAGCCGGAAGATGCTACTAGCTTAAGAGGAAACAAGAGTGAGACAAAAACATCAGAAGGGGCTCATCGCATCGCACCTGAGTATTTATTGTTAACACATGGAGTCTATCAGACAAAGAGGCAACGTTGTAACGAGAAATGTTTGCGGTCCAGTCAGAATGTGAGAGAGCAAAACGTTGAGTAGATAACGTGAAGGTCTAACAGTATCTGCCAAAGTTAATTAACTTGTTTGACCTCTTGAGATCAAACACTGGACTCTGGAAAACTGTTGTTTTTGATACCTTACCAATTGCTAACAGAAGATGCTAAAGCCAGCTAAGAAAAAACCCAGAAGTTTCCAAAATTTGTTTTAGTATAGTTTTAATATTGTTTTGTTTAATTTAAATTTCCGAAAGTTGCTCATGAATATCTTGGCGGCTTTTTGACGTCCACGTTTTCTAAAATGACACGAGGAAACTGGAATTTTCGTGACGGTGCTAATCACTAACAAAAGATGCTAGTGCTAGTTTTAAAAAAGAAAAGATACCATAAGTCTCCAAAATTCAATTTAGCGTAGTTGCAATATTGTTTCATTTTATTTAAATTTCTGAACGTTCAACCTCTGATGCTCATGGGCATCATGGCAGCTTTTCATTTCAGATCCACATTTTCTAAAATGACAGAAAAAACTGTTTTTGTCACAACACCAATCGCTAATAGTATATGTTACAGCTGGTTTTTTTAACTGAATGAGCATAATTTTTATGTTGTTTCATTTCATTTTAACATTTCTTTTCTTAATGTTGTTCTAATGAGGATACTGTATTTGAGTCAGTGTGGGTTTTGTTAGCCATTTTTGAACATGTTACATTTATATTCATTTTGTGTCTATGAAAAGTCTCCTGTTTGGGAAGAAAGCTGACCAACCTCATCTTAACCAATGGTACTGATTGATTGATTGATTGATTGATTGATTGATTGATTGATTGATTGATTGATTGATTGATTGATTGATTGATTGATTGATTGTGAATCATTTTGTTTGCAATCTGACTGTAAATGTTGGCAGGTTCAGGTGAGTTTGACTGGATTTCTTCCACTGATGTTAACGTCTGTGTTTTTATACCATTAAATGTCACCGAGTAGAAACGAGTTCTTGGTGTTTTACACAGACATCGCATTGATTAAGCCTCCTGCTGTATTCCACACACACGGCAGCAGATGGTGGAGAGAAATAACCCAGGCCTTTCCTCATTTCCCGCAACATATCCTGCTTCTCCTGGAATATCAACTCTGAACCCAACTAGAAGACCTAACGTCATAACAATTCCCCCGTCAGCGCAGAAGCTTTGGCCGTCCTCAGCTAACCTGCAATAAAAACTGAAAGGAATCCCTATAGATTCTTGAACCACCAATTAGAACATTATGCTCTTTGGACCTTCTCACACGATTTGTTCCAAACATCTGTTAAAAGAAACTGGATGCAAACGCAGATCAAGAACCTATGGTTCTGACAAGAGCTGAAAATATCAATATTGTCTTTTTTTTTTTCCTCATAATGACGCAGCAGAGAGGCCTACCATCAGCATCCAGATCACGGCTCCCCTCGTTCCCCCCGGTCTGAAACTGAAACCTGCTGTCAGTAATGGCCGAATGCCAGTTTTAAGTTTTTTCTGCAAGGAAATGGCTGTGATCGAGATTTTCTCCAAGAACAACGAGGACCGGCAGAGTCTATTATTTGATGTGATGTGCACGAAAGGGCTGGTTTGCTCTGTAAGTGGCAATCCAAACACTCTGCTGCACTCACTTTAGCTCTGTTTAAAGCTGCCAGGCTGCTTTAAACCGGGCCTGATAGGCGATCGACCAGTTTGGCTAACGCATGGATGTCACGCTGACTCACAGATGACCTGGCTTAGCAAAGTGGCATCATGAATACTTAAAGACCGCGTCTAGGAGTTTAAGAAACCATCCTGAGTGGAACTCTTCTCAGTCTGTGAAGACGAGCGTCTGGTTTGAGAATATAGGCGACTTTTTGCTGATGACGATGTGGTTGTTGGTCTTGTCAGATTGTCACCTGACCAAAAAGGTAAATGAGCCGAAATTTTGAGGTGCAAAAAGACGACTTTTGTCTTCGCAGTCCGTCGCCAAACCTGTTAACAAAATTAAACCTGGAGATAACTCTTTTATTTTGTTCCCATGTCTGCTACATAGCACACAAACCCATTGCCATAGTGACTGACTGACAACAGCTCCACCAGTGTATCAAGATGCAACACCAAGAATGAGGTCATTTTTTCCCACACAAAGAACAGAACATTCAGTTTGTTACAGTTTTATGTTTTCAGGGTTGATGTGTATTTAGCGGTCATTATCAAGTGACTGTGTGAACGCAGAGGTGATTGGCTAATTTAAACCCCTGCTCTAATGACGATCTGTCAGAGAGTTGATGTTTTTTATTTATTAAACAGAAACACTGAATTCTGCAGCACGCCTACATGTTAAGGTCGTCAAAGTCAAGCTAGCATAACTGGCCGACTTTTTTAATTAAAACTTTTTCTTGACCTTTTTATGAATAGAAGAAAGCTTTGGATGCTTTGACGTAAAGCATCTACGTCAAAGCCCATATCTGAATCCTAATATATATAATTATTTTCACAATACTAATACATTCATTCCCATTAGGAGCCTCAGAAAGCTAAAGTCTGGGTGTGTACGTGAGGTTTTTTCCTCCTCCTTCTTAACACGCGCCTCACGTCTTCATTGGGACGGACTTGGATGCAAGGGGCGGATGCAAGTGAAGGAAACCGGGATGCAGTTAAGGGAATTGGGATGCTCAGCATGATGTTGAGTTCAGGGCTCTGTGGGGGTCAGACCATCTGCTGCTGCTGGAATTTTTTATTTTTTAAACCATTATTCCGGTTTTATGACTCCGGCTGTATTTATGGCCTTCAGTGTTAGTAGAATCACGAAAACAGGACGACGGACGCAAACGCAGACGACCGAAGAGCCTCGGGTCTTAACCTCGCACCGACACCGCGGCGTCGCAGTTGCCGTTTCCTCACGAAGGCTCGGACTTCAGTCACGTCTCATTACGGCGCGGCCTCACGGGCCCACGCACGTGAACGGTTCAGACGAGTAGAAGAAGAAATGTCTGCCTTTGATGCTCAAATTGAATTGCGGAATAAGTCATCATGCACTTATACTGCTGCTTTCCACGAGCCACAGCTGATTATCCCAGAGAGCTCAAATGGAAATATTCCTGAATGAGAACAAAGAGATTTCACGGCAGCTCCATCACTCCCACCACACACACACACACACACACACACACACAGCACACACACACAAACACTGCATGGCAGTCCCATAGGACAGCCACAAAGACTCCCTTCAATAAAGAGGATTATAGATTTTGCCCTGTGCACCCGAGTGTTTCCAATAAAATAACGAGACGAGGCCTTCCTCCTGCATAACTCATTAAAACTTAAACCATCCCCCATGCTCCCCCTCCCTCTTTTCGGCTGAATATCACTGCACACATTACAGCCTTCGCTTGGAAAAATAACCCCGCCGCGTTGGGAGCGTGTGTGCATACCGATGCGTGTGCGTTTTGAGAAAATTAGAGAGGAAGATAAGAGAAAGTGTGTGAGAAAAAAAAAAGTGTTTTCATCCTCGGAGGCCCCGCAGGCTCAGTGGTTGGTTAAAGATTTCTCACAAAGAAACACGGAGACAATCCTGAAGGGGGAGGGAGGAATGCTACTTTTTTTTTTTATTCTTCACCCCCATCCAAGCCAGCAGCCGATGATGGAAATACATATTTATGCAGAAGCGCGACCTTAGCACAAGGGGGGCCTAGTGCTGCATGCTAATGCGCACAACAAATGATTCTGCTTTTATTTTGTCAGGTCATCAGACAGCAAGCAGATCAAACAGACGTAGAGACCATAGCTTAATCTGAAATCAAAACCAATTCCGTAAAAAAATAACTTCTCTGATTTCATTTGCAGTAACGGTTTCATTTTATGTGTGAAAATAAAGATGCTAAACTGTCTTTCGTGTTGAAGGTGTTACTGAGGGAAGAAGAATCTTATTTTGTTATCGCATCGTTTCCATCACAAATGTGCCTGAGTCTTTGTATATATTACTCTAAAAAAAACCCACAGTTTTCCAATTGTGGTGTTTCCATTAAATAAGAAGTCAAATTAAAATCATGTGAATAAGTTTGTTCATGCAGTAAAAAAATCAATCAGTTGGACAAATTAGCAAATTTCTCCTAATTAGGACAAATTCGCTAATTCAAATTTGTCCAGGAGTTGCATCAATTATTAGAAGTAATAAGACATTGTTATTAAATATAAAGACACCGTCTAACAGGGATAGTTCAGATTTTTTGACCCGGGTTTTCTTAACCAGTCTCTCTCAGCTGCTGCAGCTAAGATGCTAAAGCTAACAGCTAATCCTCGCAGAGCTGTTTTCTACCAAACAAAATCCAGGTTCAAAAACCTTTTTAGGGGGATGGTGTGAACCCTGCTGGTCTCAGTTCTTTACTGGATGTTTTAAGAAACTTTATGTGACTAAATGAGTCTCATAATAGAGTCGTCCTGTTACTGAGTAACGTGTCATAAATCTGCACTTTGGAAGCTGCTTCCGGAAAAGGTTGGATTTATTTTTATGTGTACTTTTTCTTTTATGTGTCACTGTTAGTTCTTTTATGTTACTGGTTTGCAATAAAGCACATCTATCCATAAAATATCTATGTAGCAAACAAAAACCATGTCTGCTCTCTGAAGAGAAGTGCCTCTTTCAACCAACCAACAAGAAAAGTCTTTCTTTATGATTGTGCTACTGAGTAATTGATCAAACAAATAAAAGTTGAGAAAGCGAACGAGTTCACAACACGAATAACACTACCGCTCCGTCGCTTGCTTGCTGTTGCTTAGCAACCTGTTAACTCGCATATATTTAAAAGATGGAGTAAATATGACTTAGGAAAACCTGCAGCCGTCCTGTTTTTCTCTGTCTTCCTCTCCGTCTGACAGGCTGGAGTCACAGAAGACGACACAAAGCCGCGGCGCCGCACAGTCGGCGGCTATAAACTGAGTGTAGATCATGCGAGGCGGCCATGCTCTACACGCCACAGACAGGATGGACACCACAAAACAGGAGGAGCAGAGCCGAGGGCCGCTTAACCTCCCGCTCCTCTCTGCTCTGCGGCTACTTCCCTCCTCAGTCAGAAAGGTTGAGAGATGAACTCTGACGTCCCAGCGGACTTCCTGTTCATCCACGTCGGGACAGCTCAGATGTAAACATGCCATCTTAACGTTCTTGCATCTCAAAGGGCAGAAGATCTAACTCAACCTGAGCAGGAGGGCGAGCCGCTGGCTTTGACGGCGAATTCTGCATCAGAACGCACAAACCGAACGGACATGTTACCGTGACGATAGACCTACTGGCAGGAGAAACCGTACTGCTGAGGGAAAATACCGAGAGTCTGTTTCCAATGGGAGGAAAAGGAAAAATATCTCATGTTTACATAAGCAGAATGAGAAGACACCTAAACTGACATTAAGCTCAAAAAGTTAGAAATTGCATCTGTAAGGAGGAGCTTCGACTCGAAGGCGGGGCTAAGTCCATCCAGGCGTTTTGCACAGCCGGATGGTTGTCATGGAGATTAAAGGATTTCTCAAACACGCATGAAAGAATCAAAGCAACCCTCCAGGTATGTTTTTGATGAGGGAACAACATGATGACACGAGGTAAAGCTCTAAAAAAGCCAGTCTCACACCACACTGCTCCTTTAAAGGAGCCATCACATCTGGGGGGAAACACCTCGGTCTCCGCTGTCTCGGCTCGTCTCCACGCTGGCACAGACTCAGCCGACATGAGCAGAGCAACCGGTGGAGAGCGTGTCGCTCATTAGGCCTGAGCAGCAGAGATACGGCAGGGAGGTGGATGATGCTGCGGCGGCGGGCCGCGGGCGGCTTGTTCCCTCTTTTGTTCCCGCCGCCGGACGGTGTAATTATCCGTCTTCTTTGTCCACAGCGGTCGGCTCGGTAATGAAGCCTCATTCCTCACTGTCCACGGATCTCAAACCGAGGCTTTCGCAGGGCGCGCCGCATCCTACGCACGCACACACACACACACACATAAGCATACACAAGCAGCAGAGCTCAGCTGCACTGGGTTTTATTGCATCACTGCGATCCGCGTTCAGATTCCGCGATGCCAAATGCGTTTTGACGGAGTAGAAGTGCCACAGGAACGACGGGGGGTCAACCAATTATCCGCATGGCCGCTTTTCAGAACTAACTCTCGCCGTTTCCTCCAATTACAGGAATCATGACTTTGTCTGATGTGATTTCTGATTAAAAGCAGCTAATTGAAAACGTGCCTTCTGGCTCGGTTTGCTTGTGCTCTGCCTCGGCGCGTCCCGCCCACAGCAACAGGAGGCGCCATCAGGATCGGAGAACAAGGCTGAAGCAAGAGAGCACCAACAGTGTTGTTGTTTTTTTCATTCTAAATCAATTTTTTAGTTGTTTGACTCTTCAAACAACTGCTTCATATTTCCTCCGCCTGGTCAATGTACTGCCGGAAATTCTGTGGGAGGCAAAACCAAGAAATATCTTGTTTTGCAAACAAATCGCTTCTTTTTTTTTTTTTTTTTTCTGACCAGCAGCAATTTTAAACTGCAAACCTTTGGCCGTGTTTTGTTGATGGAGCTTATCAACAAAATTGAATTTACTTTTTTTTTTTTTTAATTGCTTTCAAAAAACAATTTACACTATCTAGATGGTAAAAAAAATCTTTCTGGATGATGAGAAGTTGGTGCGATAAACAATAATATTGTCATTTTGAGGCCATTTTCAAATACTGTATTGAAAATGACATAATGATACAAATTTTCCCCATCGAAGACCAATAAACTTGAATTTAGTAAAGATCTCTAAGCATTGAAACTGCTTAGAGAACATTTAAAATACCCAAAATAAAACACTAGTGCCTCTAATTTCCGTGTGTGTGTGTGTGCGTGTGTGGGGCGTGTGTGTGTGTGTGTGAACAGGTGATGTTCAGCCGTCAGCACACAGAGGAAAACCTGTGAAAATCTTTTTTACCACGATGCTCAGGAAATCTGGTGTCGCCGACTGGAGGAGCTTCTCACCGAGACAGAAATGCTCTTGGCTGCAAATAGAAATACAAAGTGGAATAGTCCAAGCATGCAGCTAAATGTGAGCCTGCAGAGCGACGGGCGCAGTCATGTTATTGGTGTAAAGTTGGCTTAATGTGAGGAGCGAGAACAACTGCTTAACACGCACACAAAACAACCCAAAGAAGGATTTATTTGACCCTGACAATTTGTGTCATGAGGCCACAGAATATTTTTCCTAAAATGTCATAACTCACGATAATATGTTAGCATCAGTAGGAGAAATTATTTTTTGTTGGTAATACTATAAATGTGGTACAGATACCATTATACTGTGAACACCGCACAATATTTATCTTAAGTTGTCTCACATCAGGAAACATGGCTCCCTCACATTTATCATTCATTAGAAACTAAATACCATTATTATTGCCACTAATCACCGTGATTTGATGTTCACTTATTAAAGGGGCAGTGCTATTTGTTTTTCAGGCACATGAAACCATTTAGAATCAAGTATCTATATTACCATTAGTTGTTAAGAATCTATCATAAATATTGGATGTATTGTAAATATTGAATATCAAACGTGACTTAAAAGAAAGCTGACTTTGTAATTTAACAACTTGAAATTGGGCCTCTGTCTCTTTAAGAATCTCCTGCTCTTTCTGAAACTCTGCCTACAGGAAGTCCTCACCTCACTCCTCTATTAACCTCTTAACATTTTCTTACCAGTGTTTCATTGAGAAGTATCTCCTATAATGAGCTCAGCTGATGATCAGCTCCACCAGGTGTTTGCTAATTGCTGCTGACTAGTCTGAAGGAGCCGACTGAAGGAGGGGAGGGCTGCTCTGAGAGGTTGATAGAGCTTCGTCTCGACGCTGGTCCACCTAGCCACACCTGAATGGTTGCCATGGAGATTAGAGGATTTCTTAGACATCCATCTACGAAAGAATCAAGGCAAGATCCCATGTATGTTTTTGACGAGAGAATAACTTTATAACATCATGTAAGGCTGAAAAAAAAGTCAATTTTGCATAATCCCGTCCCTTTAAAGCGTTTCAGTTGGCTCGCTATGAACAGACCTGCACATGAAGGCTTTCACTGTTTCCACTGCAGCGGGGATGTGAAATAGAACGGACTTTTTCTCAGAGCGTTTACTGAAAGACATGAGAATGAGAGCGCCTGTCACAAAGTTTAGCTTTATCGTCTCGTCTGTGGAGAGGAAAGGGAATTCTATTTGGTTTGTTCTTCTTTTATGACTTGTAATGAGCGGTGATGATTTGCAGGATCTCTGACCACCTTTATGTAGAGTTATGTAAACGTTACGTTGATAAATCAATAAATATCCCTAACAGACACAGTCTGCAGTGTCCGGTCCTGCATTAAACGCTGCATCTCTCTGTCTCTGGCTGCCTCTGCCTCTCTGCATGGGTAAACACTCCAATGCCTCCAGCCAAGCAGCAGAACAGAGCGAAGTCTGACAAAACGTGATTATTAAAGATTTAATCCCTGGAACTGGGATGAGTTCTCTCCTGCAACAACAATCGGAGCGCCAGACCCAAAACGCCGCCATAAAGACGAACGCGTTAGCGCCTCCGGCTCCAGGCCGCGCGCACTACTTGACTCCGGCCTTTCAGATTTAAAAGCATTCAGCTGCAGGGAGAGGAGAGGAAGGAGAGCGGATGATGCATTTCATCTGCAGCAAACAGTAAAAGCCCAGGAAGAACAAACAGTCGGCCCGGCTTCGGGCGTCCCGAGCAGAGCGGCACCCCGCCGCCGGCAGCGGCTGCAGCCAGGGATGGATGAGGTGCGGGACGCGACGGCGCCCAGCAGTGGTTCAAATTGCACATGTTGGCGCCCAACAGAGGTTAAAATTACAAAATTTTTGAAGCCAATTTAAAACAGAAAAAAAAATCTTCAAATGTTTCTAACAGTTCAACAATTTAACATGCAATATTTATAGATAAAAAAAAAAAATCTCTAAACTCTACAGATAAAAAACATAAACAGGTCCAGGATATTTGCCCTATTAAAGGGGCAGTGTTGTGTTTTCCAGTCACCTGCTGCCATTTCATATAAAAAAAAAAAAACAATCAGGTAACTTTGTTACCTTCAGTTGTTAAAATGCAGCATGAATCAAACATGACTTAAAAGAAATATGACTTCATAATGTAACGCCTTGAAATTGGGCCTCTGTCTCTTTAAGAAGGTCTTTCTGAATCTCCGCCTTCAGAAAGTCTTCACAACATGGCTCCTCTATTAAACCCTTAACATCATGTTCAACATTGTTGCTCTGAGAAGTAGCTCCTATATTGAGCTCAGCAGATGCTCAGCTCCACCAGGTGTTTGCTAATTGCTGCTGGCTAGTCTGAAGGAGCTCAGTGGAGAAGGTTTGCTCTGTGAGGAAGAAGTTTGGCTTGGAAACTGCAGCTCAGAGGAGGATCTCAATGGAAAAGGCGTCCCTCGGTGTGTGCAAGCGTTTAGGCATCCCCTGAATGGTTGCCATGGAGATTAAAGGATTTCTCAAACAAGCATAAAGATAGAAAATAGATATCTGTGCCCGCTGTTAGCGTGGTGGAGGATCTGTGCTTGTTGCGCTGCGTGGTATGATGTCAGCAATAACATTCTCACATGTCAATCTGACATTTTGCTAAATGTGAATAATTAATGGTGATGAATTGTTTTCATTTGAAACTTTTAATACGAGTGAGAGCTAAAAGTTGGACTCCTCCGAACCACACGGAGTCATTAATATGAAGAGAGTGTGTGTGTGTGTGTGCGTGCGCATGTGTGTGGGGGTGTGTGTGCGTGTGTGTGTGTGTGTTTGTTGCCGCCCCATTATCAGCCGCTGCCTTAGACAGATAGGAAGTTAAATCCCGTTTCCTGCTGCACTCCTCTGCAGCTTTCAGCACAAATCAGATTTACTTGAAGTGAAGCCAGAAAAAAAAAGACCACACACACACACACACGCACACACACACGCATACACTTAGAAAAAACACACACAAAACAACACGCACGCATGCGCCATTGTTTGAATCAGACAGCACTTCTGTCGCTGCAGCCCCTTCGCTCCCCTCCGGCTGCTTCCTCCATCTCGCTGTTGGTCGAGCAGCCTTTGATGTGCATCCGCTCACAGAGCTGTGTCTGTGTGTCTGTGTGTGTGTGTGTGTGCGTGTGTGTGTGCGCGTGTGTGTGAGGCTGAAATCACACAGGCTATTAACAGATAGACCAGCAAAACCAGACAAAACTCCAAATGAGACAGAGCTGCCAATAAATGTGCACGTTTGCCCCATCTAAACAAACACCAGCTCACTTGATTAATCAGCTCATCGACTGGTTGCTGCAGAAACTAAACCAGGGTTGCATTAAAAAAAAAAAAAAAAGAAAGAAGGAAATAAAATCACAAGCTGGGAGGTCCAGGTTTGATCCCTGGCAACAGCTCAGCGTCGCCGCTCTACTGTCTGAGATGTGCGGCTGTGGTTTTCCTGGATGACTTTAGAAGTCAACAAATATTTACATTTATGCGACTTGAGAAACTGTATTTATTACGGGACAAACAAGTAAAGCAGCTGATAATTAAAAATGTGTGTTCCTTAACATATTGAAGTGCTTTTCACCCTTTACAATAATGCTAAAAGTAAAAAATGTAAAAAAATAAATAAATAAAAAAGGCAGACGGGTGAATTTCCCGGTTAGTTGTATCCAAACAGAGAAAACGTGCTAATGTTAGCCTAGCGAATTATCAGAATCCTCTGCATGCTCTATTTGCAGGCGTAGGACGTAAATGTATGAAAGACTGAAGCTGTATGGTCGGGTGTATCTTTACACATAAAGTTATAGCTGTTGGAGGTGACTTTCGCATCCACAGCGGCTCTGGGGCCCAGTATGTCCAAAACATTCAGAGGCATCCGGTGTCAGTTGGAGAACAAAGTGAGTCTAGTAGGGATGCATGGTATCGGTATCGGCTGATATCAGCTGTGAAATTTAATACTGGACGTCAACCATTCCGTCAAAATAGCTCACCGATACGAATGTTGCTGCTTCTATATGCTAAACCAGTGGCAACGATGCCTGCAGCTCAGCACATCAGATTTGTGCTGTTTGAATGTCGTTATTGTCTCAGAGAGCAAACGTCATGAATAAAATTGACACTAAGCGTAGCGCAAGTTGAAAGTGTGACATCATTTTTTAGCCTCCTTGTATTTGTTACTCATCTGTCCAAAGGTTGATTCATTGACTGTTAATGAATCAGCATTTCTTGTAAACCACAACAGCAGGTCACATTGACAAAGATGATGCAGTATTTGAATTCCACAGTAGAGAAAGTCATATTCTCCTAGGAAAAAATATCTGCATCGGTTCTCGGCCAAATGAGTTTTAGTGTATCGGCATATCGGATATCGACCAAAAATCCAATATCGTGCCTCATTAGCGTGTGGCATCAGAGGCATGGAAAGACGATACTGCAACACATTTTAATAAAGGTGACTCTGTTCTTACACAATAAAAACATCCAACCATGTCTCGTCCAGACCCGCTCGCTCTTGCAGGGCAGCAGAAAGGTTGGTGCCTCGTTCCAGAGGCCAGCGGGTGAAACGTGGGACACGCCGTGGACAGAACCACGCCGGATTCGCAACGCAGTGCTCTGACGTTCAGCCAGTTTTAAGACAGCGAAACATCAGAAGACGTTCAACGTCCGTCTCGTCTTCCTTGAACAAAAGTGTTATTTAAAATTCTGCTATTTGAGTCAGAACTAACAGGAACATTAACACAGATCTTTGAGCTGAGGAGAGAAGAAGAAAAAAGACACAACACCGACGTACAAATGGGTTGTGAAAGCCCGAACCCACACCGACACGCGGAGAGCCGCAGCGCGAGTCTAAAAGCTAAGACGGCTTTGTGGTTTGAGTGACAGTAATGACTTTGTCTCCATTAACATGAGGAGGAGGAGGGAGGCGGGGGGTTGGGGTTCACTGAGGCTAACGCTGGAAACACATCCACGTCTCCTGCAGCCACACACACTTCTACCAAGGAGAAGCCGCCCTCCTTTCTTTCACAGCTTCATCACCTCTGCTGAGGAGAGACACACAATGTCCTGCTGCAGATCCGTTTGTTTAGAGACCGTTAACGGGACACTTTGTCTTGCTGAGGTGGGACTGTGAGGGGTGCTCAAAAGTCTTGTTTGGGGAAGCGAGAAAGCAGAGCAATGTCGCATTGGGGAGTCGGGTCAGACGCTGCTCTGACAAGGACCGTTTCAGTAGAGCAGCACTGAGGCTGCGATCTTTGACGCCGCTTTTCTGGGTTCGATTCCAAGTCTCAGACGATTTGTCTCTTCCGTCCACTTACCGCTCAACAGACGGAAGGCCTCTACTGCCAAAAATATCTCTAGAAAAAGGCCTTTTGAAAGACAATTTGACTTCCTCGCAGTTGAGGGAAAACCTGTGCCGGGTGTATTTCATGTGTAAATTAAAATGTCGGCCCCGGGTGAAGAAAAAGGCCTCACTATTAAAAATCCATCTGTGGTTTTTAAATGTCGATGAGTCAACAGAGAGCATTTCTTGGAAACGACAATAAAAGTATCGATCTGCAAATGGATGATGTAATTGCTCAGGTTCATTATTTCCGTTAGCGCTTTAATAATGCACGTCGAGAAGCGTCATCACCTGAACACCGTCTGCGCGGACAGAGACGTCGGCACAAAGACGGACGCGGCAGAGGAAGCGACGGCACCGTCACGACGAAACGAAACAAGTGGAAGAAACCGCCCAGCCATTAGTCTCCCCGTGTTAGACATATTCAATAACTAATGTCTCGTCGAGTGAAATCAGATTTTTTTATTTTTTTATTATTTAATTTTTTTTTTTCAAACTCGCATGTCAAAAACGTTTTATTCTGAAGGGCAGGAATGTTTCCCCGAGTAAAACTCCAGCTTTAACAGCATCTGGTTTAGACGATCTCAGCGGTGCAGCTCGAAAATATCTATCTGCAATCAAAAGAAGAAAACGCACTGGCGACTCTTCTGTATGCGTGTGCGTGTGTGTGTGTGTGTGTGTGTGTGTGTGTGTGTGTGTGTGTTGAGCCCAGACACTGTCCTGCTGCTCACACTGGGCTGGTTGTGATTCTCTGAGTCGGATTTCAGTGACAGCCAATAAGAACCAGCTGTGAGGAGAGATGGAGGGGAAAAAATTGGTTCAGAGCCAGAAGTCAGTCTGAATGCTGCGTCTTTAGATCAATACCCAGCTGGTGTCTCCTCTCTCTATTTCTTTCTCGCCGCGTCTCTAACAAAGATCCTTGTGTTGACCTCGATCAGCACGAGGACGACCTTTGAGAAGGGTGGCGTCCAAAATCACCTTGCCGAGGCAATCCCAGCTACCACAAAACATGTACTGTATTCTCTACAGAGTATGAGAAAGAAAAAAAAAAACCTAGTTTTTTCCTCTTTTGATGATATCCTAATTTTGAATATTAGCTTGGAGCTAACAGGAAGCTGCCGCTGTTTCCTTAAACAGTGCAACGCTTCTAATAAAGCGATGCACTTTATGGATGCTAAAAACAGAAAAGACGGCATAAAAGAGAAAAAATATCCACATACCTTTTGTGCATTACGTCGACGCAAAAATTGCTGACGCTCAGCCGATGCATCCAGAAAAATATATGTGCAATTTGTTTAATGGCCAAGAAGGCCAACTAAAACATTTATGGAGCAAGCAGACAGGAAATAAGTCCTGAAGGAAGCGGCATGCTAGCTGCGCTTACGCTACAAGTCTGAGAGCGCTGAAAAGAGTGATGCTCAAAAATCCACAACAGTGCAGGAGTAGATCAGCTGACTGCTAGGTCAGCTACTAAATAGTCCCAACCCTTAGCCGTTCACCATAGCAACAAGCCACAAAAAGAAAAACCCAAACAGATCCCATTTATAACTGCATAGCTGCACACAGGTTTGTGCACCTCCACTTGTTCCATGACCCGTCGCCCTTTGCACACCACGGGGTCACCGGGCACAGATTCATCAGAGCAAACAGACTGAACGTATCTTTGCTTAATGAAAACAAGTCCTTAGAAAACCATGAAACCACACAACTCCAGGAGAAAAATGTCCTGATAGGTGAACACATCAGAATTGTGAATGAACTCTCTAGTTAGGGTGAAATAGCCAGATGAATGCAGGCCTTTATGTACTTTTTTTGTTGTTGCCGTTGTTGTTTCCACGGTGTGAGGCGGCTGCCAGGACCTCGTTGCCACACTTTTCTGTGAAGCAGGGACACACAAACAGGAAGAGAGAGACACAAATGCTCCCCAACACACACACACACACACACAGAAAATGCTGTTGGAGGCATCTCTCTGGTGGGCAATCCTTCCAATGCTCCCGCCGCATCTGAAAATGCCACCGCAATTAGCGACAGACGTCCCCATTGAGCTGTGCGGCGTGGGGTCGATTAACGTTTGCGAGGTGGCACGGCGGAATCCGCCCAAGACATGAAGAGGACGGATAATCGCATCACGGAAGCCAACAGGCCCGCGATTTGCCGCGCGGCGCAGTGACACGCGGGACATATAACGGGGACGGGGGAGAAGGATGAGGCCATTTTTGCTCCGGCTTGAGACCCGAGAGGGAGTTTCTGTGTCTGTGGAACAAGTGGGTCCTCCACAACCACCCAAAGGCCCCTCCGTCCTCACGCTCCACAGCCGACACCATGCTCAGGCTAAACCAAGCTAACCTCCGCCGCCGCTGCCATCGGAGCGGTGTCAAATTCTGCTGCACCGACTCCAGCCGTGGTACTGGGCCGTCATGTCAGCTCATGATGCGACACCGGCCGTCTGCCCGCGGACAACAGAGACGCTGTTTGTTGACGCCGCCGATGAGTGGTGTCTGTGTCGCCGGCGGATCCGAGGAATTGTCGCTTCAACGTCGGGGACAGTCAAGAGTCTCGGGCCGGACACTGAAAGAGTCCATTCACGGGCTCAGAAGAACCGGTCCCCAGAACGTCAAAAGACAAGGAAGACGTGGCGAAAGTCCAAATGTCCACACAGAGTCCTTTCAGAGAGCAGAACCTTCAGTTCGATTCTTCTTGAAACTTTCACATGTCATTCTTTTCTGCTGAGGGTCCTTTTGTGGCAAAAAAAATGATTATATGTTCACGGTAGAGTGGATTTATGCCAATAAACTCAACATTTAGGTTTGTTTCACGTGTTTATGCTGCAAACATGAGATTCTCACTTTCTAATAACCTGAAAATTGTCAAAAATACAATAAAATCAAGACTTAAACTCCACTTTAGCATGAAGTGGTGAGATAAATCTACAGAGTCAGCAAAAATCTCTGCAAACAATGTTTCAGCACATGGACTCAGTGTTGTACGTCTAACGCCATCATGGAATAAATCCTATTGAATTTAATGGGAGATTTTAACCCGATATGCTCATTGCATGAAATATTCTCCCCGTCTTTCCAAACAAAAGCATCAGTGGGATGCCTTTGCTAACATCAAGCCGGCTTGATGTTAGCTGGTTAATTCACACATTCATGAGTGGACCATCCAAACTCTGGTTCTGGTTGGACCTTCATGGTGTGAACAATGCAGCGTTAACAACCATCTTCAACATATCCATACCAAAAAAGCTATGTTTAAAAATGAAGGGTGCATTGATCAATCTGACTTCCTTGACTATGGGTGATTGGAACGAAATGGGAATCGGCAGGTCAGGCTTTTAAAACATCAGCAGTCAGCGATCGACTGCAATTGGTGCGCCGCTATTAAAGAAAGAAAACCAGGATATGTTATCCAAACCTTCACATAACACAGTTTACAGTTGGGTCGTTGCCCTGGACGTTACACACTTCAGTTGCCAACCGTGTGTTAAACCAGCCTGAAGGAAGCGCAGCCCTTACAGTCCCTCGCCGTGTTAAAGGTCATCTCTCCTGCTGCTGTCTGAAGCCGATCCTTTTGACCTTTTACTCGATTTCAGAGCAGAAAGAGACCCGGGCAGGTGAGACTTTACGGACCGGTGGCGGTGAGGCAGGTTTTCACGTAAAACGCGCTTCTGTTCTCAGAAAAACAATCAACCCTCTTCGGCTCTGCCGTGAAGAAAATGGCTTCCCACGTCCAACCGTGTGACACGCCGGGCTCTGAGACCCGTCCCCCCCTCAGCCCTCCCTGTTCCGGTTCCTGTCAGATTAAAGCCGGTTTGTTGTTCACACTCCCTAAAGCCGCTCCGCTCCTCTCCGCTCCTCTCCGTGGTGCTGAGGACGTCGCCCTGGCGACGCGTTACCAGGAAGCCTGGTGTTTACGAGCCGAGATGCTGAGCTGCTCAGACCTTAAACGCTCTGCGCTGAAGTTTAAAGCCGTGCTTATGCTTTACACGCCCAATTTGACTCTTTTATGCGTCGCCTCTACGAGAACGCTGCACTTTCATTGCACCGTGTTGATGCGCTCGCTTCACCAACCGCCACATTGAAGCATTTTACTCAGAAAAACGTGACGATCGACTGTTAAAAGAGACTCGTTTTTCTTTACTGCTCCATGCAAAACTTTCCCATTTTGCAAAAACACTCCTGCATCTGCAGGCGTGACGGCAGGTGAATAATGCGAGCAGAAGCATGACAAAGGCAGCTATCTGTGCTGCTGAGGGGTCGTCAAGGTGACTCCACAACAAGGGCATCCACAGCTGATCTCTCTCTCTCTCTCACACACACACACACACACACACACACCAAACGCCTCCATCCCTGCTTGCTTTCCAGCTCCTACAGCAGCAGGAATTTAACAAAAGAAGCTTTGAGTCCTGCAGCCCTGCAGGTGCAAAGTGGAGCAGCTGATGATCCAACTCATCATTTTGAAATGCAATCAATATGATTATTTTATATAGACAATATTTTTTTGGGGGGGGGGGAAACGCTCGTTCTCTACTGTTTGGTCACTTTTTTTTTTCTTTTGTATGTTCGTAACGTTTTTGCGTTTTAAACGTGTCTAGTTTGCACTTTGGAGCAGAAACCAGTTTGCGTTCCCCTCAGCGGTGTGAGCCGGTCACCGCCTGGACTCCCTGCTGCGCGGGAGGAAGGCGCCGCTTCCGCGTGCGCGTGACGTTAAATGAGAAATAAGCTTTGAAAATGTGTAACTGGAAACAAAAGAAAAAAGAAGAAGAAAAAAGAAGAAGAAAAAAGAAGAAGAAGCTTCGATTCATCCTCACTTTAGGTTTTCTTGGTGCAGAACTGAGATCTGCTCTCCAGACACAACAGCTTGAATAATAATAATAATAATAATAATAATAATAATAATAATAATAATAATAATAATAATAATAATAAAACACATAAGCAGGTGAAATCACAGCATAGAGAGACACCCAGCTCCTTACCGGCTCTGATTCCGTCCGGAGCTCCGGATCCAGCGGCGCGTCAACGCGGTTTAATCCGTGATCGGTGCTGCTGGAGCGGGACGCAGACCCTCCGGTGCCTCCGTCCTTCTTCCCAGACGTTTGTTCTCAGTGAGGGAGACACCGAGCCGCCGCCGCAGCCGCTGCCGCTGCTGCTGCTGCTGCTGCTACTACTGCTGCTGGTGCTGCTGGTGCTGGTGGTGATGATGATGATGATGATGATGATGATGCTGCCGCCGCCTCCGGTGCAGGACCGGGAACCGCGAAGGCGCGTCCCCGACAGGCGTGCACGGCGGTCGGCCCGGGGGGTCCGGTTGTCAGCGAGCCGGTGCCGGTGCCGGTGCCGACCCGTGGACTGTCAGCCGGGTTACATGACGACACAACGCAGCCGGAGACTAATTGGACCGGAGGCAGAAGCGCACGCGCCTTAAATTATTCAACGTTTTAAACACGTCGGAGAGACGCAGAAAACTGACAAACATAACTACATGATGATGACGTAGAGGGGAAACTCGTGGGTTTTTGTTTTTTTTTTCTCCTCGTGATTTGAGTGTAAATATTTGACTGATTAAAATCTATGGAGCTGAAATAATCAATCTGATTAATCGCGATTAACTGATTATTCAAATACTCCTCAGCTAATTTACCAATCGATTAATCATTAATTGGAGTGTATCAACTGTAAATTATGAGACAATTAAGACAAAACTGTACACCAAATGCATACATGTTGCATTATAGATCAAAAACGTCTCTGACTATAAACATGTTGAACCCAGAACATTTTCACCTGCTTCATATGAGGCACCTTTTGCTGTCAAGGTTTTAATTGGGCAATTGAAGTAATCGATTAGTCCTGCTCTGAATTGATGCTAACTGAAGAAGGAAAAAAAAACTCATTTATGTATTTATTTAGCTGAGAATGCATTCTTTACCAGGCTATTGGCCTTTTAGGGAATAAAATATTTATTTGCTTACTTCCAAAAATAAATATTGAATTGTTTATTTTCTTCTTTTTTTATTTTTTTTTTTTTAAAACAAAACATAATTTTAATACTGTATAAAATAAGATTAAGTGGTTGAAAGAAAAAAATTCGCAGGATGTGCCTTTTTTTGTTTTATTAATCCAATTACTCGATTAATCGTCAGAATAAATCGATACTGAAAGTAATCGTCAGCTGGAGCACTAATAAAATCAGTCAGTCATCTTAAGTTTTTTTTTTTAAAGTGTGCTGCAGTTTGCTACAAGCCTTGTTGTGCACTAGGTCCTCTGGTCTAATGAAACCAAAATTGAACCTTCTGGTCCAAAATGGATGTCAGAAACAGTGAAAGCTCATTCCAATGGGGTCGGGTTTGATTTACAGGATTCTGGTTGAGGCTTCGGCCACTCAAGATTTTTTTTTTTTTTTTTTTTTTTTTTTTCTAAAATGGTTTGTTGGTTTAAAAAAAGAAACAAACAAACAAAAACAAAAACAAATGGACCCAGAGCTGTTTTCATCCATGCAGGAAAGATCCAAATACCACTTTTACTCAAATGTCACTAATTACACTTCTTGTCTTTATGTTCCCTGCTTTCATTTCTCCTCCGTTGGTTTCTTCTTCTGCGCTGCTGTTCAAACGTCCTGATCTCTTCGGGTCTCTTCTGGTTTTATTTCTCGATCCTGTTTTTCACCATTCACAAAGTGCAAAGATTGCTTCTGAAGAAATCGGATTGCGTGGACGAGGCCTGTTGTTGAACTTGCGTTGGACAAGCTGAAGAGTCCAGGTCCTCTTAAACTTCAGCCCGTCCTGTCACGGTCGGCGTGGCGATTCGATGTCACCGAAGTGGTCGAAACGTCTTCGGTCTAACAGGCAACGATTAAATAGCTAATCGTCAAAAAAAAAGAAAAGTCTTAATGTAATCGAAAGTTTAGGAGGAATCAAAGTTGAAATTTTACTTTGAGCTGTCATGACATGATCTTCAACTGAAGTGTCTTTCATGGTAATAATATTAAAAAAAAAATGACCTCAGATTAACCCTGGTTCCTGTTGCTAAGAGCAACTAGGAAACTAAAACTCTGAGCACACGAAGCTCAACAGGAAGCAGAAATTAGGAAGCCTTGTTTCGGTTCTGCAGGAGGTTCAGAGAGAACGAGTCAAATGAACACGTTCTCCTTCTGCTGCTAATAGCAGGTGCTGATGGAGCTGATCAACTCGACAGCGGAGAGCGATGAAGATGGCGCTTCATTCCTGGTCAGCAGAGCGTTGTGACCTTCACGGGAAAGACGGGAGGAAGTTTCCGTCCCAGAGGGAGCTGCGGGTCAGGGCAGCACACCAGCAGGACTTCCTGCTGCGGCACCACAAACTTCCTCTGGGACTGAAACCTGACGAGTGATGCATAGAGCGCAGCATCCAGATAACGGGTAGCTTTGATAATATTGGAGCAAAAAGTTGCTTTGCATGAAGAGCGTCAAAGTTTAAAAGCACACGACCAACCTGGAGATTTTCAAATCTGAAACGGGCGTTTGGTGCCCTCTGCTGGTTGTTTGGAGAAAGTACAACTTCCTGTTGACTGAACCTGGTTTGAACGCAACACTGAAGCTCTAGAAGTAGAAACTGATCATCTGTAAAGCCACGTGTCCTTCCTAGATGTTCATCTGCTCTACAAGCTTCTAGTTTCAGTTTCACCCACGTCTTCCAGAGACGTTTGTAGGCGAGAACAAATAAAGAGACCAATGAAAGAAATAAAGTATTGAAGTGCATTTAAGATGATCTGTAATCCATTCTCCTATGTGAAAATAGTGGATAACCGAAAAGACGACGTCTCCAACAATATGCAGACCTGGAGAAACTTGGATAGGTCCCAACGCCACGCCCTCCAATCCTTGGGCTGATGAGTGAGTGAATGTCCTGTGGTGGGTCATGACTCATTCAGGTGAGCTGAGGAGTGGCCAGATAAACCAGAGTCCAATGTTCCCAGTCTAATCAGAACATGTGTAAACATCTCGGACTGCTCACACAGCAGACAGGTCTTGGGTTCTGGCCTTTCTTCGGTTCTGGTTTCACTTTGATCAAAGCTGGGTTTCGTTACACTTTGGGGGCTTATTGTTTTACATCATACACCACCGTTAAGGACAGTTTTTTTTTTTTTTAATGTTTCTCAAAAGAAAACCATGCTTAGAGTTTACCAAAGAATATTCGGAAGATGCAGAAATTATGTATTTTGGCCATTGATCTCAGAGACTGGACTTGGGAACCCGTCGATCGAGGCAAATGCCAGACTATAATGAGGAAACAGTTTCCACACGGAGGCATGACAGTAGCAGCGTCATCACATGGGTGATTGTACCCATAGTGGAATTAAGTGGATTGTACTGAAAGCCAGAAAATTTTGAAGGAAAACCTCTGGTCAGATTTGAAACTGAGAAGTTAAAATTCCTCCTTGGTTTCTATTCAGTGATGCATATTGTTCATGTGGGCAACATTGAAACAGTGGTCAATAGTGAAAAATCTCCAAAAGGTCATGTCCTAGTCAAAGATTATAATTTAGCAAGAATTCAAAGATGTGGCATTAGCATGCAGCTGTCAAAGCAGATTTGCTGTAAGGATGACAAAAAAAAAAATTCAGTGGTTAGATGAAAAAGGCAAAATGACTTCATGAGGTTTCCAGTTGTAATTCTGGGTTTTTTTTTGTTTTTTGTTTTTTTTTATATTTTGATTACAAAGCCCTTTGGTTAGTGATGCTGCTGATTCACGTTATTTTGGGTTTTTGTAAAATGCCAGCAAGTGTTTGCCTTCCTGGTGAAACAGATCTCAGTGGACGATGGACCCAAGCTAATTTGCAGCTCAGGATTTATGGATTCGGAGCTCCTGCCTCACAGAGCAGCCCCGCCCCCACTCAGCTCCTTCAGACTAGCCAGCAACAGTTAGCAAACACCTGGTGGGTCCGCTGAGCTCGTTGTAGGAGCTACTTCTGAATGGAACGCAGGTAAAAATGTTGTTAAAGGGTTAATAGAGGAGCCATGTTGTGATGACTTTCTGCAGGCGGAGTTTCACAAAGAGCAGGAGCTTCTTAAAGAGACAGAGGCCCAATTTCAAGGTGCGAAATTATTAAGTCAAACTTATATATTTGACATATATATATAAATGTCTATATAGAGAGAGGTTTTATATGACAATTGAATGTAACATAGTTGATTATGCTATAAAATGCCACTTTCTTCCTGGAAAACGCTGATTACTGCCCCTTTAAAGAAGAAGAGACAACTTTAGAGAACCAGCTGAAATCAAAACATGTGTCCATTTTAGTAAAACATGGAACTTGAGAAATTTTTTTGGCCTTCCAAACCGATGGGAAGTGTCAGGCATCTGCTCCACTGCAAGCCGTTTGTGCAAAGTCACGTTCCATGTGCAAACTAAAGAAACTTCCTGCCTGTCACCACATGTCCAGCGCTGGTCTTTCCAGCAAATAAACCAGCCAAACGTCTCCCCCACGTTTCTTTCGAATGCCGATTTGCAGCCTCAGCGAAATCTTCTTTTTTTTTTTTCTTTTGCAACTTTTATTCTCTCTGCGACTTTAATTACACTGTTGATGTTGCAGAGGCCAAAACAACCCCGGGAAGTTCCCACATCCTCCTGGCGGGCAGGTGAGGCGGCCGAGTTCACATGTGAGCTCTGCTTACCTCACACCAGATTTCCTCAATCTGAGTGAGGAGTTTTCACACGCCTGTTCTTGCATGGTGCATTTAATAATCACTGCATTCATTATTTTGGGAAGTTGTGCTCTTCCCAAAAGCACAACTTCATTCACCACAGCTCACCGCAAACACAACGCTGGTGACAGAAATACAAAAGCAAGACAGAAATTTGATATTTTAGCGTCTTTAGGTAATATTTACTTAGTGCTGCATATTTGATCATGATCAATTGATCGCAAAACGTCGTCGAGTCGAGTTGACAACTTAAAATGCTCCAGATGTTAAAGGTCAGAGAGAGAGAGAGAGAGAAAGAAACAGAGAGAGAGAGAGAGCTGGAGGCACGAGAAAGCCAGGAGTGAGGAAGATTTGTCTCAACTGAAGTCGTCATTGAGTCGTTTTGTCCTGGGTGAGGATGATGATGTAACACAGAGCAGTCCTGATGTCTTTGCCTGAAGTTACACCCATTAGCTGCAGATTAATGACCGCCATGTTTGATAAAAACCGTGTCAGCGCTCATTAGTTATAGTTGAAAGTACCAAGTTGGAGCTTCTTTTGCCTTCAGAACTCTTTAGTTCTTCCCAATAGAGTCCAAAAGGTCTTGGAAACATTCCTTAGACCATGGAGTTAGTGATTTCCAGCTGTTTCATCGCAGATTGAATATAGTGGATGAGAAGTTTTGACGAAAGTAAATCCAAAATGAACAGGACCCAAACCTCCTTCAGAGGTGCTAGTGGAAACGGGGCAATGCATCCTCACTCCGAGAGCTACCTTTGAGGTGCTCCTTAAGACTAGCCAGCAGCAATTAGCAAACACCTGGTGAAACTGAGCATCTGCTGCGCTCATTATAGGAGCTTCTTCTCAGTGGAACGCTGGTAAAAACATGGTGAAAGGGTTAATAGAGGAGCCATATTGTGATGACTCCTGAAGGGGGCATTTCAGAAAGAGCAGGAGCTTCTTAAAGAGACAGAGGCCTAATTTCAAGGTGTTAAATTACAAAGTTGATTTTTTTTCTACATCGTTTGTAGCGTTTTTAGGACAACTGAACATAACAGTTACTTGATTGCTGCAGCTTTCACCCCTTTGAAAGCTGCAGCAGCCCAGCTCTGGTGGTTCCTGCTAGCAGAAAGCCAGCAGTCTAAGATGTGCTCAGCTGAATAAATACCTTAGAGTTTATACATGTGGCTTTTATAGTTTTGTCACACATTTGACTTCCCGTACAGTGCAGGTATTAACACGTCAACATTCCTTAGAGTTGCTTAAAAAACCCCTTTAATCTCACAGATCAAGGAAAACAAGGCGCCTTCATCATAAATAAACCCCATTAGTCTCTCTGGATCAGTTTTTCTTAAAGAAAAATACCCCGGAGTTTCTACATGTTGGTGCCTCACTGTGCAGCATGTTTTTGGTGTTTTGCAAACTTTGAGTGCCCTGCAGCAAATGCTGGTGCAACACTCAGCAGCAGCAGCAGGAGCAGGAAACCAACCCAGATAAGAATTTCCAGCGGCTGAGCGGGGTTTCCATTGTGGGCGGGGTTTCCATTGTGGGCGGGGTTTCCAGTCTGGGCGGGGTTTCTAGTTCCTCTGCAGGTCGATGGAGTGTCAGACTCGCTCGCTGCCGCGGACACAGAGACAGAGCTGCACGCGGCCGGGGACAGGATGGCCGTCCTGCTGGATCTGACCCGCTGCTGCCGCTGCGGCCCCGCCGCCTCTCCGCTGCAAGCCGCGGACTCGCACGTCTTCCTGCTGTGCGGCGCGGAGAGCCGCCGGCGTCAGACCGGCCTCTCGGACCCGTCGCCGGGCTCCAGAAGGAGCCTTCACGTCCTGGACTCCGGCTCCACGGCGGAGCGTCTGTACCGACTGAAACGGACCTTGGATGATCTGGACCTGAGTGCGGTCAGGGTGCTGACCACGGCGCGGGGCAGGGAGGTGCTGGCCCGGTACCAGGAGATGCTCTTTACCGCCGTTTATACCTTCGATTACGACGTGACGCAGCCGGACCGGCTGACCTGTTCGGACTGCAGTGGCTCCGCCCACACGGACTCACCTGAGGGCGAGGCGGAGGACCAGGTGTCTGCCTTTCTGCAGCGGCTGCCCGCTTTGAAGGGAGACGTCAGAACCCTGAGGTCCACTTTGATCCCAGGTGGGCTTCAGTAGAGGTTTTGATTGATTGATTGATTGATTGATTTCTAAAAGTGGTTTTAAGATTGTTCTATGATCAGACAAAAACAAAATCACCTGATTTATTTGATGCTGTTTTCTCAACCAAAATAGCATCAAAGATCATAAAGATTTTGTAACTTTACTCATTTTGGACCCTAATAATCAGGGCCGGATTTACCAGGATGTGGGGCCCTTGGACTGGAGCAACTTTTGGTACCAAGGGAAAATAGTTTTACTAATGAGAATTAGTAAAATAATTGGCAGGGGCCAATCCATGAAGGCAGGGTTAATACATCCCCTGTCCAATAAGTCAATGTTGATCCAAAAGAAGTTGACAAAAACGCCATCATTTACCAATATTTGAATGTTTATACTCATAAAAAACTCAAATTATTAACACAACTCACTGACTGTAGGCCTATAACATCTTTATAAAGTTGAATGGTTACAAAACGGACTTAAGACAAAAAAAAAATTCTTTTGGACGCCCCCCCCTATAAAATCAGAGCCCTGGGATACTTCCTCATAAGCCGTTTCTAAAGTCTAACCCAGTGAATAACTGTATGATTTGTGTATAAACTGTCCTGCACAGAAGATAAATACATAAAAACATCCAATGAGTGAATACAAATTATCCAGATATATACCAGATTGATAGTTTTCTAATGTATAAAAATATATGTTTTTACAAAAACCCCACCTCAGTGGACAGCAGGGTGTCCAATGCTGCCACCATGACAGAGCTTTTAATGGAGCAGCACAACAAAACTTTGACTTTTTAAAAAAAAAGTTCATTGTGTTTGGCGATAAATAAAAAGTGAAATCAGCACAAATAAGGGGAGGAAGGGGGTGTTATTTTCTTGTTTGGGGAGTTTTTTTCCAAATGAAATGTACCGACTAATTACAAACGTCTGTACTGTAAGAGACAAAGCTCCAGAGCCTATTTGTCAGTAAAGCTGGACATTGTCCGTCTCCTCCGTCTCTCTCAGACTGCTTCGGTCACGGCTTCAGCACCCGGTCAGGCGGCGTCTCCTACATCCCCACTCTGTCCTCCTTGAACCTGTTCAGCAGCAGCAGGAGGAGGGACCCCCGCGCCGTGGTGGAAGAAAACAGGCGCCGGCTGGCCGTTCACGCCGGCTTCCATCCCCTTCCCCTGCGTCTGGTCAAGGTATGTTTTTGCAAAACAAACTAACAAAAAAAGCCGCAATGGTGCACGTGATCCGCCTGTTGATCATAAACCCTGACTGCGGTGCGCTCCCCCCGCCATGAATGTCCTGTTCCAACCTGCGTTCTGCAGGTGAACCATGCCAGCGACGTGTGGGTTTTGGGGAAACCAGAGCCGGAGAGCTACGACTCCATGGTGACCGATCAGACAGGGGTCGTTCTGGCGGGTCAGGGCGCCGACTGCTTGCCCATCCTGTTCGCCGATCCCGTGAAGAAGGTCATCGGGGCCGCGCATGCAGGTGAATGAATACTCTTGACTCTCCAGATTCATTGCAGTAAAGTTAGAAATGCACAATATGTCTGCGGTACTGGTTATGGAGTTTGACTATACAAAATCCTTGGGGGTTTTTTCACCATTAAGAAACTTGCTGTTCCGACCACTTCCTGTCGTCCTCCTCTTCTTAGTTTCTGCCAGTGGCAACATCCTGTTGTTGATCGCGTGACTCGACTAATGCAAAAAAGAAAAAGGATTTTCATTACGGTTTTGCGAAATGAACCAATTTTCATGCAGCAAAAACAACACCTCACCCAAGCACAAAAACTTTATACCAAAAAATTATGCTTCCATCACAGATTTATTTTTGAAACGTCAAACCGCACAACTACATAGCCAATAGAAACGCAGCTGCTTTTTAATACTTCACACCCAGACATCACCTTCTCTAATTCCTCTTTTTTCCCAGGTTGGAGAGGGACCTTGATGGGCGTGGCCACAGCAACGGTGGACGCCATGGTGACAAATTTTGGCTGTCGGTACGGCGACATCGTGGTGGCGGTGGGGCCGTCGGTGGGGGTGTGCTGCTTCACGCTGGACAGAGAGCAGGCAGCAGACTTCATTTCCATCCATCCAGACTGTGTGCCGGATCCGGAGTCGGCCAGGCCACACTTGGACATCCTCCTCGCCAACAGGTACGGAAAAAAAGAACATGACACAGCGTAATCAAAAACAGGTAAAAATCTTAAAGGACAAACGCAGTATGTTCGGTACGTTAGTCGCTGACCGGTCACCTCTCCTCCGCTCCCAGAGTTCTCCTCCAGCGACGTGGCGTCCTTCCAGAACACATCCACGACAACACGGAGACCACCCGGCCCCCCGTGACGCCCTGCACCTCCTGCAACCCCGACGACTTCTTCTCCCACGTCAGAGACGGCGTCAACTTCGGCACCCAAGTGGGTTTCCTGTGGATCAAGGAGAGCGGAGAAGCGGCCAGCGCTCCGGGCAGCCAGACGGGTCAACAGGGCAGAGCTTAAGACGAGGAGATGAACCAAAACTCGACGGCCGAGAACTTCTGTCAGTCAAACCCGACGGGTCGGGTTGCGGTTGCCGGCAAAGCAAATCTGAGTGATTCTTTGGGAAACTGTGAAGAAGAACTACTAATCTAGTAGATTACATACTGCAGAACAGCTTCAAAGGACGAAACAGCTGGAATAAACTACCAGAGCTGTGATTGGTTCTTTTAATCTACAGCTTGTGGCTGGAGTCACATTTCAAACGCCAGCTGTAGACAGACGAGTGAAACGTTGCTGTAGGTTCCCATAGTTACTTATGAAAGCAAAACAAAACAGAGCTTATAGATTTAAATTGCCAGAGTCAGGACAAAACACTGCAGCAGATACTAGATCAGAGATTCTTTTCCAGTCCTTTCTGCTCAGTGCTCATTTTATTACATCTTATAAAGCATTCAGTTTTTATTCCACAGAACCTGGAATAAACTTCTAGAAAACTGCAACGATGCAGAAACACTGACTTCCTGAAATTCACTATAACTGAAGCGTTGATGAATATATTTGCGTGATGATTTTGAGAATGGCATTTGACAAAATGTGTGGTTTATTTCTCCTTCTTTAGATGGTTTCTGCATCATGTTTATGTGATGTGCAGCACTTTGAACAGCCCAGTTCCTGATATATTCTGTGCAAATAAACCCGACTTGAAGACTAAATGTTATGAGTTATGAGCAAGTTTACAATTTCATGAGATATTTTATTTAAATGAGACAAAACCCGTTGTTCTGGAGTAGGGAAAGCATTTATTTGAAGGGGAAAAGCCTTTATTTGTGATAAAGGCAGCCCTTTTTTTTTAAGAAAGAAAAAAAAAAGAAATAAAATGAAGTGTTTTCATTGTTCCACTGCTTTTCACCTCAGTACTAAAATAAAAACACAAACGGCATGTTTCTTTTCCAGCTCAGTCCAAGATCAGTAAATATAGAAGCACGAGTTCAAATACATGAAGAGAAACGGGCCGAGGTCAGAGGTCAGATCATCTGAACAACGCTAACAGTGATAAGACCAACATCTATGACTGAACGTGTGCGATCGTAAAGGCAAAGTTTCCTTCTGGTGGACGTGCTGTTGCCAGAACGTTGATCAGAACATGAAACCAGACGAGCTGAGAGAAAACACCTCAATAAATAAACAGCTGAACCCAAATGCATCCTTCAGTTACTCTGTTGAAAAGTCCTCATTATTAAGGCCAGCTCTTCTGGTTTAGTGCAAGCTTCAGAAAACAAAGTTCATTCTCCGAGTACTTTATGGAGATGCAGGTTAATACGAGTCAGCAAGCCGCGCTGGAGAACGGGAACGGGATTTTCTTCAAAAACAATAAAGACCATGTGATGGTAATGAGTCAAGTTCTTTTGATTTTATTAGTAGTTATTTTTTCTCTATTTGGTTATTCGGTTCTTTATTATTCATTTTCATAAATTAGATAACTAAAGACAAAAGAGGGCTGTTCAGTTTGTTCCCCATAGTAACCAATAGATCAGGAGCCATGTTGGTGTCAGCATCTTGCAGCACTTCCTGCTGAAGGAAAAGGCAAGTCCAGAGTTGCCAAGACAACAGACCCCAGAAGGAATCAAAACATTCATGAAAATCCTTAATGGTTTGATTTGAGAGAGAACTTTTGACTTGTTTGGGAAAAAAAAAAAAAAAAAAAAAAAGTTCTATTACACATTTGGCTCTTTTCCAATAGCAGCGCAGCTCAACACAGTTCGACTGGTTTTCCATTAATTGAGTGAGGACTCTAGTGGGTGGAGTTGTCATTCCTGCTAGTCCCACAGTCTGAAAAGTAGTGTGACACTCACAACAATGGAGGCCATGGAAGCCACGTTGAACACTGCCGGGTCTGCCATTGTTACAGATACACTCAGTCGCTGTTGTCTTTAAAAATGGCGGGTCGGATTATCGCAAAGCGAGCCGGCTGGTTCCGTTGCTGAATTTAAGAAGAGCGAACAAAGTGAATTTCTCTTTATAATGCTCCATAATTTAATTTTACTTAGTAGGCGCCATGATTTAAAATTCAACAAACTTTGGCTCTTACATGCTTTACAAAATATTTCATCCTATTTGACGATTGCTCAGAAAATCGCCACGTTCTTCGATCAAATGATGCGATTTGTCCAGGGGAAAAATGTAGAAAAACAGGCGGTAATGCATCTATGCCGAGTTACATAGATGCAGCCACTTAAAGAAAAAAAGGTGCAGAGAACATTGGTGGGACTGTCCCCTTCATGTCCTCACCAGTCCATCAGGACGTTGCGCCTATGGAGACGAGTCAAGCTGCTGTGAGCAGGTGCAAGTGGAAAAGGGCCAACATAACCCCACCTGACAACAAAACCACAGGATCTCACAGTCACCGAGAAGGTTTGAAAAGTTTAGCATACAAACACTGAATCAGTTTTTGACACTACTGATAACGATGAAAAGCGCAATCAACGCCAACCCTTCCTTCTTTAGTTTACAAAAAAACCCAAAGAAAACATTTGATGTGTACCTTTACAGCATCCAAGCATTTCTCAGTCTCCCGTCACAAAAACCAGGCCATTTGTTCTGCAGTGAAATCAACACGTCACAGAGAAGTTTGGCTGTAGCTTCCTCTCTGGTTTGTCAACATAAAGACTTTAACTGCTGAACCGAGGACCAGTTCAGACAAAGTGGTCTTTAGCTCACTGGGCTGCATTTTAAAAAAACAAATAAACAATCATGTACAAAAATGCAAAACATCTTTTGCAATAGATTTGTCCAACATTACAATTGAGCTGATTAAAACAGTCCTTCAGTTTCTTTTGGCGTCCATGTTGAAGTAAGAAGCACCGCTGCGTTCCTGCTGCTGTCGTCCATCAGTGGCTCTGACATCTGCCTGATGTTTAACCCAGAGTAGAGGCAGATATAGGAAAATATTGGAGGGTCTAAATCATTAGGAAATGAGAATACTGATCCAGAGTTTAACAGTATAGTTTCACCATAAGATACCTCTGGGCATTACCAACCGTCATTTGTTCTGCAAAAAGCAGCAGCTTTCCTTGTAGCTTACAGCAAATCGAAATGGAGCAACCAGACTTTCACAACTGGTGGGAAAACAAAAGGTGGATTTAGATGTGCCTAGAAGTGTCAGGAAACCGTTCAAACCGATGGCTACGCTGTGGCAACTTCAATCGGACATTTACATGGCACTGGGACGTCCCAAGTACCAAAGGTCTGACACAGTTTTAGTGTTGGACTGTACACGTCCAAGTAGGAATTTTGCTGCCCGTTTTTTTTGGGGTTTTTTCTCTCTCAAAAGTCAGAATTCACAGTCCAAACTTTCAAGCGTACCGCTTTTCCTATTTAAATAGCTTTTGATGGGAGGTCAGAGAAAGTGCTTCAGTGATTGTAGTTTTTAACCAGCCAACTGGACTACAAAGAAAAAAAATTATTTTCTGAGGTGAATGAAACCAAGACACCGTTAACTTGAGTGTGACGAGATCCAGGTTCTGACTTTGTTTGTAAAAGCGGCTCAGCAGAAATTCAGCATGCTTCGGAAAAAAGAAACGAGCTCTCAACACGCTGCAGTACCTTCATGTGAACAGCTTATCCCAACAAGAGCTACAGATTCATTCAATGACTTCATTCATGGAACACCAGGTCTGCTCACAACAAGAGAGGTAATTCATTTAAACACCAGGTACTCCACCTCACGCACGTATCATTTAAAACGTTTCCATATGATAGATTGCCCCACGTTCTAAGGCTTTAAACTGTTCCCCACAGCTGCCAGCAGGGGTCACCAAACAGCACAGTTTTGCCTCAGGAGTGTGTTCTGGTGTAAAAATCCAAAAACAAAAACAAACGTCCCAGTTTTTTTTTGTTTTTGGATTTCACCTCCATCTGAGGTGAATGAACAAAAACAAAACGTCCAAGAGGAGATTTGAAATCCAGCTGCAGTGTTGATATCTTTGATTCTACGTCTAGTGCAACATGAAAGGAGGAAAATAAATATAAAACCTGAGCTTTGAGAAGTTTAAAAAAAAAAAAAATGTAACAATGGGTTCA